>VDFB02281492.1:113876597-114214038 GCA_007258455.2 Sequoia sempervirens
ATACACCTGCAACATTTGTGAACCTGATGAATAATGTATTTAGGGACTACCTAGATAAGTTTGTATTGGTTTTTCTAGATGAAATCCTTATTTATTCTAGGAATGAGAAGGAACATTACAGGAATTTAAAAATGGTCATAGAACAACTTAGAGAACATAATCTATATGGAAAAATCTCTAAGTGTACCTTCTTCCAAAAGAGAGTACATTATCTTGGGCATGTGATCTCGGTGGATGGAATTTCAGTAGATCCAGCTAAGATCAATGTGGTACTTGAATGACCAGTACCCAAGAATGTGTTAGAGGTAAGAAGTTTCATGGGTCTAGTAGGGTATTATAGAAAGTTTGTTACAAACTTTCCCAAGATCCTATTTCCAATTACTTCTTTACAAAAGAACTTGGGAAGAAATTTGAGTGGACTGTAAAGTGCCAGGAAGCTTTTGAACCACTCAAAGAGAAATTGACCACCGCATCAGTCTTGGAAGTACTAGATCCTAAGGGTAGCCTTACTATAATCACATATGCATTCAGGGAGGGTTTAGGAGGTGTGTTAATTCAATATGAGAAAGTAATTGCTTATGAGTCAAGGAAACTGGAGCCTTATGAGCTGAATTATGCATCAGATGATTTGGAATTAGTAGTTGTGGTTCACACTTTGCAAATGTGGAGGCATTACTTGTTAGGAAAACCCTTTGAGATGAAAACTAATCATAATGGTTTAAAGTACCTTTTCACTCAACCCAATCTACATGCTATACAGAGAAGATGGTTAGAGTTAATAGTTGATTATGACTTCAATATCAGTTATATAAAAGGGAAGGAGAATCGGGTTGCTGATACCTTGAGTTGAAGACTTCATATTTCTTCAATAGTGATGATTCAAACTAACCTTAAAGGACAACTATTGCAGAAATGCAAAGAGGATGAGTACTATTTGCAAGTCAAGCAAGCACTCATTAGCAACGTGCAAGATTCTAGGTATGAAGGTTTTCATTTTGAACCTAATGGATTACTTATATATAAGGGTAGAATGTATGTTCTTGAAGTAGAGAAGTTAAGAAATCTAGTATGGAAGAAAGTACATGAAGCACAATACTCTAGACACCCAGGAGTTAAGGGAATGAAAGAAGATGCTACTTGATTTGTCACTAGGTGTCTTGAGTGTCAAAGGGTAAAAGCAGAGCATCATCATTCTACATGCTTGTTATACTCCCGTGATAAACCATAGAGGAAGTGGAAAGTCATAAGTATGGACTTTGTGCAAGGATTTCCCATGTCGAGAAATAAGCACAATGCCACTCTTGTGGTTGTAGATAAGCTCACAAAAGTAGACCCGAGAATCTAACTGATGGAGCACCTATCATAGCAAGGAAATCTATGCAAGAAGTTTTAGGTTACATTGGATTCCTAAAAAGATAATCTCTAATAGGGATGCACGAGTCACTTCTAGGTTTTGGAAAACTTTGTTTTTTGCACTAGGGACTCAACTGAATATTATCTCAACATAGCATCTATAAACAGATGGGAAAACTAAAAGGGTGAATCAAGTATTGGAAGACCTACTTAGAATGTATTGTATGGATCAACAGTACAAGTGGGAAGACTACTTACCCTTAGTAGAATTTTATTACAACAATTCTTACCATTCCATGATAAAAATGGCTCCTTTTGAAGCATTATATGGTCGAAAGTTTCAAACTTGTATAAGTTGGGATATACTTGAAGAAAGAGTAAGTCTTGGGCCAGAAATGTTGGTGGAAATGTAAGAGAAAGTTAAGATTGTTAAGCAAAGGTTGGCTATAGCTAATGACCAACAAAAAAGCTATGTTGATGCCAATAGAGTGCCCCAAAATTTTTTTGTAGGTGACAAAGTACTGTTGAGAGTGAAACCTCACAAAAGCTCCATTAAATTTGGAAAGTCTTCCAAGTTAGCCCCGTGTTATGTAGGAAATTTTAAGATTCTAGAGGAAGTGAATCCAGTAGCTTATTGAATTGTGTTGCCACTAGCTCTTGCCAGAATGCATAATGTCTTCCATGTATCCTACCTCAAGAAGTATATACTAGGTGATAATCATGTGATTGATTGGACTACTTTATAGGTACATGACCCTGGAGTGGTAACTCTCAAGCTTGTCAAGGTGCTTGGAACATGTAAGCTTTGCTTGCATAACAAGGATGTTTTGTAGGGAAAAGTCCAATGGGACTAGTATGCAAAAGAATCAACCACTTGGGAGGATTATGCTGAAATTCAACAAAATTTTCCTCATGTTTTAGATGCTTTTGAGAATTCTTAAGAAAATATGTTGTTTGTTTTCTTTGTTTTATGTTGCTACATAAAATCATTGGGGATGATGATTCACAAGGGGGGAGTATGCTACACCCCAATTGTGTAATTACTAATTACTATTACTATGTATGGTAAATATGAATGTAATGTGAATTCTAGAGATGAATAAATTGTGCTTTCACTTTGTTATTGATACATTATGTATGAATGCTATCTCATTTAATGTTATGAAAATTTGGGAAATGGATGGTTATTGAATTGTTATTCTAACTTTGGAGATGTATTATATGAAATGCATATTTTGTTGAATAGTTTATTACCTTGGGAATATGTTAGTGGATGCAGGTATATGTTCAATTCCTCTAGGCAGAGGGGAAGTATCACTCAGGAGAAGATCTTGGTCAGGTAACCAGTAACGTAAACTATCTAAGCTTACACACACTATAGTAGAATAATTGAGTTAAGTTATTATGTAGTGGGATGTCAGTAAGTCATCCTTATTTGATATGTTTGCATTACTAAGAGTCTTGTTACTACTGAGTGCATTATTACTACTGCTCAAGTCATCCTTCTATATATATATATGTATCAACACATGCATATGGTTGGAAAATGGATATGCACACATGAATGTATCGATACATATATATATATACGTATACATGTACATAGAGGAATATATATATGTACACTGTCGATATTATTATTATTACTATGTGAATGAAATATTGATTGCATATTGAATGTATACATACATAGTTGGTATGAGATATATATAAATATATATATATATATATATTAACATATATATACATGCATACATACATATATATATACACACACATGTTGATATACATACTAATCAAAGGATGAATATTACTATTGTTGCTCACGCATTTGGAACAAGTATTCTGCAAAACTATTCATAGTCATGAAGTCAATATGTGAAGGATACTTAGTTGATGCCTTATGTGGAAATAGTTAGGACTTAGTAAACTCTTAAACGCCATGTTAGTGAGTGAAATATCAACAACAAATAAAAGCATGCAACATTGTGTATAACAAGTCGATGAATTGGTCAAACTGATAAATGAGATGAATTGAATCATATGAAGACCAAGTTGACATGAGCTATGTGTTAGGTATTTGATATTGATTGGCTCAACAAGTGAAAAACCATGCCAACTCTATAGGAGGTTTATGCTTTATTTGGTGCCACCTTATGAATCCCACTTACTATAGATGTTCATTGTGAAGGAAATTTGAATTATACCTTTTTCATCATGTGCTAATTTGAAATGGTCTTATACTACTATCAGCAAAAGAGGTTGACCTGTAGCATTGATTTGATGAGTATGTTCTTCTTTGTGTGCCACCTTTTAGCTAAGTTGAGTGAGTAGCCATGCATGGTGATTTTTTTCTACACTCATGCCTAATCTGTCAGATGATAATCCTCTTTGTTGCTGTATAAATAGTAGAGAAAACTCTCTTGTTTGGGATGCATTCCATACACATTGTGCTCAGTATTTTATACATTTTTCTCTGCAATTCTTATATGCAATATTCTATTCTAGTTGAGAGAGAGAGTTGTGACTATTTGTGAGAGTATTAGCATATTGAGTGAAGTACATTATCAACTTGAGAGAAGGGGGATTATTGTAGTATAGCCGAATGAATCAATCATGAGCTAGTTGTTGTTGAGGGAAAACTTATTTGTAGTCAATCAATTGGATAAAAAAAAATAGTCATGAGGATAATCTTCTTTTATTGTTTTAGGTTTTGAATGATTGCTTCATGGTTTTCTTAAAATTGTCTATTATGTATACTTGGATTTGGGAAAAATAGTATTGCTTTAAAAAGGAATTAGAAGCTATTATGTTGTTTTACGATGTTCTTGTAGATACTCCATAATAGGAGGTTTTTTTTCTTCATAGGAATCAACATATTAAATATGTTAATAACAAAGGTATTTGAAGGGTTACTCATAGCTATGCTATTGATTTAACTAGAATAGCTAGTGGTTTACTCCTAGGATTGTTTATCCATTAAGGGAGGGAGCTTGTGCATTTACTTTGTTAAGTAGATTTAGTCTAAGTTTGTAGAAATGGTTATAGGCTAGATCTCTGGGGTTATGGATTATTAATTGAAGGAAATAACTATGCGTAGTTAGGATGGCCTTAAGTCAAATTGGTCTTGAGTAGTGTATGTAATAGAATGACCTTCACTCGAAGTACTAAGTGAGAACACTTTGGCCAAAGTAGTGTGATTTCCTTTGGCTCCATTGTCGATTCACCATTATCTAGTTATTGCATGCTAGTCCTAGATTGTGGGTTTACAATTTCTAGTTATGTAGGACACAACACTAAGCTTAGTTGGTTGTCGTTATCTAGTTACTCTACCAATCTCTTTGTCGAAGGGAAGTTCCATGTATCAAATTCAATAGATTTGTGGGGGATAGCATATGAGTATGTGGTTGGCAAAAAAGTGCTTGAGCAATGCTTCTCCTCCGCAACAGGCGACAAAAGACCAAGATTTGAAAGGAGGAACTTGGACCATATATAACTATTTATTTTAAAGCTTGGTTGAGCTATGTATGTAACTATCTACATTCTTGTATTATTGTTACTTTTGAAAGTTTTGTAATGTTCAATGGAATCCTTATTGTTTATTGTTATGGCGTCTTTGTTTATATATTCTTAGTATTAAATAAAATAAAATATTTATTCTAATGGCTTGTTACATATTTTATTTACTCGCATTGTGAAAAATTAGAAATTTTTTACTTCAGTGAAGGGTTGGCATGTTACACAATCCTAGTCATTCATACCTTGGATAGTCTTGTAGCTATGTAATTTGTATACTTCAATTCTAATCCTCCTAACTCATTTATTCTAATATTAGTATAATTCTAAGTTGCTTATAAAATGAAAAAAAATTGTGTTCTAACCTTTTGGGAGATGGAACTAAAGGGGGATTACGGTTCCTCCACATATTTCCTTCAAGTTTCATTAATGGAAACCCTATAGATATCAATATAAGGATGGAATAGGGAAAAGAGATCTACAATAGGGTGTCCTAGGTTTGTGATTAAAGAAAAAGGGGGTTCACACCAAGCAAGTGCTTGGAAAGAAGAAGATGCAAATTATATGCAAACTTAACTATGCAACTCAAGATATGAAACTGAAAATTAAAATAATGAATTAAGAAAGGACAGAGGGGCACTTAGAAAATTGAAGATGCTTGAAACAATGTCTAAACTTCTAAAATTATAACTTTTAAGGAACACTATGACTCATATGCCAATAGGGGAAATTTAGCCCCTATTTAGGGTTTTGGGCTGAAACCAGAATCTAGAACTGCTAAACTAGGATCTACAAAAAATGTTTTAAATCAGGTATACTAGGACTCATACACTAGAAGTGAAAATTTAGTCCTAGTATCAAGGTTGATCTAAAACTATTATATCCTCTAATGTGTCGCTATAGCTTCTCTCCCTTCCAATCTCTAGGTCTGAAAATTAGATGACGACTTTGACAACTTTCTCCAATCTTGCTCTTCAATGGATCTCCAACCTAAATTTGCAAATCACACATCAAAGAGAGGGGAAAATGTTTTTTTGTTTGTGGATAGGGGTTTTCCTTGGTCAAACCCCATTTTGGTAATCAAACCTTGAAAGGAATAGAAATAAAATGAAGGAATAATGAATGAACAAATAATCTATGTTGCAACTCACTAAACCCTTGCAAAAAAAGGTTGCAGTCTTGTATGAAATGGCTAGCATGAATTTAGATTTTGATTCTTGATTGTATGTTGTAGATCTTGACTCAAATACTTGCTTGAATCATGAAAACCTACATCACAAATGTTAGCTCAAAAACAAACATGATGCATGGTGACTTTGACATGATGCTTGAATCTTGAATATAGCTCCAAAACACTTGATAATCACTCTTGAATGCTCTTGAATGCTAGAATTCTTGATCTCAAAAGGTGCTAGATCTTGTTAGGATAAAAAATGTGAAATAACCTTGTATTTATTCTTGTTTATGATAAATTTCTTGAAATTACAACACTACAAGATGACATCAGATCTAGGAGAATAAAATCTCACCAAGAATTGAATTCAAAATTAGGTCCAAGCTAAGTGAGACTCATACACCAATTGGGGCGTATGAGTCCCAGTAAGCTAAGCTTGGGACACAAATTTCAAGAATTGTTAATTTTAATGCCAAATTCAAGTTTAGGCCCCAAAACATAGGTGGGACCCATATTCCCAAGGTGGTGTATGAGTCCTAGATCACTAAATCTAGGCCATACAATCCAAAATCATTAAATTATGATTGGTTATTTGATATGTGTTGGGATTATCCTTGGAAAGATGCATTAAATAAGGCTTGTGGATTCAAAATAGGACCAAATAAGGCATAAATAAGCCCAATTTTAGTGGGGAGGGCCCAAAAAAGTGTGAAAATGTAGAGGGATACATTTTTGTACACTAAATTTAGCCCCCATTTTAGTGAGAGGGTGAACTTTCTTCAAAATCACACTAAAGTAGAAAAACTCACATCAAGAGGGGTCCAAATGTATTAATGCTAGTAAGATAGGATGACAATGATCAACATGGATGATCAATCCCCTAGGATCAATATCCTATAACAAACCAACATAGGTACATGATAAAACACACGTTAATGAGGAGCAACAACAAGGCACAAGCATACACTACCAAAAACATAAAGAAAAAAAAAGAAAAAAAAAGGGATTAATCAAGCTTCGACCATTTATCCTGCATGTTGTGGATTAGATCTAAGCTACTATTCCAAAAAATTTACAAGTGGAACATGATTTCCACTATGTAAAACACATGCACACTCACAAAGGCTAGTGGAACCTCTAGCCATCCACTAGGTGAGCCTCCAATGAGACTCATACAAACATAGCTGGTATGTGCTCACACAAAAAAGAAAGTGGCAATGGGAAAGTTGTGCCTAAGTTTGGCTCCAATACATACAACCATACCAAAGCTATACCTCTTGATATATTTGATAAGGAACCACACAACATGAATAACAGAGTTCACAAGGAAAGCAAAGCTTCGTATGCTTGAAACCCATGAACGAACAAGATGGCCCCACAGAAAAGCAAAGTGTGTTATGCAAGGTGGCCATATAATTGATATTGTAAATAAAAAATAGTGTAAGGTAATTTCAAAGGAGTTTTTCTTAGTTCATGTAAGGTCTTAACTTAGGGAATATTGTACCTAATGTGTCTAAGAGAGGACCAATCGAAGAATAGAATATTCACAACTCAGGGGATGCAATGTGTCGCATGAAGCCACTAAGAGGAATATAATATGCTAAGAGAGATCATGCTCTTGAAGGACATCACACCCAATGTCACCACAAAGAGAAAGATGCATCACATGAAATAAGAAAACTACACAATGAGACATGAATTGTGAAAGAATAATGCCAATTTATGCCCCAACTTTAAAGAAATTGATAAACACCATGCTTTGAGAAATTACTGTAAAGTAGAAAATGATAAATGCTAACAATAAAAAGGATAAGAGAGCTTATTTGGAAAGCCCTATGCTAAGTCATGTGTTTCCAAATGAAGCTATGTCATGAAAAGGGGTTGCCCCCAAAATTAAATCCAAAAATCACAAGGGATCTACAAGTTTGGGGTCAATATGTCTTTGCTACAATGTTGTTATAAAGAAATTGGAGTTGTCATCATTCCCCAAATACTCATGGAATAGGAAGAATGATAAAAAGAGAGCAAAAATAAAGAAAAATATTTCAGGTCAACATGGAGGAGACCTAAATGTCTTGATGCCTTGTGTCATCCCCAAAAGGAAAACACAATACAAAGGAAAGATAAAGGGAAGAGATTTTATGACATATAAAAGGATGTACATACAAATAGAGGAATGCCACAAAGAGAGATATACATCAAATAGAAAAGCACGATGATATCACATTACACACATGCAATCACACAACCTGAAAAAGAAAAAAATAAAGATAAGACTAGTAAGGCACATGCAAGTCAACCTATAGCAGGTCGTCTACATCCCTATCTTGTTCATCATATACAAAAGCCAGAAAACTATCCAAAGGGACAATAGAAAGTGTCGAACTAGGGTCATCACCAAATTCAACACTCTTCTTAGGAGAATTTTCATTTACACTCATAGAAGAGGAAAATAATGTATTCAATTCATTATGCACTTCTTCATCAATTTTAGTGACCTCATCATCATCATCCAAGTTAATCACAATAGGAGGGTGAATGATAATGTCCAAAGAAGGATTTAGCTCTTGTTGTGGTTGTGATATAGGATCTTTTTGTTGTGGTGGAGGGGAAAACTCATCATGTATTGCTTCAGTCAATTTTGGATTTTAATTTTCTTTGTTGTTTTCTTCATTTAACCTTCAAGCAAGGGCACGACATCTACTTCTACGCTCTCTAGCATTTTTGTTTCTTTTAATATGATTTTCAAGTTGTGTTTGTGTAGGAGCGGTTTTATTAACCATAGGTTTGTTTTCTTTTGTAAGGGTCCGAGGAATGGAAGGAGCCATATGAGGTTGTTCAACTACTTCCTCTTTAGATTTTTAAACTTGTTTTATCTTAGGAGGCGTGATATGATTGCTTTGGTTGTCTTTTGGTCTTTTATAGGAGATAGGAAAATGATATGTCTTAGGTTGTTCTTGGTTGCTTAGGATGTCTTGTTGTTCAATCATAGTTTCATCAAGGATAGGAGGCTCAGTCATAGGTTGAGGCATGTTTCTAAGGGATAGTTCTGCTATGCATTTCGCCTTAAAATTTTGATATGATTTTAAAAGGAAGTCTTCACAAGGTTTAATAGGTTCCATAGGCTCAAGCCAAAAGAAATCCAATGAAAAATTCCCATGGGAAGACATGGTATTAAAACCACTATGGTGCATAGTAAAGATATCATTTTCAAAGGGAAACTTTAAGAAATTATGCATGATCAATGGGATGGCTTCCATTGAGCATAGCCATGGATAACCAAGCTTAACATGAAATTGATCCGACATCAGGATGATGGAAAATGAGACATCTAATTTTTTCAATTCGAGTTTTAAAGAAAGGGTGACCAATCTAATCATAGAGGAAGCAAAACCATTATGCATTTTTATCCATGCTTTTGGTTTATCATATGTTTCCTGATAGAGCTCATTCAAAAGTAAGAATTCTTCAGTGATCAAATTATCTCCAAAAATGGGATCAACTAATATTTCATTAGGAGGCTTGTCATTGATTCGGCCAGCTATGTAAAGATGACCATTAGGTGCATTTCTAATTATATCTTTAGATGAGAAAGCAATTTCAAGAGGATTTTTAGTTCGGACCTTATGAGGTAGAATTTAAATCAATCCCACCATGTTATCCACAAGACTTTGTTCATCAATATCCATAGGACCTTCTTCAATTATATCCATGTTGTCATCATCTATGTCAACATTCATCGCATCATTCTTCTTCGTTTCACTAGCTTTGACAAATGAAATATCATGATTTGGCATAGGATTGGTAAATATTTGCAAGTTTTGGTTAGGAGGGGCAACAAATTTATTTCCTTGATCATTAACACTCCAATTTGAAGTTGACCAGAATCAATGAGGTCTTGCATAAGATGTTTAAGACACTTACAATGTTTTGTATCATGTCCATTTTTTCGATGATAATGGCAATAGGAATTCGATCTAAAGTTCAAAGGTAAAGGATTATTAGGATTCAGAGTTTTAATGGGAGGAAAAGTGATCATTTTCTATTTTAGAAGTTGTGACATTGTGTTATGTAGGGTATCGAGTAGGGGAGTAAATTGTCTAGCCGGATCGCCAAATGTAAAAGGAATTGTTTTCTTTATAGCTTCCACTTAGGTATCGACATGTTGAGTCCATTGAGGGGAATTCAATTGAAGGAAGCCTTTATTATGTTTCCTAAAAGGTTGATAATTGTTTTGGTTTTCTACTTCAGACTTCTTAGGATGACTAGAGGTGGATTTTGTTTCATGACTAGTTTTGATAATCACGAAGGGCAGTACACAAGTTTACAAAGGAAGGAAACTTCATCAGGCCAATCTTATATTGTATCTTAGTTTGTAAGTTCTCAATGAACATTCATTGAAGGTGAGGATCAAGAATATTTATGTCAATCTGGGAATAAAGTGATTGGTGGCATGAAATGAAGCTAGTAACTTTTTCATCATCTTTTTGCATACATCTCATCCAATCGGATAAAGTCATCTTAGGAGTCATGTGCACTTGGAAATGGTTTATAAAGGCCTCAAAAAGTTCATTGAATGAAAAAAATGATTTGTTTGGTAACAAGGAAAACCATTCTAAAGTGGTATCTTTCAAGGATCTAGGGAAAAGCTTAGCCAAGAGCTTATCATCAAGGAAAAAATCAGTACATAAAGCGGTATATGCGGAAACATGGTTAGAAGGATCTCCTTTTCCCCCCATGTTTCTCAAATATAAGAATCTATATACCTTGTGGTATCAGTGTTCCCAATATCTCGAGGATAAGGGATTTCTTTTGACATAGTATGTAGGTTGGCCATTTTGATTTTGGTTTATGGTGGAAATTTTCTTTTGAAGGGATGAAGCATTTTGCAAAAGTTGATTAAGGATGGCATCATTGGTCATATTTTGAGATGGAGGTGAATATGGTGGAGGTGTATATGCATTCAAGGGGGAAGTGATTGGAATTATTATAGGAGGTAAAGTGGTTCGAGATATGATGTGAGATTCCACAAAGGTACAGGGATTGCTAGTGGAAATACTGAAGGTAGGAAAGATAGTACTAGTAGGTTGCATCATTGTTGTAACTTGAGAGTTTGTATAGGTGGGAATTTAGGCAATGGTTATTAGAGGAGGAATTTGAGTTACTCCTTGATTTTGGACATTTTTCAAAGGTTGACCACAAGTAGTCATTGAGGTGAGATGTTTCCCAAAAATTTGAGCTAGGTTATGCACAAGTTCTACTCCTTCACTTTCAATCATGTGATGTATGTTATCTATGGTAGGAATAACAGTGGTGGAAATATTTTTAGTATTCACTTGATGTTGTAGGTTTGATAAGTCTTTATGGATTTGGATTATGTTTTCTTGCGGAATACTAGCAACCATTGTTTCCATGCTCGTCACACTACTTGAAGGAAAATGGCTGTTAAGGGCATGGTCCATACCTAGTGAACTAGTATCAATACTAGGAGTGAAAGAGCTAGATAACCCAAAATCCACAATGATTGTGCTATTGCGGGATGACATGAGCCTCAAACTTCATCTCATTGTAGTATTAGCAATAGAAAACCAAGTTGTAAAGCTCGTGCAAGGGACAATCAAGGAATGAAAGATAAATGCAATGAACACAAAGTAAATTATATTATTTAATTGTGATTCTTCTGTTTAAAAATGCACCAAATTAAGCTAGATTTAATGAAATGAATGTAACAAAAACTCGGTAAATAGAAACAAGAATATAAAAATAGCAAATAGAAGCACAAAAATAGGGTTTTCAATGTTGTAAAATATAATTTTTGGTCTAACATGGGACTAAATTGTCCAGAGGGGCATATGAGTCCCAATTAGGGTTTTTCAAGGGTTCAAATGCTAAAAAATAGTTAACATAGAATACCTAGAAACCAGGTAAAACCACCTGTGCTAGGACTAAATTTCCCAGAGGGGTGTATGAGTCCCAAATTAGGGTTTTTGCACTAATTTCCACAAATTCTGAGTGAATGTTAGGTTTATTGGTTTGAATGATGTCTAGATAATGTGCAATTATAGATTTCAAGTGAAATTCAATGATGAAAGAGGAAAAAATGAAACCTATATGCACTTTCACTATTGCAAGATTTATAAATCCTAGATGTAAATTAACTAATGCAAGACCCAATGCAAAGTTAGTGTAAGCTAGATATAGGACTATGATGCACTCCAAATAAGAAAATAAGGTGTCCAAAGGCTAGGTTCACCAAAATGAAATGTAGAAAATTTTTGTTCTAATATTTTGGGAGATGGAACTAAAAGGGGATTAGGGTTCCTCCACCTATTTCCTTCAAGTTTCATTAAAGGAAACCCTAGATATCTCAATCTAAGGATGAAATTGGGAAAAGAGATCTACAATAGGGTGTCCTAGGGCTGTGATTAAAGAAAAAAGGGGGTTCACCACCAAGCAAGGGCTTGGAAAGAAGAATATGCAAATGATATGCAAACTTAACTATGCAACTCAAGATATGAAATTGAAAATCAAAATTATGAACTAAGAAAGGATAGAATGACACCTGGAAAAATTGAAGATGCTTGAAATAATGTCTACAATGGATAGAAATTTTTAATTTTAATGTACACTAGGATTCATATGCCTGTAGGGGCATTTTAGTCCCAGTTTAGGGTTTCGGGTTGAAATCAAAATCTGGAACTGCTAACTAGGATCTATAGAAAATGCTTGAAATTAGGTATACTAAGACTCATACGCCACAAGTGGTGATTTAGTCTTAGTATCAGGGTTGATCTAAAAATTTGTTATCCTCTAATGTTCTCCTATATCTTCTCTCCCTTCTGATCTCCGAGTTTGAAACTCAAAATTTTGCTTTGTAGATGACTTTCAATGATCTTGCAATGTAGATGACAACTTTGAAAAATTTCTCCAATCTTTGTCTTCTATGGATCTCGAACCTAAATCTACAAATCACACATCAAAGAGAGGGAAAAATGTTGTTTCATTAGTGGATAGGGGTTTTCCTTGGTCAAACCCCATTTTGGTAATCAAACCTCGAAAGTAATAGAAATATACTGAAGGAATGATGAATGAACAAATTAGCTATGTTGCAACTCAGAAAACCCTTGTAAAAAAAGGTTGAAATATTGAATGAAATGGATAGCATCAATTTAGATCTTGATTCTTGATTGTATGTTGTAGATCTTGACTTGAATGCTCACTTGAATCATGAGAACTTACATCACAAATGTTAGCTCAAAAACAAACATGATGCATGATGAATTTGACATGATGCTTGAATCTTGAATATAGCTCCAAAACACTTGATAATCACTCTTGAATTCTCTTGAATGCTAGAATGCTTGATCTCAAAAAGTGCTAGATCTTGCTAGGATAAAATATGTGAAATAACCTTGTATTTATAGTTGTTTATGCTAAATTTCTTAAAATTACAACACTACAAGCTGACATAAGATCTAGGAGAATAAAATATTGCAAATAATTGAATTAAAAATTAGGTCCAAGGTAAGTAGGAATCATATGCTAGTTGGGGAATATGAGTCCTAGTAGGCTAAGCTTGGGACACAAATTTCAAGAATTGTTAAGTTTAATGCCAAATTCAGGTTTAGGCCCTAAAACTTAGGTGGGACCCATACTCCCAAGGTGGTGTATGAGTCCCAAATCACTAAATTTGGGGCATACAATCCAAAATCATTAAATTATGATTGGTTATTTGATAGGGTTCAGGATTATGCTCAGAATGATGCATTAAATAAGGCTCGTGGATGCAAAATAGGACCAAATGAGGCATAAAGAAGCCCAAATTTAGTAGGGAGGGCCTAAACAAGTGTGAAAATGTAGATGAATACATTTTTCTATACTACGACTCAGACTCAATTTTTTGATGTGGACATATTGTGGGATATAGAATAAAAAATTATGTACCTTTGTAATTTCATATTGTTTTAGGTGCACTTTGGTGTGTTATTATGAATTTTCCTAATGCTATGTTTTCTTTTTTAAAGAAAGAGAGTAAAAATTTATTAAACCAAAAGAAGTACAAAGCAAAAGGGAATAGTTCTACAAAGACAAACCAACAACAAAATAGTGTTCTCGAAGGAATCTCCTAGGAAAACCATCTACCTATTTCTATCCTTCAAAATTAATATTTCCAAGGCCAAATAATATTCTGGAGACAATAATCCCTAGTCACCAACATCACACCTCTTTAAGTTCTTTAAAGCCCACTTTGCTAGGAAATCAACCACTCTATTCCACTCTCTAAGAATATGGAAAAAGGAAATATATTCTAGAGGGAAACACAAATGCAAGATCTATTTCACTACCATAGCCAACTGTTAATTAGCTCCATCCACCCTTTTCTCATTAAACATATCCACCACAATCTAGGAATTTAATTCACAAATAAGATTTTTCCATCCAAGAGAACAACCTCTTTCAAATTAATAAATAATAGCAAGGGCCTCCTTCAAATTATTAGTATGCTACCCTCTATAAGATGAAAATAAAAACACATCTCCATCACTATCTCTACCAATGCCACCAATCCCCAAATGCCCAAGGTTCCCCCTAGAAGAGCCATCAATTTTTACCTTCAGAACTCCTTAAGGAGGAGGAAGCCACTGACCCTCCCAATAAATATTCTTTTTGTTCAGTCACACCCTCCAACCTACCAAATAACTAGAACCACTATCAACCAAATTCAAAATCCAAATAATAGCTAATCACAAGGATCCATAGAAACTGAAAGATCACATTTTGCAGAAATTGTCTCCTATATCTTGTAGATGATATTATGTCATAAAAGGACCACCACTATTTTCATATCTTGAAAGATCCTTGGATTCATTTCTAACCAAAGATGCTAGAGAATGAAAGAGGGACCAATATCCCAAGCAATCTAAAGAGAAAGTCTAAGTAGGAGGCCTACCTAAACTATCCTAGAACTCAAACAAAGAAGTGGCATGAACACAAGCATGGTTTGAGGCCCCCCACTATAGTTTCTAAATCTCCCTAACAAAAGGACATTGGAAAAAGAGATGTGAATTATTTTCTTCACTTTTATTCCAAAGGAAATAGATGGAACGACCCTAAACACCTCTCTTTCACAAATTATCTCAAGGAACCTATTTTGAAAAACCAACCATAAGAAGAAATTATATTTGGGCCAAGAAAATTTATTCCAAACCTACTTCCACTAGGGAACATAAACCATCCCATACAACTACCTATCCAATACCAAGTAACTCCAGGCAACTAAAAATTTACCCTTCGGATTAGGCCCCTAAGCCAGAGTATCCCTCCCTTTAAGGGAAGTACAAACTCTACCAACTAAAATCTTGGAAAGCTCCTATCAAGGCTCTTTAGTACCACCCAATGACCACTCCTGAGAATCCTTCCAATGCATCACCTCAATCTTTCCCAACACATGAGTAGTTTTAAATTCCTCAACCTTACTCCAACCAACATCAAGAAAACTATTACAAAAGGAATATAAGTGGGAAAAATTTTTTATGATAGGAGAACCCATCCCAAGAATCATGCCAGAAAAGAGCTTCAAAGTCCTTATTAAAAATCCAAAATAAACCCTCTTTGATGAGTTTTTCTTCACTTTTGAGAGTATTCCAAATCATAGATCCTTTCCCTAGAAGGGCACACCAAGGAACATCATAGGGGTTCACCCCTCAAAGGTAATTATTTGTAAGGATTTTAACCCAATCCTAGTCATGGAAAGTACACCATTGCTAGTATAATTTGGTAGCTAAGATCTTCTCATTCAATCCTAGGTGTCTATGCCTAAGACCTCCCTCTTGTGATCATAGTCATAGTATGTGATCCGAAGGAAATAGGTGCTCCAAATTTTAGTAGATGGAACACCAAAGAGGGGGGAATCCTCTTCCTATTTCACTCTTAGTTCATTAAGGGAAACCCTAGAGATCTCAACCTAATGATTGAATTAGAAGAAGAGATTGCTACAAGGTCTCCTTGGGTGTGATTAACAAAGGGCGGTTCATTACTAAGCAAAGGCTTACAAAGAAGGAAATGCAAGTGACATGCAAATCTAGCTATGTAACCTAGGAAATAATAATCAAAACTAGAATAATAAATTGAGAATGGACAGAGGGGCACCTAGAAAATTATATATTCCTAAAACAAGGTCTGTAATCCTAAAATTATGACTTTTGATGCACACTAGGACTCATACACTAGGCTAGGTGATTTAGTCCTAGTTTATAGTTTTGGATTGAATCTAAAATCCACAAATTGTAAACTAGGATATACAAAAAATGACTAAAAAGTGGTATACTAGGACTCATATGCATAAGGTGGTGATTTAGTCCCAGTATTAGGGTTTGTTTGAAACTTTGGTATCCTCTGGTGATCTTCTATAGTGTTGGTTTATAAGTTTGTCACCTAAATCTATATTCTAACACGCATGGAGATGACAAATGTAAACAATAATTGAATCAGATATAATGATATTTTAGTCTGATTCTCTTCTTTTTAAATAAGGTGGCAACTACCTCATAAGATATGCAATTAATTTAAATCTCTAATTCTTTTAACTAGAAAACAAATAAGGTAATGATTTTAACCAAAAAGCTTTGAAAGGTGTATTCGAACAAAATTGATCTCAACAATAGTAATTATAAAACTTCCCAAATATACCATAAAATTCTCATTCACAGATCAACATTTTATAGCAAGAGATTCCATACCAATAACCATTTCAATATAAACATGCACTGATGACATATTCATAGAAAAAAATAAAATTATGCACTATAATTCAAAGATTATATCTTCATAATTCACCATAACATATTGATATCGAAACAAAAGGTTTAAAAGAAACTTTCTATCTTTCTTCTAAGAAAATTAAAGTTTTCCCAAAGAGAGAGAGAGAGAGAGAGAGATCTCCTTGCCCCCAATATTTAAAGTCTTGAAAATAAGCCCCCCAAATAATGGTTTCTTGAAGACAACTGTTTTAAACATAACATAAAACAAAGTCTTTTTTCTAAAAGATAAATTAAAAAGAAAAGAGCTAAACTAAATTGATGCTAAAAATAGATAAGCATCATTCTCCAATGGCTCCATGCTCTTCATCTTCAACTTCCACTATCTTCTTAGTTTCTAGCGACTTTTCCTTTTCCCTCTTCCTTGCTCTGTATTCTCGGTACATGGAAATGATTGCAGTAATATTCTTGCCACCTAGAGTAGTGGTTATCTGTAACCGGTTCTTCCATTTGTTTAAGTTTTTCTCAGCATCAGTTACTATTTGATCTATTTCGTCCCGTGCTATTTTATAGGACTTCAAATAGACTTCCATTCTGCCGAGCTTAGAGAAGGATTCCCTATTAGCTATGGATGTTTCAAATATTTCCTCTTTAAATGTTTCTTTGAACTTCACAACAATTTCATTGAATTCCATAATTTTTTCTTTGAACTCATCCATAATATCTACACCCAGGTTATGACAATTATCTCTTATTTCAACTAGTACATCCAAGTATTTCCCCATAGCAGTATTAGTCTCTTTGATGAGGTTATCGT
The DNA here is from genome assembly GCA_007258455.2 of Sequoia sempervirens. NCBI lineage: Eukaryota > Viridiplantae > Streptophyta > Pinopsida > Cupressales > Cupressaceae > Sequoia > Sequoia sempervirens. The sequence continues at coordinate 113,894,215 of VDFB02281492.1, forward strand.
ATATGTCCAACCGCCATTCCAAATAATCAGCCCAATTTGGATCAATTTCTTTGGGGTCGCTCACAATTTTCTCTCTAATTAATGTAATTGGATCCAAATTAACCAAATCTATAAATTTTGTGGACAATACAAAAAGAGTATTTTGTTCCTTTCTCATATGTTGCAGTTCTGCTAATAATTCTTTCCTCTTTAAACTAAATTTTGAATAGAAAGGAATAATCTCACTAAGGTATAACAAAGCATTCTAAGAAATCATTTTCATCCATTCATTGGCACCTTTTGAATAGCTCATACTCCTCTTAACCTGTTGTAGAGTTTTAGAATCAACTCTCTCAATATGATAGATAGTGCTTTGTTCAACCATAGGAGTGGCAATTAAAGAAGAAATAAATTGTTTGAGAGTGAGTACTTGAGATTGTAATTGAATGTTTTCTTTCCTTGAACCCTTAGCACGTTTGATTAAAGAATCCATAGAGAAATTGGCATGGTAAATATCCTCTTCAAAGGTAGCAAGTCCCATATCCACATAAGTGATCTTATAATCATTTGTAGTGATTTCATTTTCATTTAGCTCTCCTATTGGGTCTGCCACTTCCAACAATTGATGTCCTAAGACTTCATCATTTATTATTCTAGAAATTTTTCTAGTCTTCTTAGGCTTAGCAGAACCCTGAAGAATTTTGGGCACAATATCAACTTCCACCATAGTAGAAGGAATCGATTTTATTTTCTTTTTTAACACCTTCTTCAACCAACCTGGAGATGCTACAGTTGTGTTATCACTTATACTCCTGACAATAAGTAATTACTATTTGTGTGGAGTGTTAACTTGATTTATAGATGGGATGGGTGCATATTCAGACAAAGAAGGAAGAACACTATCATCAGTAATATTTTGGAAGATATTCCCAAAATCTGTAGATGCGAGTTGATCTAGATCCTCATTTTTCTTAGGGGAAGAGGAGGGTGGATTCTGTTCACAAGTGGACTTTAGCTTAGTCACCTCCTCTTGTTTCTCTCCATCTCCCCCTGACTATGAATTTGACCCTAATGATTTACTTGCAATTCTTCATGTTGAAGGGGTGACATTCACAGTCTGGGTTGATGACCTCGTCTCCTTTCCACATGAAGATTTTGCACCATGGGTAGAACCCGTGCACTGCTTCCCTTTACCAGCCAGCCAATCCTGAGTCTTTTCAATAATTGAAGCCAAGTGCTTGTGAATGTCAAAGCACTCCTCTTTATTCCAATCAACACATATAGAAAACTTTCATAGAAAATTATCATAATCAGGACAAAGGGTCATTGAATCTTCACATGAATTCTTAGGAATACATAGAGGCCACTCAAAGTCTTGAATCTATTTAAGCGTTAACCTCATATTATCTCTTTTGAAAACATCAAAATCATTACCACAATCTTCCCAATAATATTTAATATGTGGGACATGCACATAGGAGCTCCCACCATGACAGTTCTATCTGATATAACCCTTGCTATCAAAACTGGTTCTCTCAAAACAACTGGGAAAATTGAATTGTTTCAAGGCCTCACAGGCTTGTTTGGCAACTTGATTACTTTTGCATGTGAAAGAAGAAAAGACCAATGGAAACGGATCTCCTTTCTTACTCATTTTCAAATATTTAACATTTACTTCACCCATTTGTCTGAAATCTCTACGAACACAATAAGGTCATCTAGATATCTAGGTAGCTTCAATGGGGCACCTTCAAATATGCCAATTCTTAAATTAGAAAACTTATCAAATTGAATGTAGAAACATCCATATCTCATTATTAAGGATGCAGAGTCCAGAGAGAAGTGCACTTCTAATTTTCCTTCAAGCCTCCTGGCAATATCCATTAAGAAGACATCATTGACAAGGTGGTAATTCTGCATTCCAAACCGCTTGGTGAGTTGCAAAACAAATTTATATATAGGCATGCTCGGTACTGGTATATACTATGTGTCCAACCCTAACCAAACATTTTTCTAGCTGGCCACAAGATATATTAAATAGGAGCACATATGAAAAGTGGCACGCTTCCGATAATTTAGCAATTTCTCTTTCAAATGATAGCATATAATTTCACCTAAGTCAATAAAAACATCTTCCTCACAAATTTTCAAAATGAATAAACACATCCAGTTTTCAAAACTCTCAGAGTTTGCATTACGAATGACATGATGCAAGAGAGTAACGACATTAAAAAATTCATCCTTAAAATGTGTCCTTTTGAGCTTAGGAGGTAATTGGGACTTACCTTTCCTTTCAAACTTTAGCTAGGTTTTAGCCATTGAATTCTTGCACCAGTCTTCTCTTTCTTTGAAAAATTCATTAGGAATTGCGACATACATCCTATCAAATGGTAGGTCTACCAGGAGGCCAAGACCTAGAAATATGGCTTCAGGAGTAACTTTGATGACCAATGACCCGTCCACTGCTATCATTTCTTGTGCTTTAGGCATGTATCTCCTCGTGCAAGCAACCACAAGCTCAAAACAATCTACCACTTTAGGTATCCCACCAGCATTAGCTAAACTACTCACTACGAGCCTCTCATTCAATGTAGAGACCCATTTGCTTTCTAAGTGCTCCCATAATTCTTTTAAGTCTAGAGGTTTGATGTATGTGTCCCTCACATTCAACATGCAATTTCCTATGACAGTCTGCGTGAGTTCTCAACCTTCAAGGAGATAAACATGCTAAAATAATGAGAAAGATGGGTATGCAATACAATATAAAAATATAAGTGAAAATCTCCACCACCTCGCATTTAAGTTTCCATCACATCTGCATGTACCGTATTTATGAAATACTCAACTCCCTTTTCTCAAAAGAAGGAAATTGCCTTTAAAGATTTAGACTTTTCGATATGATTTGACATCTCCAGGTTTTACGACACTTCAAAATGAGCGAAAAAATAGAAATATCTCCAAGTTGCTTAGATTGGTAACTTGGTAACCAAAATCTAGAGTTGATAGGTTATGATAACCTCTGACTCTGCAACTTGCTTTAAGATAGCGTAGGGACGAACTATGACAAGACTTAAGTCACTAAGGCATGAAGTTACAAAACTTTTTAAACTGACAACTAGGTGACAAACTTGAGGAAAGTGGTGACATGAGTTACATAACTTAGGAAACCTATGACAAAGGTTAGGAAAACCAAGAAAGTGGTGACCTTAAGAGATGAACTCAAGATAAAAGACTTATAAGACAACAACAAGGACTTCAAAGAGGGTAAATAGCGAAAACAAAGTCTCTGGCCTAAAAATTTTAGAACATGAGTAACAGTGGCTCCAAATGGGGACAAGGACTATTAGGATGTAGAGAATCCAAAAAACCATGGAAAAGGCCTTATTCATTGAGCAAACAGAGACCAAAACCAACAAAACAAAAAAAAACACAAGAAAAAGAAAATATGTACAGAGAAGAACCAACAGTGACTTATTCCAGAAGTTTTAGATCCTGCCCATTATAGGCAAGAGGAAAATGAGTACCATTTGGATAAGCCAAGTGAAAGGTGTTTTCACCAGCCACTTGTCTAATTTTGAAAGGCCCCCTCCATAAAGAGTCAAACTTCTTATGGGCCCCCTTAGGTTGTTTCCTTTTATCCCAGAGTATGACTGAATCTCCAACAATGAACTTTCTTTGTCTAGTCCTCTTGTCAAAAATTCTTTTAATCATCTCCTGATGTTTGCAAATTTGATCCACCACATGTTCTCTCTATTCTTCCAATTTATAGAGGTACACAATTATTTTGTCTAGTGCAGATTGGAACTCACCATCTTCAATTTCCTTTTGTAAATTTAGGGTTGTGATTTCCAAAGGTGTAGGTAGGGTACTATCGATGCCATAAACTAGCTGAAAAGGTGACATACCAATAGCTCTCTTACATGTTGTCCTATTGGCCATAACACATCATATAGCTTTTTATGCCAATTCTTCTAATTCTCATCTACTAACTTCTTGATGATGGCTGTCAAATTTTTATTACTAGACTCTGCTTGTCCATTTCCTTGTGGATAATAATCAGATGACTGAGCTAGATTGATACCATAATCATAACAAAAGAGGGTGATTTCAACAAAAGAAAAATAGGAGGCATTATCTGGAAAAATCTTCTTAGGTACCCCAAACCTTACCAAGATATTTTCTTTCAAGAAATCACACACAACTTGGGTGGTAGTGTGTTTTACTGGAATATCTTCAACCCATTTGGTGAAATAATCGATGGCAGTCAAAATGTGTGTGTGTCTAGCACTAGAACTAGGGTTAATCAGACCAATAAAATATAAACCCCACTATTGAAAAGGCTCATCAATAATTACAGGTTTGAGTGGAAAGGCAACAAGTTGGGGTCTACCAGTAAATCTTAGACATTTCTCACACTTTGATGCCTAGTTGTAAGCGTCTTTGAACTTTCTTGGCCAATAAAACCTCTAACACAGGATTTTGAAAGTTGTCACGGATGCTGAAAAATGTCCTCCACATGCTTCCTCGTGGAAAAACTGTAACAATTTCTTTTGTGGTTCATGGTCAACAGATCTTAAGAAAGTTCCATCTACCCCTTTCTTGTATAAATTCCCATCCCAAATAACATACTTGTTGGATTTTAGCTTCAAATTCCTTTTCTCTTTAGAGGACAGATGAGTTGAGAAATCCTTATAGGTTAGATAATAAGAAATGTTGGAAAACCATTCATCTACAGTACTAGTAAACAAGACTAGAGGTAGGTGTTCTTGCTCAACCAGTTCATTTTCTGCAATCATTTTGGCCAAACCCTTACCTCTAACCAGGTTGGTAGGTTTGATTTCCAAATAATATTCTTGTACCCTAGCTATCCAAGCTCCTCTTTTATTGTAGCCTATAGCTTGTTGAGTGAGAATACTTTTCACAACAGTATCTGGCACAAAACAGTTGTATGTGAATGGAGAATATAGAATATGAAACTCTTCAAAGCCTTCACTACAACATACGCTTGCTTTTCAAGTGGTGAGTATTAAGCTCATACTTTTTGAGTGGAGAGCTTCAATTCCTTCTTCATTCTTCTACAACAAGAGAGTTGATAAAGTATGTTGAAATGCATAACTGTATATAATGAAATCTCTAGTGAAATCAGGTTGAACTAGAGTTGGTGCAATGGATATTGCAGCTTTTATGTTCTCAAAAGACAATTTTCCTATATTATTCCATTTAAACACTGGGAGATTATTTATCATGTCAACAATAGGCTTGGTTAACTCAACAAAATTAGGGATAAATTTATTGGGAAAGTTTACTTGACCGAAAAAAGATCTAGCTCCATCTTTATTAGTAGGTAACTTCAACTACATAACAACATTTACCCTTTTGGGATCTATTTTAATACCATCCTTTGATACGATATGAGCCAAAATATTTCCCTCTGTGACAACGAAGATTTCTTGGGATTCAATGAAATTCCTTCTTCTCTACAACATTGTAGTACAATCTCCAAATCATGCAAGTGATTGTCCCTTCTCTTGGAGAAAACCGTGAGGTCATCCAGGTATATTACAATGATTTTATCCTTCAAATCTCCAAATGACAAATCCATAGCTCTCTGAAAGGTAGCCCCTAGATTAATTAGACCAAAGGGCATTCTGTTATATGCAAAAAATCTGATATGGGTAGTAAACACAGTTTTATGTTGGTCCTCAGGGGAAACTTCTATCTGATTATAGCCCAAAAACCCATCAAGCATAGACATCATTTCTGATCCAACAACAGTTTGTAAGATATGATCCATTACAAGCAGAGGATAGTTATCTTTCAGGAATGCTTGATTTAGATTTCTGAAATCAACACATATCCTTATTTCACCATTCTTTTTCCTCACAGGAACTATATTAGTGACCCATGTGGAATGATGTATGGGATAAATTATTCTTTCCTTTAGCATCTTGTCTATTTCCTTAAAAATGGCCTTTGCCACCTTCGGATTATAGGTTCACTACTTTTGTCTAAAAGGTGTTGCCCCAGGTTTCAGAGGTATCTTATGTTGCAATTCTCCATTCCTGAATTTCTTCAAATCATCATAAGACCATACAAAAACATCCCTATATTTACTCAATAGAGAAATCAATCTTTCCCTTTCTTGAGGAGAACAACATTTGCCAATGCAAACAAACTTAGGGTCTTGTTCAGTGCCAATATTTACCCTATTATATTTAGCAAAAGTTTCAATTGAAATACTTCCCTTCAGAAATTGATCATGTCTATTGAATAAGTCTTCAAAAGAAACCAGTCCTTTTGGGATTTTATCTCCTTTTAACTAAATTACTTCAATATCTTTATCATTCAAATTGTTGATACTTTCTTCTAAAACATCATTACTTTCATCTTCATTGCCTTCACAGAAAAGTTGGCAAAAGGCTTCTACTTTTTCTAGGAATGCAATAATCTGTTGGTCATTATTAAACACTTGCTAATGGTCCACATTTTTTGGAACACTTGGGCGGTAAACTATCTCAATTTGAAATTTCTTTTCTTTAAAATCAGGATGTAGTAACAGAAGAGAAGCTGAAACTTCCAGTGAATTTGCTCTGGTATTTTCTTCTCTTGGAACTGAGCAGATGGGAAAAGCATCAAACTCTTCAATACAATCCTAGACTTGATTTCTATAGTTCCTTAGCCGATTATTCTTCATATTATACATCTTAATTTGCTTAACCAACAATTCAACATCACCAATAAATTTTAGCTGTTTAATCCCTTTTTCTTTAGCTACGCTCATACCAAGCAACAGGGCTTCATATTCAGCCATATTATTGGTGTTATTAAATTATAGTTTGAAGGCATAAGGGAATTTGTATCCATTAGGGGAGACCAAAACAACCCTAGCACCTAATCCAATAGTGGAACAACTACCATCAAATTCCAAAGTCCATAATTCATCAGATAATCCAATGTTAGCTTCTTGTGGACATTCCTCTCTTGTTGAAGAACACATATAAGTCCATGGTCCAGTTTCTACAAATAGAATATCTGCCCTGGGATCCCTAGATTTAAGTACTGTAAACTTAGCTTTTGGTTCAGGGTCCAAAATAATCTTCTTTCCATCTAAAGGTATCAAGGCATGTGACCAATCCATCTTAATTTCCCCACCCAAATCCTTATAGAAACTTCTACTCAAAAGCATTCCATAACTAGCAGGTATATCAACCACAAGTATTGTTAACTTTAATCTCCTTTTAGGGAAATTGGTAAGGGCTACCTGAGCATCTTTAAGTTGACCAATAATGGGAACTGGTGATCCATCCATAGAATAGATTTTCCCTTGGGACGGTGTATAGGATAAGCCAAGAGCTTTAGCAATTTGAGCAAGCATAACATTTTCTGAGGCTCTAGAGTCAATAATACAATTACTAAGTCTATAACCAACAATGAATAGAGACACATAAAAAGGTTATAGTTTTGCAGATGGATTTGACTGAACTACAAGTTTCTCAACAAAATTGGAATAAACTTTCTCATCATTTGGGGTCACTTCATTAGGAATTATTTGGGCATTACATTGAGTAGGAGGGGACTATTTAACAAATTTGACCAATCTATCTAACTTTGTAGGGTTGAGTCTTAGGTATTTTGCTTGAGAAATTTGGACTTAGTATTTTTACATGACTCAACTATATCAAATGAATCTTGATAAGAAGTCTCAGGGGTAATAATTTTAGGTACCTCTATTTGTTCAGGTTTCTTTTGCTTCGTCAAAATGTATTTAGGAGCAAAAGAAGAACTTGGCCCCTCTCATCTGGCATATTGTGCTCTGGTGAATATTGCACAATTTGGGTTGTCAACCATTACATACATGTCCTCTCTTGATTCACCACCCGGTTCATACTCAAAAACATTCACACCTGCATCTCCTGATTTGCTCGCATTTATCTCCTGTGTGTACTCATTTGTTGACATAATTTGCATGTATCTGATCATTTCTGGGAAAGTAGCTCCATCATGATCTAATGTTAAGTGAAAATTTCACATGAGATGGTTTCTCTTACTCGAAGATGGTCTTTGGTCAATAGAAAATCTCTAATTTGGAGCTTTCTTATTGTAATCCCCCATGTGAATATTCCTTGGTGCATCTTGGTATAAGGGAGGTAGAGTGTTTTTGGGAATCTGTCTCTTAAGGGTAATAATATCATTTGCTAATCTCTATATGATCAGGTCTGTAGAATTCACAGGGGATGGTTTTCTAGTATGGAGTTGTTTCTTCCATTTCCCAATAGTGATCAGATCATCTTCTATAGATATGGCCCTATCTTGTGCTACTTGTAAATCTATAGTACCTTCTCTTTTGATAGTACAACAAACATCTGGTAGTAGAGCATTGATAGAAAGACACTTCAACAATTCTCTTGGTCACATGTTTGTAGGAATCCTATTATAGAGTTTGTTAAATTTAGCTACAAAATCTCTCATAGTTTCATGTACCTCCTTCTTCATGGCAGCCAATTGAGAAATTAACACCTGATCATTTTTAGCAGACTTAATCCTGGCTTCAAATTTATACCTAAAATCAGCCCAGTTCTGGATTGAACCTACCGAAAGATTATTAAATCAATCAGCAACATCTTCTGTTAAAGATTCTGTAAAGAGTCTCATAGCCACATCTTCATGTTGTACTGCTAGAATGGAAGAGGAAACAAATAAAGCTTTAATATGTTCTTCTAGACTCACTTTTCCATCTCCTGCAAATTTAGGTATAATCTTTCTGACACCCTTCGGTAAATCATGAAGTTGAGCTCCCAAGGTTAATGGATCTATGGCAACACTCCAGGGAATAGGAAGAGCTATGTTAATAGTAAAAATTACTTGTAATGGAGGAATGATTCCTAACAACAGAAGGGCTTGACAAGAATGGCTTAGGGTTGGTGACTACCTAATAGGGCTAGGAGGTCTACTGATAGAACGAGCTCTTCGTGTAGGTGGAAAAGAGGAAAAAATAATTGATTCTAGGAACTTGAAATCATCATCTTTAATTCCTTTGCTTCTATCTCCTCTAGTGTATCTCTTAGAAGCCAACCTTTCCCAACTAATGCACTTATTTCTGGAGTCGACAACTTCCACTCACTACCTGTTTTACATAAGGTTTTGTCTTGGTTGATTATCAGGAATTTGATTTGGTGCCTGATCTATAATCAAATTCTCCCTTTGTCTCCTTTTCCTTAATAGAAACAACCTTAGGTTTTCAGCCAACTCTTCTTCTCTTCTAACACTTGACTTTCTCTCCTATAGTCTTCTAGAATTTTGCATGTATGCTAAGCGAGGGTATTTAGTTGGCCAATTATATCTTCCTGTTTGTCTTGAAAACCAAGATTGGGTTGTAGAAAAGGGAAGATATTTTCATGGGGTAACACCATTTTTCCCCATCAATGAGTGACTAATCTTAATATGATTATTCAAAAGTTTCATTCCCCAGTAGAGTCACCAAAAATATGTTGGTTTACAAGTTTTTCACCGAACTCTATATCCTAACACCCATGGAGATGACAAATGTAAACAACAATTGAATCAAATATAATGATATTTTATTCTGGTTCTCTACTTTTTAAATAAGGTGGCAACTACCTTATAAGATATGCAATGAATTTAAATCTCTAATGCTTTTAACTAGAAAGAAAATAGGGTAATTATTTTAACCAAAAAGCTTTAAAAGGTGTATTCGAACAAGATCAATCTCAACAATAGTAATTATAAAACTTCCCAAATATACTGTAAAATGCTCATTCATAGATCAACATCTCACAACAAGAGATTCCATACCGATAACCATTTCAATATAAACATGCACTGATGACATATTCATAGAAATAAAATAAAATTATGCACTGTAATTCAAAGATTATATATGCATAATTCACCATAACATATTCACATCAAAACAAAAGGTTTAAAAGAAAATTTATGTATTTCTTCTGATAAAATCAAAGTTTTCCCAAAAAGAGAGAGAGAGATCTCCCTACCCCCAATATTTAAAGTCTTGAAAATAAGCCCCCCAAATAACGGTTTGTTGAAGACAACCATTTTAAACATAACATAAAACAAAGTCTTTTTTTTTAAAGATAAATTAAAAAGAAAAGAGCTAAACTAAATTGATGCTAAAAATAGATAAACATCATTCTCTAATGGCTCCACGCTCTTTATCTTCAGCTTCCACTATCTTCTCAGTTTCCAACGAATTTTCCTTTTCCCTCTTCCTTGCTCTAGATTCTTGGTACCTGGCAATAACTGCAGTAATATACTTGCCACCTGAAGTAGTGGTTATCTGTAACCGGTTCTTCCATTTGTTTAAGTTCTTCTCAGCATCAGTTACTGTTTGATCCATTTCATTCTGTGTGGTCTTGTAGGACTTCAAATAGACTTCCATTCTGCCGAGCTTAGAGAAGGATTCCCCAGTAGCTATGGATGCTTCAGATATTTCCTCTTTAAATGTTTCTTTGAACTTCACAACAATTTCATTGAATTCCAAAATTTTCTCTCCAAACTCATCCATAATATCTACACCCAGGTTATGACAATTCTCTTTTATTTCAACTAGTACATCCAAGTATTGCCCCACAGCAGTATTAGTCCCCTTGATGAGGTTATTATATATTCCCAAATACCATTCCAAATAATCAGCCCAATTTGGATCAATTTCTTTGGGGTTGCTCATAATTTTCTCTCCAATTAATGTAATTGAATCCAAATTAACCAAATCTATAACTTCTTTGGACAATACAAAAAGTATTTTTTTTGCTTTCTCATATGCTGCAGTTCTGCTAATAATTATTTCTTCTTTAAACTAAATTTTGAATAGAAAGGAATAATCTCACTGAGGTATAACAAAGAATTCTATGAAATCATCTCCATCCATTCATTGGCACCTTTTGAATAGCTCATACTCTAAACCTGTTGTAGAGTTTTAGAATCAATACTCTCAATATGAGAGCTAGTGATTTCTTCAACCACAAGAGTGGAAATTAAAGAAGAAATAAATTGATTGAGAGCGAGTACTTGAGATTGCAATTGAATGTTTTCTTTACTTAAACCCTTAGCAAATTTGATTAAAGAATCCACAGAGAAGCCAACATGGTAAGCATCCCCTTCAAAGGTAGCAGGTCCCATATCCACATGAGTGATCTTATAATTATTTGTAGCAATCTCGTTTTCATTTAGCTCTCCTATTGGGTCTGCCACTTCCAACATTTGATGTCCTGAGACTTCATCATTTATTATTCTAGACATTTTTCTAGCCTTCTTAGGCTTAGCAGAACCCTGAAGAAGTTTGGTCACAGTATCAACTTCCACCACAACAAAAGGAATCAATTTTCTTTTCTTTTCTACCACCTTCTTCAACCAACCTGGAGATACCACAGTTGTGTTATCACTCATACTTTCGACAATACGTAATTGCTATTTGTGAGGAGTGTTAATTGGATTTTTAGATGGGATGGGTGCATCTTTAGAAAAAGAAGGAATAACACTATCATCAGTAATATTTTGGAATATATTCCCAAAATCTGCGGATGCGAGTTGATCTTGATCCTAATTTTGCTTAGGGGAAGAGGAGGGTGGATTCTATTCACAGGTGGACTTTAGCTTAGTCACCTCCTCTGGTTTTTCTCCATCTCCCCCTGACTGTGAATTTGACCTGGATGATTTACCTACAATTCTTCCTATTGAAGGGGTGACATTCAAAGTATGGATTGATGGCCTCGTCTCCTTTCCACCCAAATATTTTGCACCATGGGTAGAACCCACACATTGCTTCCATTTACTAGCTATCCAATCCCGAGTCTTTTCAATAATTGAAGTTGAGCACTCATGAAAGTCAGAGCACTCATCTTTATTCCAATCAACACATATAGAAAATTTGATAAAAAATTATCATAATCAGGACAAAGGGTCATTGAATCTTCACATACATTCTCAGGAATACCTAGAGGCAACTTGAAGTCTTGAATTTGTTTAAGAGTTAAACTCATATTATCTCTTTTGAAAACCTCAAACTCATTACCACAATCTTCCCAATAATCTTCAATATGTGGGACATGCACATAGGAGCTCCCACCATGACAGTTCTGTCTGATATAACCCTTGCTATAAAAAATGGTTCTCTCAAAACAACTGGGAAAATTGAATTGTTTCAAGGCCTCATAGGCCTATTTGGCAACTTGATTAATTTTGCATGTGAAAGAAGAAAAGACCAATGGAAATGGATATCCTTTCTTACTCATTTTCAAATATTTAACATTTACTTCAGCCATTTGTTTGTAAATCTCTAAGAACATAATAAGGTCATCTGGATATCTGGGCAGCTTCAATGGGGAACCTTCAAATCCACAAATTCTTAAATAAGAAAACTTATCAAATTGAATGTAAAAACTTCCATATATCATTATCAAGGACGCAGGGTTCGAAGAAAAGCACACTTATAATTTTCCTTCAAGCCTCCTGGCAGTATCCATTAAGAATACATCATTGACATGGCGGTGATTCTCCATTCCAAACCACTTGGTGAGTTGCGGAACAAATTTATATATAGGCATGCCCGATACCTTTATATCCTGCATTTCCAACCCTAATCAAATATTTTTCTAGCTGGCCACAGGATATATTAAATAACACATATGAAAAGTGGCATGCTACTGATAATTTAGCAATTGCTCTTTCAAATGATAGCATATAATTTCACCCCGGTCAATAAAAACATTGTCCTCACATATTTTCAAAATGAATAAACACATCCAGTTTTCAAATCTCTCAGAGTCTGCATTACCAATGAAATGATGCAATATAGTAATGGCATTAAAAATTTCATCCTTAGGATGTGTCTTTTTGAGCTTAGGAGGTAATTTGGACATACCTTTCCTTTCAATCTTTAGCTAGGTTTTAGCCATTGAATTCTTGCACCAATCTTCTCTTTCTCTAAAAAAATCATTAGCAATTGTGACAGACATCTTCTCAAATGGTAGGTCTATTGGCAGGCCAAGAGCTAGAGATATGACTTCAGGAGTAACCTTGATGACCAATGACCCGTCCACTACTTTAATTTCTTGTGCTTTAGGCATGTATCTCCTCGCACAGGAAACCACAAGCTCAAAACAATCTACCACTTTAGGTATCCCACCAACATTAGCTAAACCACTCACTACGAGCCTCTCATTCAATAGGGAGACCCCTTCGATTTCTAAGTGCTCCCACAATTCTTTTAAGTCCATAGGTTTGATATCTGTGTCCCTCACATTCAACAGGCGATTTCGTATGGTAGTCTGCATAAGTTCTCAACCTTCAGGGAGATAAACATGCTGAAATAATGAGAAAGATGGGTACAAAATACAATATGTAAATATAAGTGCAAATCTTCACCACCTTGCATTTAAGTTTCCATCACATTTGCATGCACCGTATTTATGAAATACTCGACTCCTTTTTCTCGAAAGAAGGAAATTCCCTTTAAAGATGCACGCTTTCCAATATGATTTGACATCTCCAGGTTTTACGACACCTTGAAATGAGAAAAAAAAGAGGCATGTCGTTGGGTCACTTAGATTGGTAACTTGGTAACCAAAATCTAGAGTTGATAGGTTATGATAACCTCTGACTTTACGACTTGCTTGAAGACAGCACAAGGATAGACTATGACAAGACTTAATTTACTAAGACATGAAGTTACGAAACTTTATAAATCAACAACTAGGTTATGAACTTAAGGAAAGTGGTGACATGAGTTACATAACTCAGGAAAACCACGACAAAGGTTACAAAAATTGAGAAAGTGGCGACCTTAAGAGATGAACTCAAGATAAAAGACTTATAAGGCAACAATGAGGACTTCAAAGAGGGTAAATGGAGAAAAAAAAGTCCGTGGCCTAAAAATTTTAGAACATGAGTAACATGTAGTTTCTCTCCCTTCTGATCTCTGAGTCTAAACACTTGAATTTCTAGCCTGTAGGTGACTTTCCATGAAGATGAAAAATTCTTGACAACTTTGACAACATTCTTCAATCTTGTAACTTTGTCTTCAAAGGATCTTCTAACCTCGAAACACTTAGATTTGCAATCATATGTATGTAGAGAAAGAAAAATGTTTATTTTTTAGTGGATAGGGGTTTTCCTTGGTCAAACCCCATTTTAGTAATCAAACCTTGAAATGAAATAAAATAGAATGAAGGAATGATGAATGAACAAATATGCTATGTTGCAACTCACCAAACCCTTATAACAAAGGTTGTAAACTTGTATAAAATAGCTAGCATGAATATAGATCTTTACACTTGATTGAATGCTTGCTTGAATCATGAAAACCTACATCACAAATGTTAGCTCAAAAACACATATGCTGCATGATGAATTTGAAAAGATGCTTGAATCTTGAATGTAGCTCCAAAATTCTTGATAACCAGCTCTTGAATTCTCTTGATCTCATAAATTTTCTATAGGAATTCTTCATAAAACTTCTAGAAGAAAATATGTGAAAAAATCTTTTATTTATACTTGTTTATGCCAAATTTCTCAAAATTACAACTACAAGCTAACATCAGATCTAGAAGGATAAAAATATGCCAAGAATTTAATTCAAAATAGGTCCAAGCTAAAGCGAGACTCATACACTAGTTAGGGTGTATGAGTCCTAGAAGCCTAGGCTTGGGACACAAATTTCAAGAAATGTTAAGTTCTATGCCAAATTTTGGATCAGGCCCCGAGACTTAGGTGGGACCCATATTCCCAAGGTGGCGTATGAGTTCTGGATCATGAAATCCATAACACACAACCCAAAATCATTAAATTATCCTCAAAATGATACATTAAATAAGGATTTTGGATTCAAATAGGACCAAATTAGGCATAAAGAAGCCAAATTTTAGTAGGGAGGGCCCAGACAAGTGTGAAAATATAAAGAGATACATTTTTATACACTACATCTATCCACCACTTTAGTGAGAGGAGAAAATTTCTTGAAAATCTCACTAAAGTAGACATACTCGCATCAATAGGGGTCCAAGTGTACCAATTCTAGTGAGATTGGACAACAATAATCAAGAGGGTTATGTAATCCTCTAGGATCAAGATCCTATGGAAAACAAACATAGGAACAAAAGAACACACATGTGATTAATGTAAGGAGGAAAAAAAAGACACAAGAATACACTGCCAAAGACAAAAACAAAAAATAGAGGGTTGGATCAAGCCTCAACCATTTTTCCAACGCAATGTGGATTAGATCTAAGTTGTTTGTCCAAGAAAATTTACAAGTAGAACATGATGTCCACTATGAAAAACAAAAACTTGCTCATAAGAGCTAGTGGAACCTCAGGCCATCCACTAGGTGAGCCCCTAGTGAGACACATATGCATGCACAGTCAGTATGCACTCACAGACACAAGCAAGTGGCTATGGGAAAGTCACACCTAATTTCATCTCCCATACGCTAACAATACCAAAGCTATACCTCTTGATAACTTTGACAAGGAACCACACACCACGAACATCAAATTCCATGAGGCAACCAAAGCTTCATATTCTTGACACCCATGAATAAATAGGATGGATCCATAGGCAAGCAAAGTGTGAACTATGCAAGGTGTCCATATAATAGTTATTGTAAATGAAAAAGTGTAAGGTACATTCAAAGGGGTTTCACTTAGCTCATGTAAGGTCTTAACTTAGGGAACATCATGCCTAATGTCTCCAAGAGAGGACAAGTCAAAGAAATGTCATACTCTTAGAGGAAATAAAACCCAATGACACCACCAAGAAAAGGAGGCATCTTAAGAATAAAGAAAATTGCACAATGAAACATGAGAAATTTTGAAAGATAATGTCAATGTATTCCCCCAATTTAAAGCGTTTGCTAACACTATTGTTGTGAGCAATTGCTTTAATGTATCGTATGTTTTCTCCTAATATGTGAGATACTTCCTTAGAAAACCCTATGCCAAGTCATATGTTTCTGAAATAAAGCTATGTCATGAAAAAGGAAGGTGGGGTTGCCCCCAAAACTAAAGATAACTCAATACATCACCTACGAGCCAACTTAAGGCATGTCATCCACATCCCAAGCTTGCTCTTATAGATACATGGAAAGTGGTCAACTAGCCACAAGATACAATGACAAGTTCCATATGAGGAAAAGGCTATCTAACCCCTTGCCCCTACTTAGTGCAAGACAAGGATGGGCCAGGGTGATTGAGGAGAAACTTAACATAGTGAAAATTAGTATCAATTAGAGGAATTGGGTGCCTCAATATAAGGAAGAGCACCAAATTCCTTTAGATGTTGAATTTTATTACTCAAAGCCTTACATTTATTAGTAGAATGACTAGAACTCTATGATATGCACAAAATGAACTCTTGTAGTAAAATTTATTTCCTATTCTTGGAGGAAGGGATACCAAATGATCTTGGAGGAATCTTGACAAGATACTCTCTTGATTAGTAGTAGAGGTTGTTCCTTGTAGCGCAAAAAAATGTATCCTTGACATTTTCACACTCATTTGTGTCTTTGATATGGATGCTGGCCTAGTTTTTCCTAGATTTAATGTTGTAATGTGGTCAACACATTCACATTAGGTCTTGGAACCTTGTGAATAAATAAGAATTCTATGATGTCTTGTAAAAGTGTTGTGAAGTGTGGTAACCCAATTTCACACTTTTCTAGGAGCTTTTTATTATAATTCATCTAAATAACCTCTTTTTATCACTTACCAAGCCTTATTTCAAAGAGTTGTAACAAAATTTCATGCTTTTCTAGGCTTGTCATCAATAATTTGACCTTTTCTTATGTTTAAATGACCCCTTAATACATTTACATGCCCTAATTTAGTGTGTTTCAAAGAATAATCCCGTTAAACATCATTTAATGCACTTTAATTCTCAATACCCATTAAAAATGCCCTGGGGGGACCAAGTCACCACTAGGGGAAACTTAGTCCCACTTGGCTCAAAAATCAAAATTATTTCAAAATTCTAGTGGGATATTATTTTCTAGACCTTGAGGTTAGCCTGTGATGTGGTATTTTTGGGAAATTTTGTATAGTCATGTATAAACATAGGGTTTTTCTCTCATTTTCATGCCCATTCATTCACTCACTAATTCATTCATCTAATTATTCAAGCAATTATCAAGAAATCACTTTGGCATTATCAAGTCTACATCCATTTGAGCTTCTACTTGCATATCTTCAAATTTCTACTTCAAGGGTTTGGTGAGTTGTAGCAGTACATGTTCATTCATCATTCTCTTTTCATTTCATTTCATTTTCAAGGGTTTAATTACCAAATCGGGGTTTGACTTTAAGGCAAAACCCTATTCACTAACCCTTAACCCCTTTTCCCCTCTTTGCATGTGTGTTTTGCAGGTCTTGTATGTAGATTTGTCAAAGATCAAAGTTTTAAAAGGTGTCATCAATCCATCAAAGTCTTTCAAATTCAACAAAACCCTAAAAGAAGCTTGAAGATCACCTACGGACTAGATTCCACATATTCAAATTCAGAAACCTATCAAGAACTAAAGTGCAGACCAAGAGCTATAGATTGCATCTTCAAAATTATTGAAAGATAAAGGTGGACTAAGTCACCATCAGTGATGAATTACTCCCACTGCTAGGCCTAAAAATTATATTCTACAATTTTGGATACCCTTTTCGCTGAAACCTGCTCCAGCAGAATTTCCTCAAAATAGGACTAAGTCTACCAACTTGGCTTAAGTGTCCTAGTTGGATTCAATAGTGATTTCTGTAGGATTCTAGAGCCTCTCTGCATCACATTCTAGCTTCCAAGTGCACCTCTCTAGTCTCACTTACTTCTGTTACAATTTGTTTGCATTTTTAGTTCATTTTGCATATCACATTGTGTTTTCAAACATCTTGCATTTCATTAGTTTTGCATTAATAATTCATCTCTTTTATTAGTTATTTGCATCTAGGTCATTCTATTTAGACATATATCAATCATATTAGCATTAGTCTTGAGTGAACCCCATAGATTTTTTGGATACCTTTCTCCTTTTAGGTGCAAAACCCTAGAAGTGTAAGTGAGTTCATATCCCCAAAAATTTATAGTTCATTCCTTTATTTTGCGACAAAGATATCTCTTTCTTAGTAAAACGTGTCATACTTATACAAGAATCTCTAGATTGCGAGATTCTCTCCTTAAGGAGAGGTGTAAAATCTAGCAAACTTGAATCATTAGTGTTTTTAATGATGACATTGATATTAAGTGAAGATTTCTCTATTTATTTTGTTTCTTTCATAGGATAATAGTCAAGACCACTAGTGTCTATTAGTTTAGGATGCACTAATGTTAAAGTTGTCTTAGAAGGGTCTTTTGTAAGAGTTTTGATATTGATTTAAGGCTTGTTTTTTTCTTTCGAGGGACAATAACCAAGACCATTAGTCATTTCTCACGTGTTAGGCTCTATAGGGACACAAATACCTTTCTCTCTAGCACCACATCCTTTTCCACTATATCCAAGTTGTTTCGTAATTTCATAACCTTTTCCATAAATCTTTTCATTTCTTTTGGATTTGGTGGTTGTTCATAATCAACTTCATCAAAGTTTTTTGTATAATTTGCTTCTTCTTCTAAAGTGGTTGAGGTGGATACTTTCAAAGGGTCTTCCAAATTTTATGTTGAAATTACCACTTTTTCTTTTCCCTTTTCAAAATATTTTGTTATGATCTTGTATTCTCCCATGAATTTTGGTGTGAAATATAAGGAACCCTAGTCATCTTCTAAAGCTTCGTGACTTTCTCAATATGTTATTCTTTTTTCTTTTTGTTGCACAAGTTCCACTTATGTACTTGGTGTCAATGTTTTCAAAGGACACTCCTTATCTTTCTCAAGTTGTAAAACACTATAAGGCTCATTATTAGTGTCAAGTGTGCACACTTTGTTGTTGTAGAAATACTTCGTTTTATGATGTTAGAGTAGAAGGCACCATATTTATCTCATGAATCCATGTCCTACCTAGAATAAGATTATATGAAAGATCATGAGGCATAACATGGGTTAGGGTTTGTAATGTTACCTTCCCGACTGTAATAGGTAATGTGATTACACCAAGAGGTCATTTTCCCACATTATCAAACCCACTAATAGATAAAGAGAGGTTGTATTTGGATTTTTTCTACTCCAATCTTGTCCAAAAGGTTTATGCTACACACGTTAAGGGCTGATCCATTGTCAACAAGGGTTCTTTTTATCCCAATTCTATTAAATAGAGCTATTACCATGAAAGCTTCATTATTTTTTTGAACTTCTAGCAAAGGTAACTCATCAAGTGATGAAAAGTAATGTCTAAGTTGACTTAATTTATAGCTTGAATTTGGGTTGGAACATCATTTGATTACACATTAGGGGGGAGGAACTTTTTGTAAGGCACTTTGAATCATGTTATGATAGTAAGGGGAGGCTTGAATTAGGTCCCATAATGATATCTTAGCAGAAGTGTTCTTAAGTTGTTCAACAAGATCGTACTCCTTTCCACTTTGTCAAGGAAAATGGGGAGGACTAGGCAAGATAGGATTAGGAAATGGGAGGTCTATTGAAGGTGTTTGTATTGGTTGCAAATTATTTCTAGTATTATATGTATGAGCAATGGTGTTATAATTTGATTGTTGTGAAACATTATTCTTCAGTGGTTTGAGGATGAGGACGGGTTTGATTTTGAGTTTTTTGTCATTTTGTGGGTGGATAGAGGGTAAGTTGAGGTTTGGGTGGTCAATAATTAAAGGATTTTTAGGAGGTCTAAGAATTAAAGGACTCAAGGGATTTCTAATGTTCAAAACCTTAACACACTTATAAATCCTTATTTTCATGATCTCTTGTTGGAGGGGAGTCTAATGTTACCTCATCATCTTCATCTAAGGAAGCTACATTACTATTATTTGAAAGACATGCATTAGTTCCATGATTCTCTTGCACCATGATATCTAGCCTAGTAGGAGATTTTTTAGGAGAACTATAAACTAGATGTTCATGACATTCCAATGTTGCTTCTTCTAAAATGACTTCACCACAACTAAAGGAGTTGTCAATGGTTGTATTTTCTTGCTTATCAATGATGAAATTCTCTTATTTAATAATGTTTTCCCTAGGGGAAGAGAGACACATAAGATTATCATGACTCTCATTGGTTTGATTTGTTAACACAAAAATATCTTCTTTACAACTAGGAGAGATACTAGGAAAAGAACAAATGTGATTGTCATGTTTATCTATGATTTCATCCTCTTTCACTAAAACATTTTCACAAGCAAGGGATGAATGGAAACTAGGTTAGGTGATGTTTAGAAATGTGTCTATGATCTCATTCTCTTATGCCATAATGTCTTCCCAAGGGAGACTAGGAGAAGGAAAAACAATAATTTTATGATTCTCAATGATTGCATCTTCTTTCACCAAGATACCTTCATTACTAATATGAGAAATATCAAGAGAAAAAGAATTGTGATTATCATGCTTGTCTATTCTTGCATCTTCTTTTATCACATCATTCCCACAAATAGGATAGACAGGAGGGGGTCTATATTTACTTGGAAAGCATCAAAAATTTCACTTTCTTTCACTAAGAGACTCTCATAACTAGGAAATGTATTGATTGAATGACTAACATGCTTATTAATGAACTTTTTCTTTGCAAACTTGGAAAAGATGGATACTAACATTTGTGAAAAGTAATCTATATAAACTCAAAATGGAAATAGACTTAAAATGCAACACAATGACCTAGAATGAAATGTGTAAATGCAAAGTTGAAATTAAGCAATGCACAAAATTAATCAAATTAAGCTAGATCTAATGAAATGAATGAAACAAAAACTTAGCAAACTGAAACAGATATATGATAACAACAAACAAAAGCACATAAATCAAGCTTTTAGTGCTATAAAAGGAAGTTTTAGGTTTGATCTAGGAAAAAATTGCCTAGATGGGCAAATGAGTCCTAGTTAGGGTTTTTTGAAAGTTCAAATAGTGAAAAATAAACATCACAAAATTCCTAGAAATCTAGGAAAAAAACCTATACAGGGACTAAATTTCCCAGATGGGCGAATGAGTCCCATTTAGGGTTTTTACACCAAATTCAAAAAATTTTGAGTTGTGTTTAAGGTTTCTAGTTTGTATGTCATCTTGAATGTGTGCAATTACAAAATTTCAATGAGTTTGAATGATCCATGATGCAAAATGGCAACCTATATGCACTTTTCACTAATGGGTATGTGTGGGATCATCATGGGAAAAATAGGCCCTTAAGTGGTGATAAAATTTAGAAAAATCAGAGTTAGGAAACTTGACATAAAAATTTGAATAAGTTATCTATATTATTTCAAAATATGTAAGAAAAGAGTCTGTAGCAAATTAAATGTAGTTTCCAAACTACTAGGTTTATTTAAAAAAAATAAAATCTATTTGGTGAAAATTTGAAATTTCAGTGCAGTAGCACTTAAATTTTAGGGAAAAAATAAGAAGTAGGTGGTTGTCTGACCACCCTAACCACAATAAAATGATAATATTTTTTATAAGATTTTAGATATAAGTAGAGGAATCATGTCCCAATGTGATGCATATTTTTTGTGAATTTTTTCTGAGTAAATAATTAATTATGATTTTTTTTATTACAACTTTTAAAAAATATAAAAAATCATATGTTTGACCACCTTAACTTCGTCAAAACTTCATGAAATTCATTTTTTTTTACTCCTATAGTATGTGAAGCATAGAATGTGACGCATGCTTCAGATTCAAAAAATGTTATACTGTTTGAAAGCTATATATTTTTTTCAATTAGCTTATCAATTAGGACTTTAGTCATAACTCAAATAGAAAATGAATAAAAATTATTTATTAAATTCAAAGTAAAGTTGAGAATCTCCTTTAAAAACCCTTTTCATTTCATCAATTTTTGGTAAAGAAAAGTGGTCAGCCACATACCCTACACATACCCATCATATCGCCGCTTTTTGGCCCATCATGATCTTGCACATACCCTAATGCAATGTGTAGAAGTACTAAATATAAATTAACTAATGCAAGATCTAATGCAAAGCTAATGTAAGCTAGATCTAGGACTGCAATGCTCTCTAAATTAGAAATAAAGGTGTCCAAAGGTTGGGTTCACCAAAATGAACACAAGGAAATACTGTGCTCCACCTTTTAGGAGATGGAACACCAAAGAGGTGGTAATCCTCTTCCTATTTCACTCTTAGTTAATTCAAGGAAACCCTAGAGATCTCAACCTAATGATTGAATTAGGAGAAGAGATTGCTACAAGGTCTCCTTGGGTGTGATTAACAAAGGGGGGTTCACCACTAAGAAAAGGCTTAGAAAGAAGAAAATACAAGTGGCATGCAAATCTAGCTATGTAACCTAGGAAATAAAACTCAAAACTAGAATAGTAAATTGATAATGGATAGAGGGGCACTTGGAAAAATGGAGATGCATATGAGACAAGAGTTGTAATCTCAAAATTATGAATTTTGATGCATATTGGGACTCATATGCTAGGCTTGGTGATTTACTCGTAATTTAGGGTTTTGGACTGAATTTGGAATCTGTAATTGGTAAACTAGGATCTACAGAAAATAACTAAAAAGTGGTATACTAGGACTCATACGCCCAAGGTGGCAATTTAGTCCTATTATTAGGGTTTTTCCAAAACTCTAGTATCCTTTGGTGATATTTTGTAGCTTCTCTCCTTTCCAATCTCTAAGTTTGAAAGCTTGAATTCTGACCTGTAGGTGACTTTCCATGAAGATGATAACCTCTTGAAAACTTTGACAACTTTCTTCAATCTTGCAACTTTGTCTTCAAAGGATCTTCAAACCTCAAAACACCTAGATCTATAATCACGCATGTAGAGAGAGAAAAATGTTGAATTTTTAGTGGATAGGGGTTTGCCTTCACTAGTGCAGAAACAACAATAAATGACTAAAAAAACTACTAAAAATTGCATATAAATGACTAAGCTTGGTCACATGACCATTAGTAGTTTATTACCAATCATTTATAATGTGAAAAAATTCATGACTAAACCAGTTTTAGTCATTTATTGGTTGTTTTGATTGATCAATTTGGTAGTATATTTAGTCATTAATTTAGTCATTGATTGTTGTTAATTGGTTATTTATTTAGTCATGGTATTCATTTATTTAATCATGTTTGTCATTTATTTAGTCATGGTAGTCATTTATGAACTAATACTTTCAGATGTATATGTAAACTCCCATGTTTGGAGAATGCTATTACAATAATTAGTCTGTAAAATTGCAAACCAACGAAAGTTGTCATTGAAATTATGTTGTGATTGAAAAATATAAAAGTTTAAAGCTCTTTTGTTATATTAGAAAAATTAAACTAAAACAATCATAAAACTTCAACAAATATGCTCAAAGGAATGAAACAACAGTGTTGGAAAATAATTCACTGTATATTCAAACTATATATAAAATATGTTACAAAGAAATCTATATTTACAGTTTTGAAGACAACAAATAGGTTGTATGAATAAAGAAAGAAGATTAGATGAAGGGAAAAAAACAAAGCTAATAAATCTAATAAAACAAAAACAAATAATATTTTGTAGTATACAAATTGTTGATTTATTATGCTTTTAAAATTGAAAAAACTAAAACTAAAGCTAAAAAGTCATTGCTGTGAATGCATGTCTTTAGTGATTCCACTATTGCACATGGGGTGGGCTATAAATGCATCAGATTAATGGAAAAGTATATGAAACAATATCTTGTGTTGGATATTTTGTTGCAAATGAAAATGGGGTATATTAGTAAGCAAGAAAATAATAGCAAGGGTTGCTATTTATAAAATGTGTAAACAAAGCTTGAAAGTTTCTTTTTACTTGTTTTATACCATCTTAAAATCTTATGTAATGGAATACACTCTTGATCAAGGCTCCTAATTCTGTGTAGAATAAGGTCTTTATTCCTGCATTTAAAATTTTCTTGTTCTATGGTAGAGTAAGGCACTGGTTTTGCATTTTCTCCTTGCTATGTACCTATCCACAATCAAAAATTAAATTTTACAATCCATCCAAAGGAGGATATTAGTATAAATAGATTGGATATTTAACTCTTATATATTTATAAATAAAGAATTTGAGAACTCAAAATTTGTTAATATTTTAAAAATATTTATGAAACATTGAAATATGGAAAAGAAAGTAAAAACATGTGAAAAACAAACAAAGCATATAAGATAATATCATGAAAAACAAATAAAGCAACTTCTAGTGCCAACCCATTTCTCGCAATGCGTCCAATACCAAGACCATTCAAAGACTGCAAAAGAGCCCCTGCATAGCAATTGGGTGTCCTTGGGCAGTGAGTGAGGATTTTGAAGTGATGTCGATTTGCACGAGTTTGGATCAACTACCAGTGCCCCAAGAAAATATGGACATAAATAATATTTTCTAAGCACCTACCTCCAAGAAAATTAGGCGCCCATTTTGAGATGGACGTGAAATTTATTTCAATGCAATTAAACGAATCTCATCTGCTCATCATTTTCCACCATTTTTTTGGATGTTCGGATGTCAGTTGTTCATCATTTTTTGCCCTTTTTCCAACTATTTTTCTCGCTTTTTACTGCTTTCCCCACCACTTGTTCCTCACCGCTATTGGTTTCCACTCCTCCAAACTTGTCTCACTGGTATTGACTGTTCATTCCTCCAATTTGGAAAATTGTAGTTGAAAATATGATTTCGATGAGGGTTTAAGAGTATGTTTATTAAAATAAAAATTACGAAAAAGATCCTAATAATGAGCACATTTAGGTTTTAAATGTATGTTTTATTTATTAATATTCAACTTAAAAATTTATAACTCCAATCAATTGATATTAAAGATATTAATATTTTAATATTTATACTAAATTAATTAAATTTTCATTAAATTTTTTAATATTTTTATACTAAACATTTGAATATTTTTTATATTAAAATATAATTTTTAAAATTTTATTATATTTTTAAAATTCAAATGTGTATATATAAATAAAACATCCTTTATCCTATGTAATTAAGTATATATTAAATTTTATATAATAAAGAAAATTTTATAAATATATATTATATTCTCTAACAAAACTATTATATATATAAATTTTATAATTATTAATTAATAACTATTATGTTCTTATTTAATACAAAATATAATTAATATATTATATATTTTATATCATACAAATTAAATTATATAATAGTATATAATAGTATATATAGGTTATAATACAAAATATTAAATATAAGTATGATTATATTTACTATTATTTTTACTATTTTGATTCTATTGTATTCTTAAATATTATAATAGTAGTAATAGAACCTATATATACTATTATATGTATTTTTTGTATTGAAATATATCTATAGTAGTAAATAAATAATAATCTATATATTTTTAAATTTAAATATAATAGTAAATATAAGCATACTTATATTTAATATAATAGTAAATTTTATTTTTGCAATATAGATTTTTTTTAAAATTCTTTACCACCCATAGTGTACATGATGGAGGCCCATGGTGTAGCAGGGAAAAATCATTATTTTTAATTCTTTACCACCAATGAACAATGTACGTGATGGAGCTCTGTGATAGGGGAAAAATTAGAAAAAAACTCTAGTTTGCAATATAAATTCTTTTTAAATGTTTTTAATTCTTTACCGCCAGCCTACAATGTACGTGATGGAGCCCCATGGTATAGTGGAGAAAAAATGTTATTTTTAATTCTTTACCACTAGCCCATAGTGTATGTGATGGAGCCTTGCAGTATAGCAAGAAATTTTAAAAAAAATATCTATTTTGCAATATAAATTATTTTTTAAAATTTTTCCCCGTTGTACTGCAGTGCTCCATCACGTACATTGTGGGTTGGTGACAACGAATTAAAAAAAGAAAATCCCAATATACCGTGGGGCTCCATCACGTACATTATGGGCTGGGGGTAAAGAATTAAAAAATAAAATAAAATAATATTGCAAAATAGATTATTATTATATTATTTACTATTATATTTAAATATAAAATATATAGGTTATTATTTATTTACTGATATAGATATATTTAAATACAAATATATATATATATATAATAGTATATATAGGTTATATTATTACTATTATAATACATAAGAATGCAATAGGTTAACCCTTCTCCATGAAGGATAAAGGCAAGAAATTTTTTCACTGTTTCATTAAATCTTTCAAATGTTTTATGCGGTATTACTTTTAATTGCAATGACATTTTTAAATGGTTTGGGGAAGAGGGAAATTACCAATTCATGTGACTAATTATTTGGTCATTTATTTAGTCATTTTTATTTGTGAGACTAATTATTTAGTCGTGTTTTTTACTCAATGATCAAATTAGTCATTTATAGTTGTGCTGCAAAAAATTAGTAGAATTTAGTCATTTTTAGTTGTTGTGATTAAAATTTTTAGTCACCTAATCATTTATTTGCCAAATTCTACTAGTATTTGGTCAAACCCAATTTTGGTAATCAAACCTTGAAATGAAATAAAATAGAATGAAATAATGATGAATAAACAAATATGCTATGTTGCAACTCACCAAACCCTTGTAACAAAGGCTGCAAACTTGTATGAAATGGCTAGCATGAATGTAGATTTTGACACTTGATTGAATGCTTAAAGATTTTTTTTAAATGCTTGCTTGAATCATGAAAACCTACATCACAAATGTTAGCTCAAAAACACACATGATGCATGATGACTTTGACATGATGCTTGAATCTTGAATGTAGCTCCAAAATGCTTGATAATCAGCTCTTGAATGCTCTTGAATGCTCATGATCTCATTAAATTTCCATAGTAATGCTTCATAAAAACTCTAGGAGAAAATATGTGAAATAACCTTGTATTTATACTTATTTATGCCAAATTTCCTAAAATTACAACACTACAAGCTGACATCAGATCTAGAAGAATAAAATCCTACCAAGAATTGAATTCAAAATAGGTCCAAGCTAATGCAGGACTCATACACCAGTTGAGGCATATGAGTCCTAGTATCCTACACTTTAGACACAAATTTCAAGAAATATTAAGTTCTATGTCAAATTCAGGATTTAGGTGAGACCCATACGCCCAAGGTGGTGTATGAGTTCTAGATCACTAAATCTAGAACACACAACCCAAAATCATTAAATTATGATTGGTCATTAGATAAGTGTCAAGATTATCCTTGGAAAGATTTATTAAATATGGCTTGAGGATTTAAAATAGGACCAAATAAGGCATAAAGAAGCCCAATTTTAGCATGGAGGGCCCAAACAAGTGTGAAAATATAAAGGGATACATTTTTCTACACTACAATATGAATTAAACACACTAGATCCAAATGAATTTAAACTATATTTAATCCCCTTAGCCATGATCACAATGAGATGTTTGAAAGATTTAAAAGCTAAGAAACCATTAAAATAAACCTGAAATAAACAAGAAAGCATAAAAGAGACTTATTCTAAGAATTCAAACCTCCTTCCACTGGGGGGAGTGGTGTCACATTGTTGTGGAATGGTGACCCTTTCCCAATCCGTTCAATGAAATGAGCATTTAACCAAACTCCATTGTTGAAAAACTAAGTTAAATGTGATAAAACGATGCCATGGATGGATGAAAAGATGAAAAATCTTGAAAATGGTGCAAGTATGAATAGAGATATTATTCAAATGGGCAACATAACTTTACTTTGAAAAGGTGGAACCATTTCTCTCCAAATGGTGAAGTATTTTAGGAGAGAAAATGAAGAATCAATGGTCAAGATGAAAAGGATCAATCAAGGGTGAAGGCATGGATCAAGGATTCTCATCAATGGATGAGAATCGAAGATCACATTGATTAAAGCAAACACACTTTGTAACAAATTTGATAATTTTTTTGATTAGAAATTTAAATAGGATTTGAAGGGGCCTGGAAACCCTTTACAACATAGAGAAGTTGCTAAAAAGAAAGAAACATTTAAAACCGTAGCCCAAAAAAAACAAAAAGCTGATAGAAACATTGAAAGTTCATTACAAATTTTGTTAGTAAAGAATATTATAGTTTGAGAACAAAATAGAAGAATATTTCTTTGGAATATTCCACATGCAAGTGGAGGGGTGAGGAAAACTAGTAATTAGTTAATTAAAACCAAGTTTTAATTGTGCATGTTGGGGAATATGAGGATTTTCATTAAATAATTGATTTATTTAATGAAGAGGGGATGCAAATGACATTTAATTCAATAATATAGGATTATTCAATTAAATGAGAGGACTTAAGGGGTTTAAATTTAATATTTTTTATTATTCAATTTAAATAGGATGAGAGATGAAGATGAAAGGGGGTGAATTAACCTAATTAAATTAATTAGATTAATAGATAAAAATGATGCATTTAATTAAATAGCTAGGCTTATTTAATCAAACAGGTGAAAAATATGATGAATTTTTTGGACAAAACGATGTTAGTAATCAGATTCAAGTGTGTAATATCATTCAAGACAATTTTAAGTGTCTACATTTTGCCCCTCTCTGAAGCGAGTTACCTGTTACATTGGTTCAAAGACTAGCACTGTTCGGATTAATGTTGCTTCTCAGATCAAAAATTTATAAATTCCTAATTTTTTGGATGCCCCACTGTTTCCCTAGTGGAAGAAATTAAGTTGGTTCCCTATCCCCTTGAGAAATTGGGAAAAGATTTGGAATTTTGGGCTGATCTCGTGACAAATATTTAACATTAATTAGGTCAGCTCAGACATGACAAAAGATACTTCATTAGAAAGTTTAGATGTTTGATGTAGATAGATTTTATGATTACAGTCATTGACCATGGGTAGCCTCATGTATATTTTGATATATCACACATATTCGATACTTGGATAGAAATTTTAGTAAAGATAGAAGAATAAGAAGAATAGGATGGATAAAAGAATGAGATGGATTAGCCATTGATAAAATTTTGAGATTGATTTGGAAGTTCAACAAGCCTATGATCATTTGAAACTTTATTGGATATGGTGATGAGAGTGATGATATGCTCATTTATGGGATTGGGACTCTATCATTCCTTATTTTTGATATAATACATAGATATGATGCATCAAGGTATTGATAACCAGGATGGTGTTGTATCTAGTACTATGGAATTTGACTTTGTAAACAGATAGGATGATCCTTGTTCACACCTTGACATATGAAAACCTTGTTAGAATTTAGTTGAGAAGTTTAGAATATCTTGGATCAAAGCATACACAATAGTCAACAATTTAATCTAATGAACTCCCTACACACAACTAAGAAAGTATGTGCCAAGATTATTTTACAAGAATACCCCACAAGCACAACAAATGAAAGATAATGATTGATTCCCTATTCCTTTCTCTCTAAATCATTTAGAAATCATTGAGAGGTCCTCAAAATGGGTCAACAAGATAAATCATAAGAAAAGATAAAAATCAAACAATCAACGTTATCTATATCTCTTGCCAAAGGGTGTGTTATGTTTAGGATAAATATCCAAAGTGATTGACAAAGATGATGCCCATTGTAGGTGTATACACCTAAAAGTGGTCTGGATAATCTAATTAATTAAATACAATTTATTTGATTAATTACATTAATTTCTTCTACTATTAAATAAATAGAAATATTTATTTATAGTTCATTATCCTATTCTTCAATTTTAATTAAATATACAACTTCAATAGTTCGTGTTATTTAATTATCACATTACTCAATCTTAATTAATTAAAAAAGGTTAAATACTTTATTGTTTAATTATCATATCCCTTCTATATTTATTTAATAAACAAATTAAATAGTTTGTTTTATTAAATTATTTATTCTCTTTTGCTAAATTGAATAAATAAAATATTCAAATAAAAGGCATAAAGTAAATTTCCTCTATTCACTCACCTACCAAATTAGACATCAAATATCCAATTTAATTCAATTGGCATTTCACAGGAAAGCTTTGGAGACAAATTGGAATCAATCTCTCAATCTCATTCCTCTGATTCTTCCTATCATCTAGCCTGGTGTTTTCATGGGGAGAAACCATTCCCATAATCAGCTCAAGGTTCTTGATCTCTCACCATTCAATTCTTCAGATTCAATCCAGGCCTTTGTTGCGCTGCTCCTTCACAAAATTCCTATCGTGAATCTATACATATAGCCTTCTGAAACAAGAAATAGATCCCGAATCCTCGTCTTTGTGCAAACTTACTCTACAAAAAAAGCAATCAAACATCTTAGCATTCAAGCAATTCATCATAGAATCATTTAACAATAGCAATCATAGCATCAGTAGAATCATAATCATGGTTGCATCATAGTTTTACTGTAGCTTCTTTTATCAAATTTCATGTCAGCATAGATTACAATAGCTTCCTTATATCATTTAGAAATCACCATATAGGATTACATCATTGCATTTAGTAGCATCTCATTCTCTAGATTGGAATTTTAACAGTCACAATGCTTACCAAATCTGAGAGCCCCGTGACTTGATAAATCTTTAGAGATAGGGAACAATATGATGCTTTTAGTAGATTCTTGCTTTAAACTAGTTTAATTGTTGAATCTTTGATATAATGACTTATTAAGAGTGTTATTTTACTCATTACTTATTCCACACTTAAATTTTGGCACCCACCGCGGGGCCATAACCCCATATTTTAACAATCTTTCTAAAAAGTGTGTAAGAAAACTATGCAGCCATAGAATGACAATTTCCACATAACCCAAATCTGAAACATGCAAGTAAAATACTCAACATCAACATGCAAGAGAATAGACAACATACCCATCAAAGATGACACAAGATATACCCTGGGAAAACCCTCAAGAGGGAAAAACCCAGCCTCCAAAAGCATCCACACTCCATGTATTATTCAACAATGAAAACCCATTACAATACATCTGCAGAGACTCCATGAACACTTCTGAAGCACAAGCTATCCATGCATTCCATGTGACCAAGCATGAATCCACACATCCCATGCCATGCTTCAAACCCTCACACATGCACTAGCTCAACCTGCTAACCTGCAACAACCTGTCA
Source organism: Sequoia sempervirens (assembly GCA_007258455.2). Taxonomy (NCBI): domain Eukaryota; kingdom Viridiplantae; phylum Streptophyta; class Pinopsida; order Cupressales; family Cupressaceae; genus Sequoia; species Sequoia sempervirens. The sequence continues at coordinate 113,925,308 of VDFB02281492.1, forward strand.
AACCCTTGACCAACTTTTTATCCAACCCTAAACAACTACCCATGTGGTTGCTTTTATAGAAACAAGCTCCCACAAAACCACCAAGTGGTATTACATAAACCATGTGCCCAAAACCATACAACATCATGTGACCCCACATTTAATATTGGGTTCTTTTTTATTATTTTATTATTCCCCAATATTAAATAATTACATTTTACAATTATGTCCCAATGTTACATACAACAAAGTGGCCCCAACATTATAACTCCTTGTGATGCACATTCACCTAGAAACCCCTAGGTGCACCACACACATAATAAATAAATAAAACATTACAAACATTATGCAAGGTGTACAACACCTAATTCTAACAATCTCCCACTTGTTGTATACATTGCATAAGGGGTAACAAAGAACTCCATAGGCAACATGTACCATCCTGGAATCCAAGTGCTCCATGTGCTCCATCAAGATACCTGTAACAAGAGCCAAGGTGACCACCATCTCATCCATGAATGCTCCCATCCTCCACCATGCCAACTGCACTAAGATATGAACATATCCAAAGAGATGTCACACTAACTATCACAAAGAAGCATAAACCTGCCTCAACCTAATATCTCAAAAACACAAACACTGAATCCAATATGCACCAGTAGCTGTCAAGAATAAATCACTATAGCTGAAATGACACCCACAACAAGTGCCAACACATCCAACTATCCATACCTCCAAGGTATACATATCATAGTAAACTTATGCCAACAACATATCCACCCATAAACCGCAATAACAAACTCCATGTGCAAACCTGTCAAAAGTGGCATACACATCCAAGAGCTCCCACTGCATGGGCAATGTCAAGATGAATGCAAACCTGAAATGAGCGCATTCAACGCGTCGCTTCGTTAACATCCCAAAAAAGGAACCATCACAAAGGCATACCAAGTCTACTACCAGCATCTCATAGAAGTAAACATGTAGTACCAAGGAACATCCACAATGATAAGCAAAACCTACAAACCAAACACCTGTAGCATGTCCTCATACACACACCTCTAAATTCCAACTATGTCAAGTATGATCTCCTCCATAACACCCCAAAACAAAAACCATAACCACATCCATCCATCTAATCACCAAGATCAAAGATAATACATGTAACTAACATGGATGTAAGCATCTCAAAACAAGAAGATCAAACTCAAAGTAACCATTCCCAAACCAAGGAAATCAACCCAATAAACCATCTCGTAAACCCAACATGTACAAGGAGATAAACATGCCAACACTCCTCAAATGAACCCTCCAGAACCAAATACCCATGTCTCAAGATCCATATCCATGAGAAGACAAAACCATAAACATAATGCACCTGAAAGAATAATGGGCAATACCTCTCAAGTGAACCACCGAGTAGACCAAGAGTGGGGAATGAGAATGCTCCTCCAGGATATCCAAGTCATCATGACTCAACCAAGAACACTCTCCTCATTGGTCCATGTTGAACTCATGTCCAACCAAGGTGTAGGCTCCCTCGGACTTCCTGCTAAAACCTCATCAAGAGTAACCATCTCAAAATGTCTCTAACCACAAGAGAACACCAAGCCTCACCTAAGTCTCCAAGTATCCATGAGCACCTGTAACTGATCAATCCATGCTAAACACCAAGCAAATGATCAATGTACTCAATACAAAGAGAACCAACCAAGATCAAAATCATAGTTCCAACTACAGAATCAGGAACATAAACATGACACCATGATCTCACATCCTCTCAAAAGAAGATCACATGAATAAATCATCATAACATATACCATGCCACTACTCTAAACCAGTAATCAAGAGTATACCATGACATAATAATAAAACCATTCTACAACCAAGGATCACCTGTCAAAACCAACAAGTCATAAATAATACCTCAACATCTCCAACACCTGATGTCAAAGAACTCTCACTATAGCACACATAATCCAAGAGCTCCTCCATGACACCAAAGATCACCTGCTGAAGACAACCATCCATAATCAACAATGGATCCACATCATCGCCAAATGCTCCCACTAAACTGTGATACCGAGCAATCCCATGGCACCATGATGCACAAAACTAACACTACATCACTGTCATAAGCTCACACAAAAAACCTGTGAATCCAAGCTCTCAATGACAACATGATAACCATCCTCTAAAGTAAGAAGATACACCACCAAACCATCATATCCATCACTGCCAAACCATCACTGTCACAAGCTCCCACTGAACCGTGTAACCAAGCTATCCATGACATCATGATACCAATCTCCTCAAACCAAGAAGATACACCGCCATAACCATAATCAGGAACCAATCCAATACCACCAATCAATGCACCCGCATAAACCATCATAACATGCCAAAGTCTCTAATGCACAAGAAACATCCATGACATCATGATCACCACCAAATATACCAACAAATCAACCCAACCGTGTCCACATATCTGCATAATCATAGTCAACTACATAGATCTCATGTCATGACTGTACCTGGTAATACCATCTCATCTCCTCAACATGACAACCAAATCAGCAAACCAAGTGACTAAACCAAGCCACTAAAACTGAACATGCATCAACACTGAAATATCAATGGGCAAAGACAACCCATATCCAAGTCATAGGTGCAACAAGTAAGTATAGACCACCTACAACATTGCAAAACTTGTAGATACAACAATGCAACATACATGCTGATAACCATGTCAAAAATATAATAATCTGAGATGTACAACTGAGCATACAATGAATCCAACATCAAATATCCCAAAATCTGTCAATTCATAAGCTCATAATAACACCATAGTCAAAGAGACTCATAAACAACTCAGATAAAGAAAATAGCAAATAAATTATGCCAAAATATCTCCAAACCTGATCCACTGTAAAGTTTTCTGAACAAGCTTTCCGTTGACTATTTGAAGTCCAAAATCCGACTCCGTATGCACCCGATATGCCCTCTCAAAGCTCAAAATAAATATCTGACTTCAACCAAGTAAAACACTATCAAAAATGAAAAATCATGGAACAAAACCTATACCACTATGTAGTGCTCGGAACCAGCTTTCCAACGACTATAAGAAGTTGAAAAACCGACACCTTGGGCAAAAGTTATATGCGTTTGAAAAAAAATAGCTGTAAAAAGCCTCCTGGTGGTGCTCTGGTGGCGCCCGGGCGGCGCTCCGGTGGTGGGTGGGCGGCGGATTCCAAACCACATTTAAATCTGGTTTAATTTTTCAAAAATAAAAATTTCCTTCACTCCTCCTAGCGGACCCGACGCCATCATTAAATCTGGCATATAATCCTTTTGAAATCCGGCGAATTTTTTTTTGTTTCAATGGCAGATTTAAAAAATTTAAATTTTATTAAAATTTTGTTTTAACCCCACATGGGGGTGGCGGGCTCCTCTCGCCGGCTGGGGCCAGTGCTACCGGCGGCCAGGACTGCCGACCGGTGGTTGTCGGCCGTAGCTGACAGCACTGGCAGCGGTAGTACCTGCCGCTGGCAGGCTGCCGGGTACGGCGCAAGGGCGGGGGTCTGCGGACCCCCAAACCTTTTCCAATTTTTTTTTTTTGTTTTTTCATTTTTGCAGGTACGAAATTTTTTTTGACGGGAATATTTTATTTTATTTTATTTTTTCAGATTTTTTTTTAATATTTTATTTTTCTGAGTACGACGTCTGTCGACCGACAGGGGTATGGGCAAATTTTTTTCTGTAATCAAAATAGGGCATGTTATATGTCAAAATTTCTCTCTCGGCCAACCTGAATCCAATCATGAGGTCTATTTTGTCCTAGGATGTCATCTGTGAAAACTCACCCCCAAAACCCTCATTTAAATGCATGACCAAGAAACCCTATTTTGCCAAAATTTTCTCACCCCAAATCTGCAAACAACCCATCATAACAGCAAACCCAAAACCCTCAGATCTGCAATAAAACACCTGCAAAACCCTATATCTTGCCATTTCCTTTCATTCTCTCATGCAACCTAGGGTTATCCAATCCAATAACCAAAGCTCTGATACCACTTGTAAGGAAACTATGCAGCCATAGAATGACAATTTCCACATAACCCAAATCTGAAACATGCAAGTAAAATACTCAACATCAACATGCAAGAGAATAGACAACATACCCATCAAAGATGACACAAGATATACCCTGGGAAAACCCTCAAGAGGGAAAAACCCAGCCTCCAAAAGCATCCACACTCCATGTATTATTCAACAATGAAAACCCATTACAATACATCTGTAGAGACTCCATGAACACTTCTGAAGCACAAGCTATCCATGCATTCCATGTGACCAAGCATGAATCCACACATCCCATGCCATGCTTCAAACCCTCACACATGCACAAGCTCAACCTGCTAACCTGCAACAACAAACCCTTGACCAACTTTTTATCCAACCCTAAACAACTACCCATGTGGTTGCTTTTATAGAAACAAGCTCCCACAAAACCACCAAGTGGTATTACATAAACCATGTGCCCAAAACCATACAACATCATGTGACCCCACATTTAATATTGGGTACTTTATTATTTTATTATTATTCCCCAATATTAAATAATTACATTTTACAATTATGTCCCAATGTTACATACAACAAAGTGGCCCCAACATTATAACTCCTTGTGATGCACGTTCACCTAGAAACCCCTAGGTGCACCACACACATAATAAATAAATAAAACATTACAAACATTATGCAAGGTGTACAACACCTAATTCTAACAAAGTGTTCGTATAGGATACATGTGTGTTTTCTTTTAGCACGATCGAGGGATTCTACAACACTTCCATTGAAAGTTTTAGTGCTTATGTGTGTTTTAGTGCTTCCACCAAAAGTTCTAGTACTTCTACAATATGTTTTAGCACTTCCTCCAAAAGCTCTCAAGACGGTTGACTGTTCAGGTCCAATATTGTTTTAGCACTTCTGCCGAATTCTACAGTGCTTATGCCAAATTCTACAACACTTCTAAATTCTGCAGTGCTTCTAATGAATTAAATAGTGTTTTTGACCCCTATTCTCGCGCTTCTAAAATTTCTTGTTTGGATCTGATGCAACCGTGGCCAAAAATTTATTTTGATGCATTTGGACTAAAAAGAACCAATCCTAGGGTAGTTATTTGGTTTAAAATATATCAATCCTAGGGTAGTCATTTGGTTTAAAATATATCAATCTTAGGGTAGTCATCATACATTTGCTATATCAGTTAAAATTAACATCATGACTTTTGTGAAGAAAATATCTTCACATAGAATAACAAATTGTTATTTGGGCTTTAAAAATTGAACATTTGATTACTGTGCTTGTGTGGTGATAGGCCTATGCTCTCCCCTTAACTGGGTGATCAAAGTGCCAAACTCATCATTTAATTTCATGCAATTTATGCTTTATTAAATCATTTAGAAGGCCTTCCATAGTGGGAAAAAGTACTCACTCTACAGGAACAACCTAAGTGGGAACAACCAAAGTTAGGTTCTCCAACCCACTATAAAATAAAAGTAATTTGGGGAAACCCACATTTTCCAAAAGTGTGCAAGATAACCATCCCCAAAGTCTTTTTTCTAAAGATTGGGAGGTCTCTTGAGGGATTTTATCATTTTCCGCTCCAAACGGAAACCCTATCTACGAACCATAGTGTAGAATCCAGCTAAGTCAATAACTAAACATTGTAATACTCACAGTGTGAGGGGAGGGAAGAATCTGCCCCCAAGACACTCACCATATAATTTCCAAGGACTATTTTCTCAAGGGATCAAGAAATCTAACATTGAGTACACACCTAGAAAAGACAAAAACACAGGCACCCTTTAGGGGGTGACACGGCTGTATGAGTTGACACAATTTGAAGATGTGAGTTGTTGAGTATAATGATGACCTTTTTAACCTTAAGGGTGAGTCTGTCTGAAGTTTATTTTGTTAACAAACCAGTGGAAATAGGACCATGAGTGGTTCTTGAACATACACTTATTGTTTAGATTCTAGGTCTTAAAAATAATGTTCTACAATTGCTTGATGTGTTTTCAAATCATTCATTTAGATAAAGATTATCTAGAAAAAGACGAGTCAAACAAAATAAAATGGTGAAATTTATGATTAGGGATTAGAAATCCACAACATTTGTCAAGAAATCCCTCACAACAAGAGTCAAAAGACTAAAGAAACAACTTAGTTACAAGATTTTTTTTGAAAGAAGACGATTTTTATATTAAAGTAGGAAAGTCTTGCTTGAACATAAAACTTTCATCCATAGGTTTCACGATTTTTCTAGGGGATATACTGATGATTATGCTTTAGAGCCTTTGTATTCACAAGCTTATTTCCAAAGAAGAGCTCTTTCACAAAAATATAATTATAGTCAACCTATTTGTCAGTCTTCCATCCCACAACTAGCAATAGAATATTCCAATAGGCCCAATCAATTCTTACAGTAGAGAAATATAGGAAACATTAGGCTTGTCATCCAAAAATCGGGGACTTACCAGCAAAAATATCCTGTGAAAATTCAAAATCCTAAAAATTACAACAAAAAAAAGTCAGTCTCTTCACGGAAAGGAAAATTAGACAACACTGTTGAATCCCAAAGTCGCACTTACACACTCTGTTTTAGCGCTTATATGTACTATCTTTTAGCACATCCATAGTTGAAATAGTGTTTCTGCAACCTATTTTAGTGCTTCTGACAAATTTTGTAGCACATCTACTGACTATAACCAAAATTACCAGTGTCAGAATTCACCAGTCTTTTAGTTTGTCTACAGTCTGTTTTAGCATTTCTACCCAATTTCACAACACTTTTACCATAACCTTTAGCACTTTTGTAGTCTGTTTTAACGCTTGTGCCCTCTATATTAGCGCTTCCACATAACAAAAAAATAGAGAGCTTCTGGACGCATCTGTCATATTTGTTGGCATCAAAAACTCGGGTTTTTTTCAAACATAAACTTTTTTACAGTCCAGACAGTGTCTTAAACCTGAAACAAAATAGGTTCTTACAAGTCAAAATTCTTTTCAACCTAAACCCAGATCTTGTAAACTACAAAGTGTCTAATTATCAAAACACAAATCTTGATTACTGAGTTTAGTTTCCTCATCAAGATTTGGACATCCTACCATCACGAAATGAAAAAAAATAATCATATTTTTAACTTGGTCTCATCAATAGAATATATCATTCTATTTGACTTTGTTAAAATCCAATTGACACTAATCCAAACACAGAAGATCAAAGTTTAGTGAAAACAACAAATACTTGTATGCCAATCTTGACAAGGTTACAAAGACAAAAACTTAGAGAGAAGGAAATTGAAACACCAAATGTCATGGCTAATGAAAAACCCTTTTACAAATTCCAACAACATGATACCAATGAAATAAGTCAAGAGGATATAGAAATTTCCCAACAATATCTAAATTTTCATAAATTCATGGAAAAAGTCTTGGAACAAGACATGAAAAAATACCTCTTGATGTTAGTAGAATTAGGTGTGAAACTTACAAAATATTTTGACATTAATTGATTAAAGGAAACACCTAGAACAAATGAAACAAAACCACACAACATGCAAGACACAGACCAAGTGGTTTCTCTAACAGCTCAAATGTAAACTTTACAACAACAAATGCAAGATATGCAAAAGAGAACCACAAAGAGGTATTCATTATAAGGCATTTGTCAGGTTATCCCTTTCATCCAAGTGTAGACATGATACCCTTCCCTAGACATTGTGAGTTCCCCAAATATGACAAGTAGAATGGTAAAATGGATCTAATTAACCATGTGAGGGAATTCAGAACAATGAGCCTAGAGTTTTCTCAAGAGGATACTTACCTAATGAGGTTGTTTCCTAGGAGTTTAGGAGTACACTGTATGGAATGGTTCTCCAAATTACAACCAGGGATTCAATCCTTTGAAGAATTGGTCAATAGATTTATCACACAATTCTCCTTCAACATTCAACATGACGTAACCATAAAAGATCTGTACAACATGAAACAAAAGAATGGAGAAAAATTCCTATCATTCTTACAATGTTGGCAAAAATTGTTTGCTAGATATCTTCGATCTATACCTGAAGAGGAAAAAATTGAATTATTTATTGACAACTTAAATGATGACATGAGTTATAGACTGGAAATACAATGTCCCCTAACATTTGAAAGGTGATTGAGAACAAGATTAAAATTTAAGAAGCCTTATTCAAAAGAGGAGTGATTAAACATTACAATGATACATCAAACAAAAAAAATTCCTCAAATCACTATGGAAACAATGACAAGCCTAAATTTTGGCAGAAAAACATAAATATTGGAAACAATGATACTACAATTGACACACAAAATACAAAACCAATATTCAATTTAGTGACAACAACTATGAAAACAAGTCAAAATGACAACCAGAACAACAATCAAGGTACCACTCAAAACATAACCCAAATAATGGAGAATATCAACCACCATCATATCAAAGACAATTCAATCAACAAAGATTTACACCATTAGGACAAAATTTTGAATCAACAATGAGATAGCTTATTGCAAATAGACTTATTACTCTACCAGAAGCAAGAAATTGGGAACCAAAAGTGAAACCATCTTGGTGGAACAATGACTATTGGAACTTTCATAAAAATAAAGGACATAAAACAAATGACTATATGCAATTAAAAAATATAATACAAGACTTGATTGAAGAAAATAAGATGTTTGTCAAAGGACATAAAAAAAAAATGATCACAGTGCATTTATAAATCCTTTACCCAACTATGAAAAAGGAGAATCTTCTTCAAATAGTAAAGGAAAAAGTGTAAACTATATCTACGACACCACCATTCTTTGCATTTCTAAGGTTGAGAAAAATAATTTCATTGATAATCAAATAGATAACATAAGCATCAATGACATTGAATCATTGAACATGATACCAAACATAAACGCATCAGAGAACCAAATCAATGTCCTAAAAATCAGGGAAACACAAGACTATCAACTAGTCAATGTAATGACAAGGGGGTAGTCCAAAGTGATACTGAAAGGAGTTTAATCTAAAAACACTACTTCCCCTTCAAATCAATACAACATTATGGATTAACTACAAAAGATACCCGCACAAATATCCATACTGGAACTTCTTAAAATATCACCATCACATAAGGAGGTTCTGGAATAGGTTCTAGTGGCCACTACGATACCTAATACTTTGGATGTCTGTCAATTTCAAGCTATGGTGGGACACTTGAATACACCTCATTGTCTATCATTCTCCAAACAAGATGATGTGTCACTAAATCACCCACATAATGCAGCCTTGCATATAGAGGTTTTAATCCATAAACACTGTGTCAATCATGTCTTAATAGATGGCAGAGTTGGATTGAATATTTGTACTTTAAAACTAATTCGTGCACTAGGCTATTCCAACAATGCCATTGATGTCAAAAGAAAGATAACAATAAAAGCATATGATGAAGAGGAAAGGTCTTCCAAGGGGCTGATTGTACTACCAATTCAAGTGGGACCAATTGTCAAAAATATTGTTTTCCAAGTGTTAGACAAGGAGCTAACATATAGCATACTCTTGGGATGTCCATGGATCCATGAAATGCAAGCAATACCTTTGACATATCATCAATGTTTGAAATTTCCTATCAATGGAAAAGAGGTCACAATTTCAGCTGACAACAATAATCCCTAGAATTGTAACATGCTTAAGGAAAATCAAGACACTCTGGTACCCCACAATAGAGAAGCTAGCACACTTACTTCATCTAGTGGTGAAAAGAAACTCAATTTTATATCCAAATGGGTCAAGAAAAAGGACCAGGAAAAGGAAAAAACTATTGCTAACTCAACTTTATCAAACAACAAAGGTCCCCTGAATACTCTTTCGCAAAAAATTACAGACAAGATCCAGTTAAAGGAAAAAGGCTTGGGAGAATATTCCATTGAGAAATATTTGTGTCTTTCACAATTACTGCCATCTCCAAAATCATATGGACAACCCACAACAAACACACGACAATCATCACAACCCATCACGGTTCTGGATGAAATTTTTGTAAAAGTAGGAACTCTAGAAGATGAATCAGAAGACAAGGCCATTCTAAATTGGCTCTACAAAGACGAAGAAGCTTCAACATCAACAAATATCAGCATAAGAATAGATTAGTATGGAAAAGGAAAGGCTATCTTAGAGAAAATGGGCTATCAAGGGAAATGACCAATTAGCAAGAGAAAAGATGGTATTATAGAACCTATTCAACCTCTAACACTTTAGCCTAAAGACAAAACATGATTAGGCTATATAGGGGAATCAAGAAAAGTAACTCAGAAAGTGGTAGAAAGGATTCTACAAATGAGGGATGGGTCTGAAATAGATTCTAATGAGTATGAATGGGATCATTTATCTGCAACATCATACACTGACAAAAAAATTGATGTCTTCAAAGCGTATACACCCACATGAGAGGAGGGACAAAGTTCAAGAACTAGACCACTTGTATTGGGATCACCAAATATCAATGACTCAAGCGAGGATGAACAAACATCGAGTGAGATAGATGACTCAGAGGAGGGTAATATCATAGACCTAGACCTTCCCATTGACAACTTTGACCACCTGGCTATTAGAATAGTTACAGTCATCGACCTTATTCAACCTAATGAATTATTACCGTTGATACATCCTGAACTAATCGATTGGGAACCAATTGAACCTATTAATATACTAGTCTTTTCAAATGATGAGGTCATCATAAATTTTCTTTGCAGTGATGAACCTGATACAAGTTCTACCCATAACAATCATAATGACACTTCAAATCAGGAGGGTTCCAAATCTTCTAGTTGCAAAAATGACAACAGGAAAAAAGGATCTAATGGTGAAAACCTTTTTGAGGTAGCATTATATTTTGAAAAAGAAAAAATAAAGAACGTAGATCTAACAGTGAAAACCTTTCTAAGGAATTGAAAGATGGAAGATTTGACACCCTTCTAGGACATTACCATGATAAATCATCAGTGCTAATGGAGCCTACATAATCCATAAATCTAGGCACAACAGAAAAGGCAAAGATTCTACATCTGGCAGTGTCTATGATAGAACAAGAGAAGCCAAAATTCACCAAATTCTTTGAAGAGAGACAAATCAATTTTGCTTGGTCTTATTCTGATATGCCAGGATTAGATCCAGATCTCTTGATGCATCATCTCTCTCTACCATCCAGAATCAAACCAGTAAAGAAAAAATTTAGAAAAATGCATCTCGACATCGCCTTGATGGTAAAAGTTAAGCTAGAGAAGTTGTTGGATGCAAGATTTATCAGGTCTATCGATTATGCAGAGTGGATTTCAAATATTGTTCTTGTATCTAAACCAGATAATAGCATCAAAATATGCATAGATTTTAGAGATTTAAATAAGGCATGCCCAAAGGATGATTTTCCTTTACCAAGTATTGACATCATTATTGATTCAACAATGAGACATGCCATGTTGTCATTAATGGATGGCTTCTCAAGGTAAAACCAAATCAAGATAGCACTTGAAGATCAGGAAAAGACATCATTCACTTGTCCTTGGGGTACATTCTATTGGAATGTCATGCCCTTTGGGTTGAAAAATGCAGGTGTAACATATCAGTTGGTGATGACCACTATTTTCCATGACATGATGCATAATTTTATGGAAGATTATGTGGATGGCATATTAGCAAAATCATACACCAAAGAAGGAGATCTAGAGATTCTTGAAAAAATCTTTACTAGACTAGAGAAGTTCAATGTTATATTGAACCCTAAGAAATGTGTGTTTGGGGTAACATCAACAAATCTCCTTGGATACATAGTGTTAGAAAAAGGAATCAAAGTGGATCTGGCTAAGGTCAAAGTAATAATGGAGATGTCGCTGCCTAAAAGTATTAGTCAATTACGGTCTCTACAAGGCAGGCTACAATCCATCAGGAGATTTATCTCCCAATTTGTAGAAAAAATCCATCCATTCTATCATCTACTTCATAAGAATGTCTCATTCAAGTGGGATTATGACTGCGAAACAACTTTTAACCAGATAAAGCAATATTTGATGTCACCTCCCATACTCATGCCACCTATAGTAGAGAGACCATTGTTACTATATATCACAACAACTGACATTTCTTTAGGAGCTCTATTAGCATAAGAAGATTATGAGGGAAAGGAACAAGCAATTTACTATATCAGTAGGACTCTCAATGGTTATGAAATAAATTACACATTCATAGAGAAAGCTTGTTTGGTAGTGGTATTTGTAACCTAGTAGTTGCGACACTACATGTTGACTCACACAGTCAAACTCATAGCAAAATTAGACCCATTAAAATATCTACTCAGCAAAGCTTCTCTAACAGGGAGACTAGCAAAGTGGGTCATGATTTTAATTGAGTTTGACATCCAGTATGTAGACTAGAAAGCCATTTGTAGACATAAAAAATATACTGATTGACATCGTGCATCCGATCCTGACTTACTAAAATCGTTTCTTACTAAATCATCCCTCAGTCTAACCATTGAATCAAATTCCCTTATTTGATTAAATTCATCAATATTCGTCTCTTAATTAAATAAATCATTTTGTCTAATTAAGTCACTTTCTCTTGATAATTAAATCAATCCATCTGGTCTAATTGTCCCTATTTAATTAAATAATCAATTTATTTGATTAAATGTCTAAAGTCTATCCATTAAATTAAATAAATTAAAACCTTATTTGATTTAATCTAACATCAGCTCCTTTTAATTAAATAAATCAAAATCTCTATTTAATTAGCCTTTTTTCATATTCCTCTCTTATCTAATTTAAATAAACCCATAAATCTAAGTCAAATAAGTCACATCATCTAATCTCCTATTAAATTAATTAACCCTTGATTAATTTAATCTAATCTCATGTCACATCCTCTAGATAATGCAAGTTGCACATGAAAATTGATTTAATTCATTTATTAAATCTCTATTTTCGTCACAAGGCATCTTTTGGAATATTCCCTCAATTTGAATTCAAAAATTCCAAGTCAACATGTACATCCAACAAGGCATTTAAAACCTCTTACATGTCCTTTTCCTTGAGCCAAGTGGCATTGATTGCATTTTTCCTTCCCTCTTACATGTCATTTCAAAAAAATTGAATTTCAAATATTTGCATTTATTGGCACAAACCCCAAATCTTGCACAACCATCATCCATTCATAGCTTGACAAGTGGCACCATATCATTGGATGAATGTTAGTCCCACATTGCTCAAATTTGGGCATTCATCCATCTTGAAATCCTATAAATGAAGAGCTCCTCTCCTCATTTTATCATCCACAATCTGAGTAAACTTACTATGCTCAAATACTTAGCCATTTCCATCCATCATTTGAATTCTTAGCTAGGATTTTTGCAGATTTAGCTTGGAGTATCTATCTTTCATCAACAAAGTGGATCAACAATATTTTCAACATTCAAATCTTGCATCATAGGAATTGGGAAAGGGCCAATTTCCACATCAAATTGGCACCAATTCCCCCATGGGATCAAGTGTTTGCTATTTAAATTAGGATTAAATCTAGTTTTTATCATCTTCTTTGTGTTCTTGCTTATTTTCTTTCCTATTTTGAGTTTGCAAATGGATTTCATGGGGAATCCTTGTTTTAGCTTGCAAATCCTTGTCTAACTCGTTTATTCATGTTGTTTTGCAAGTACTAGGAAAAGGGTTCGCACACCATCAAGGGACAGGTGACAGTTGATCAATTAGCTGAAGCTCCATTGCTAGATGCTCATCCAATGAGCATTGAATTTCCTAATGCAGATATCCTTCCTCTGACAACACAACCATGGAGACTTTATTTTGACAGGTCATACACACGTGGGTCTGGTGTAGGCATTCTGTTTGTCACACCACAAGGACATACAATCCCAAGGTCCTATAGACTCATGTTTTCTTGCACAATTAATGTCACTAAGTATGAGGCCTTGATAATTGGAATTAAAGTGGCAGTTGAATGGAATATCACAAAATTGTAAGTATTCAATGATTCACAATTAGTCATTTATTAGGTAAATGATGAATATCAAACAAAGGTTGAAAAATTGATGCCATATAAGAAGATGATAGATGATTTCAAGAAATACTTTGTGGAAATCAAGTTTGAACAAATTCGAAGAGAAGAAAACAAAGCTGCGGATGCCATGGCGACAATTGCTTCTCTCTTGCAATTACCAGAAAAGCAAGGTCGTTATAAGTCTATGGTAGAACAAGTATTTAACCCTGCCTATGACGATCCTAAATCACAAACCATATGCCAAATAATAGATGTTCAAACCTCACTATATGGAGAGATCTATACTTACCTCGAGGATAATATCCTTCCTCCTGATCTTTCTAGAAACCAAAAGTGTAACTTCATCCACCAATTCAATCGACATACATTGATAGATGACATACTTTATTGTTGAGGTCTAGATGGTACTCTTCTTCAATGTCTAGAACACAATGAATCTAAAATAGCCTTACATGAGGTTCATTAAGGTATTTATGGAACTCATTCAAGTGAACCAACCCTAGTAAAAAAAACTCCTCTATTTTGGGTATTACTGGTTGAACATGGAAAAGGAGTCTTATCAATTTGTTAAGAAATGTTAGAAATGTCAGATCCATGGTAATCTAATCCATGCACCAACACAAGAATTGCACCCATTCACATCAACATGGCCCTTTTGTCAGTGGGGACTGGACCTGGTAGGAAAGATAAACTCATCATCATCCAATGGACACAAATTCATAATCACAACAATGAAATACTTTACAAAATGGATAGAAGTGGTTCCCTTAACAATCATTGGAAAGAAGATTTCTTCGTTCATCCTGAATTACTTAATCTGTCGGTATGGCATACCTCAGTCGATTGTAATAGACAATGGTAAACCTTTCAAGAACCAGGATGTCTAGGAATTATGTGAAAAATTTCATGTCCAACATTGTTTCTCAACACTGTACTATCCTCAGGGAAATGGCCAAGCAGAGCCCTCAAACAAGACAATTCTGAAAATACTAAAGAAAACAGTTAACAATGTTGGACGTGACTGGCATGTTCAGCTAAATCCTGCATTATGGGCCTATAGAACCAGCATCAAAACACCAACAAGAGCTACACCATATTCCTTGGTATATGGATCATAGGCCATCCTACCTATTGAGGTAGAAATAACATCACTCCATGTCTCATTGAAGGGTATCATTACAGATGAGGATTATAGAATCTCTAGACTACAAGAACTAGAATTGCTGGATGAATGTTGTCAACAAGTTGTCAATCATTTGAAAGCATACCAACAAAGAATGTCCAGGAGCTACAATCACATGGTAAAACCTAGAGTCTTTCAGGTTGGTGACTTGGTCCTAAATGAAAACCCTAGAAATTAGGAGGACAAAGAAAAGAAAGGGAAGTTTGAACCTAACTGGCTAGGTCCCTTTTTCATTGTATCAGTTTATGGATTTGGAGAATATCAATTGTCTACACTGAAAGGGTATCTATTCAATGAACCTATCAATAGTATCCATCTCAGAAAGTTCTACACTTGAGTCACCTAGTGCATTGATTAGTTTATGAAAAGGGTTACCTTGATGAAAACCTAGAAAACATGCATCTTGGTAATGGAAAAATACAAAAAATAAAAAAATAAAAAAATAGAAAAATATAAAAAAAATAAAAAAGACTAAAAAAATGCAATAAAAAAATATAGTGAAAACCTAGAAATAGGCTCTATTTGTGATTTGAACCAGCTTTCCATCTATTGGATGTATGTCATGGCCATTGATTACACCATCATTTTACATCCATTATCATATCATTACGAGTGGTTATGTCTCACCCTAGCTTGGGGGCAACATCTCAACCTCACTAGGGGCAATAAATCTTGAGCTTAACCAAATAGACAAACAATAGGAAGACAAACACAATGAAAAAAATGATTGAAACACAACCCAATATGAAACATTAATCACCATTGGAAACACATCAAACATCCATAATCACAACAAAAAATCCAAAATAAGGAGGTCAAAAAGTAAAAAATATGAGTCTATGTCAGTCGAACTATGTGGTCTCTGCGTGTTTAACGTAGGCAAGGCTAATATTTGATCAACCCCCAAGGCCCCTAGGATAGGTCTTTAGGTTAGGTTATTGGTCAAAATATCAAAAATCACAAAAACATCAAGAAAATCAGGATGGATGATCTAATCTAAATAATGGTTGAAATACTTTAAGTGAAGGTTGGATATGTTGTACTTTGATTATTGTTATCATTTCTTTGGAGCAACTCGATGATGTATTGAACTAGAGAAGCTAGGAAGGAGAATGGTATTTTTCTTTATCTGCTATCTGTGAATTAATAATAATTATTGTGTGAATTGTTGTGGGAAGTGCTCTACAAAGTTCATGGATGAAATTCCAATTCACATAGGAAAGTAGTTAATTCTTGTCTATTTATGCAAGAAATGCTCAGGTCATCTTAGTTTAATTATACCTAGATGCTTGTGTTCACTTGCAATATCAAAAATCATGGAAGTAGTACTCAGGTCATCATTGGTCTACATTATACCATTGATGCTTGTACTCACTTTCAACATTTTAAAAGCTATATGATGAGACAAAGAAAAATAAAAGTACTATTAGAATGCCAATATTTTCATGTAGATTTGCATGGTAAAATTAGATTGCATTCATAATAGTTTTACATCTGCAGAGTGTTTCTTACAAAAGCTCATGAAGGATTCAAATTAATGATTATCTTTTATCATAATAGATTGAGTATACTTGAAATTTACAAAAACATCATCATTATCATGTAGTTGCATCATCATTTTCATTGCATACATTAGGAAGCATTTAATTATCAATTCATCATTCATGCATTGAAATCAAATAATTAGCATTGATCATATCATATTTCTCATATTACATGTCATAAGATTGCATAAGAAAATCTCAAAAATAATAAATCTCTATAGTTTCATATCATTCATCCATTTGTCATATCACATATCATAAATCCATTTAACATATCAAATATCATGCATCATTTTCATCCATTTATTACATCATATATTTGCATTTACACAAGAATAAAACACACAAATCCCATTTACATCGCATATCATAAATCATTTGAATCATTAATTCCACATCCATTTATATAGGTACATTATCATATAAAATTACAAATCATCATACATATACATCATGCATCCATACATCATGCATCTATACATCATCATTATGTACATCATAAATAGAACATCATATATCATATCATATCATCATAATTATAAACTGTATCCATAACATCATAATATAAAGATTACCACATGGCATATAGAACATAGAAAATAAATGAATCCAACATAGAATCATATGAAACACATGATAGATCGATAAAATCCATTACATATCATATAGATCTCAAAGTCATAAATGTCAAGTATACAGTGATGTTTGAAATGAAGAGAGATATATCATAAAATTGGATGTAATCGGAATGTACATCATCATCTCAAAATACAATAGAGGAATCACATCATGAAAACTAAGTGATGCTGGCTCTAGATGGTGTAGGAATCTTAGGACCAGTCCCTCCACCACCATCGGATGTACTAGGATCTCTCGGGTCTTTGGGAAGAGGCTAAGTCACACCCACACTGACAGTTCAAGAATGAGTCCTACCAGATCGAGATTTCCTGTAGCTCACTCTCTGCTCTAAAGGGATGACATCATAGAATTTACCTCTGTAATACTCTACCTCCCCACCAATACAGACAACCTATCGCATATAATCTACTATAGTGGTACCATCTACCAATCTCTGCAATCTCTTGACTACAGCCTAAGCCCCCTCTGCAGTAAAGCTAGCGGCATCCCTCTCAGCTATCATTGGTGTATTCTAAGCCTGAGCTGCCCCTACAATCTATCTAGCAGCATCCCTCTCGACTATCAAGGCTGAAATCTATACGTGAGATGCATCCAACTGAGCCTATACTGATGCTAGAGCTTGTGCATGGGCCTGAGCCTAAGCCTGCATCTATGACTGAGTCTGTACCAACAAACCTTGGGCCTGAGTCAACTACCCCTATAATGTCTGAACCTGTACCTGCAGACTCACTATCTGGGTCTGTTGCTACTATGCATGTTGCTCTGAAGGGTCTACAACTACTCACCTCTTGTGAGGAATCATGTACTCCTCTAAACTAGGCCCTGACCCATCGACACCCAATACACCTACATCTAATCCACCTGGACTATCTCCACTACTATCACCATCACTGCCCTCCTCATCACTGCTATTGCTATCCTCCTCATCCCCACTATCCTCCTCATCACTACTATTCTCAACCTCCTCCACCACCTCCTCCTCACCACCAATCTCCTCTCTCCTCCATCGACATCATTGTGCAAAAACAATCTCCTCCCCAATAGCTAATGGTGTTGGATCATCAGGAATGGTGATGTGTGGAAATCGATGCAATACCAGATACTTTGCATTCTGTGACTAGTGGCTCCACAATATTTGGTCGGATCTCCCACACAAGAGGCTGTAAAGCCTAGAAATCCTATAGTGCCACATCATATGAAAACCCAGACCCCCAATATGTAGAATCCAACTATTGCCAAGCATAGTGGACAACACCTTGGGGAATGCCCTAAACAATTCCATACTAACGAAGCATTCATCTCAGAAGAAATCTCTCCAAAATCCATTGTGTAAACCCTGATCAAAATAAAAGACTGACAACTGTACATGATCATCGTCCTAGTGCTCATAGTCCAAATAAGGATGCCAGGTAACTGTCTCCATATCATCTAGTACTCTACACCAATGATCTAACTTACCCAGTCTAGGCTGAGTAAGTTGACCTGCATATATGTGCACATAAGGCTACCTAGCTAGATGTTTCCTCACCATCACTGGCCGTGTGACAACAATATTCTCCCACACCCACACTTGAAGTAAAGTGACTCTGACCGATAAACTTTGACTACCAAGGTAAATTGTTGAATGCAAATCATGATAAAGATTGGAAAGCATGGACATCCCCCAAGCATATCTCGTCCCGTGAATGACCATGCTCTCCAGTATGCAGCCCCAACCAACATAAAATCCCTTTGACCTATGATCAGGACAAAGGAATCCTCTGATAAATCCAACAAGAACTTTCAGAAAAGTGGCATATGCATCCACCATCTCCCGCCATGCGATCCAACATCCTGCAACACTCTCTGAATGGATTCAGTCCTTCCCTACTCTGATGAATCATATACAAGAATATCCTTGATAAATGGTATTTGCAAAATCCTCTAGAAATCCTTGGGGGTGATTGTGATCTCATTGGTAGCTAGGTGGAAGGTATTATGCTCACTGTGCCACCTCTCCGCTAAATCTATTAGGAGACCCCGATTAATCCTAATCTGGGGAATGTCTAGTAAGGAAGACAATCCACAACATGTAATGATAGCTATCTTAGGTTGGGATAGCTGACGTATCAAATCAAACATCTAAGGAAATCACTCTCTAATCTAGAGGTTCATCAAAGCCTCCTATCATCATGAAATATTAAAAGTCGGTACTCTTTTGTCAATTCATCAAAACATTAAATATCCTATCAAACCTAATCAACTCTTGGTGAGAATTTTGATTAAATATCATGAGAAAACATCATTGAACCTCACCTATCATGAGGTCAATCATGAAACATTATTGAACCTCGCCTATCATGAGGTCAATACCTCAAATCAACCACGCTTATCATGAGGTTTATCAATCAAACTATAATTATTCCTCACCTATCATGAGGATAATTATCATCAATCAAACATCAGACCTTGCCTATCATGAGGTTGAACATCATCTACTTGATAAGGATTATCAATCATATCAAACCAACAACTGACATGACCAAAAATCAACAAAATCAAGGACAAATTTGACAAACTTTACAATCTGACTTAGATGCGCTAAAATAGAGTTTCAAAGTGCTAAATCATCAAAAACACCATCTCATCAGGCATAAGTACCATTTTAGACAGTCAAAGTTTCACTTCAACATAATCACTATTATACTGGGTCAAAGCGCTAATCTTTCAGGTCAATGTGTTAAACAAGTGAAAGCACTAAAATAGAAGGTAAAGGCGCTAAACTTCTTATCCTAAGCACTAAACTGGTGAAAGTGCTAAAACAAAAGGTAAAAGCGCTAAATTTTCTATCCTAGGTGCTAAAACATTGAAAGTGCTAAATAAACCTACCTAAGAGCTACTTTATATACCCTAAGCGCTAAAATGTTAAAAGCACTAAAATAGAGAGCCGAAGCGCTACATCGGCATGTCAAGGAGCTAAAAGAAAGCTAAATTTCAAAATATGGAAAATGCACAAAAAACAAGAAATGCACGTACAATGAGGGGGTTAACGGGTACATACTGGAGGTCCATAAATAGCTGGGTGGTGGTGACGTTGTACATGCTCGAATCAGTGAGTGTGGTAAGGAATTGACATCTTGCTCCAAATTGCACAAATAACTCACAAATTTTGAAAACTCAAATGCACAAATGAGTTTGAAAATGACCTTTCTGACCTTTTATAGGTTATTAGAAGTGGGATTTTGGTGGGATTAATTAATTTTTTAAAGGGGAGATTAATCAAATTCATCTAGGGTAAAATGTTCTATAGTTTTAATCGGGAGATAAATTATTTCACCATTGAATCTTCATCAAATC
The DNA here is from genome assembly GCA_007258455.2 of Sequoia sempervirens. Classification (NCBI taxonomy): domain Eukaryota; kingdom Viridiplantae; phylum Streptophyta; class Pinopsida; order Cupressales; family Cupressaceae; genus Sequoia; species Sequoia sempervirens. The sequence goes on from VDFB02281492.1 coordinate 113,946,132, forward strand.
ATCATCAAATCATCGACAAAATCATAAAAATTTCAAATTTTTTTGAAAATTTCAAAAAAATAAAAAATTGAACAATTTATCTCCTGAGGGGTCATATATCCATCATCATCTAAAAATCCATGTCTGGGGCATATTAATTTTTTTTTGTCGATACTAGTAGCAGCCGCAAAATTTTCTTTGAAGCAATGTGTAAACACATCACTTCAAAGAGGGGCAAAATGTATACACCTAAAAATAGTCTAGATAATCTAATTAATTAAATATGATTTATTTGATTAATTACCCTAATTTCCTCCACTAGTAAATAAATATAAATATTTAGTTCATTCTCTTATTCTTCAATTTTAATTAAATATACAAATCCAATAGTTTGTGGTATTTAATTATCACATTATTCAATCTTAATTAATTAAACAAGGTTAAATACTTTGTTGTTTAATTATCATATCCCTTCTATATTTATTTAATAAACAAATTCTATAGTTTTTTTTATTAAATTATTTATTCTCTTTTGCTAAATTGAATAAATCAAATATTCAAATAAAAGGCATAAAGGCAATTTCCTCTATTCCCTCACCTACCAAATTAGACATCAAATATCCAGTGTAATTCAACTAACATTTCATAGGAAAGCTTTGGAGACAAATTGGAATCAATCTCTCAATCTCTCAATCTCATTCCTTTGATTCTTCCTATCATCTGGCTTGATGTTTTCATGCGGAGAAACCATCCCCATAATCAGCTCAAGGTTCTTCATCTCTCACCATTGAATTCTTCAGATTAAATCCAGGCCTTTGTCGTGCTTCCCCTTCACAAAATTATTTCCATGAATCTATATATACAACCTTCTGAAATAGGAAATGGATCCGGAATCCTCATCTTTGTACAAAATTACTCTATAAGAAAAGCAATCAAGCATCTTAGCAATCAAGCAATTCAACATAAAATCATTTAGCAATACTAATCATAGCATTAGTAGAATCATAATCATGGTTGCATCATAGTTTTACTATAGCTTATTCTATCAAATTTCATGTTAGCATAGATTATAGTAGCTTCCTCATATCATTTAGAAATCACCATATAGGATTACATCATTGCATTTAGCAGCATCTCATTCTCTAGATTGGCATTCTAACAGTCACAACGCTTACCAAATCTTAGAGCCCCATGACTTGATAAATCTTTAGAGATAGGGAATAATATGATGCTTTCAGTAGATTCTTGCTTTAAACTATTTTAATTGTTGAATCTTTGATATAATGTCTTATTAAGAAGTGTTATTTTATTCATTACTTATTCCAAACATACATTTTGGTGCCCATCGTGGGGCCGTAACCCCATATTAACCCCATATTTTAACAATCTTTCTAAAAAGTGTTCATACAAGATATATGCATGTTTTCTTTTAGCATGGTTGAGGGATTCTACAACACTTCCACTAAAATTTTTAACACTTATGTGTGTTTTGGTGCTTCCACCAAAAGTTCTAGCACTTCTGCAATATGTTTTAATGCTTCCACCAAAAGCTCTCTTGATGGTTGACTGTTCTAGGTCCAATACTATTTTAGGGCTTCTGTCAAATTCTACAACACTTATGCCAAATTCTACAACACTTATAAATTCTGCAATGCTTCTGATGAATTAAATAGCACTTCTGACCCCTGTTATATCACTTCTGAAATTTCCTGTCTAGATTTGACACAACTGCTACTAGAAATTTATTTTGATGCATTTGGACTAAAAAGAACCAATCCTAGGGTAGTCATTTGGTTTAAAATATATCAATCCTAGGGTAGTCATCATACATTTTCTATATCAGTTAAAATTAACATCATGACTTTTGTGAAGCAAATTTCTTCACATAGAATAGAAATTGTTATTTGGGTTTTAAAAATTGAACATTTGATTACTGTGATTGTGTGGTGATAGGCCTATGCTCTCCCCTTAATCGGGTGATCAAAATGCCAAACTCATCCTTTAATTTCATGGAATTTATGCTTTATTAAATCCTTTAGAAGGCTTGTTGTAGTGGGAAAAAGTACTCACCCTGCGGGAACAACTTGAATGGGAACAAAGAAAGCCAGGTTTTCCAACCCACTATAAAATAAAAGTGAATCTGGGGAAACCCACATTTGCCAGAAGTGTGCAAGATAACCATCCCCAAAGTCTTTTTTCTAAAGATTGGGAGGTATCCTGAGGGAGTTTATCATTTTTCACTTTGAATAGAAACCCTATCTACGAACAATAGTGTAGAATCCAGATGAGTCAGTAACCAAACATTGCAATACTCACAGTGGGGAGGGAAGAATCTTCCCCCAAGACACTCACCATATAATTTCCAAGGACTATTTGCTCAAGGGATTGATAAATATAAATTTGAGTACACACTTGGAAAAGACAAAAACATGGGCGCCCTCTAGGGGGTGACACGGCTATGTGAGTTGCAATTTTAAGATGTGGTTTATTGAGTATAATGATGACCTTTTTGACCTTAAGAATGAGTCTATTTGAAGTGTATTTTTGTTAGCAAACCAATGGAAATAGGACCATGCGTGGTTCTTGAACATACACTTATTGTTTAGATTCTAGGTCTTAAAAACAACTATTCTACAATTGTTTGATTTGTTTTTAAATCATTAATTCAGATAAAGATCATCCAAAAAAACAAAGAGTCAAACAAAATCAAACGGTGAAATTTATGATTAGGGATTGGAAATCCACAATTCTTTTCAAAAAATCCCTCACAACAAGAGTCAAGAGACCAAAGAAACAACTTAGTTACAAGAAAATTTTGGAAAGAAAATGATTTTTATATCAAAGTAGGAAAGTCTTGCTTGAACATAAAACTTTCGTCCATAGGTTCCACAATTTTGCTAGGGGATATATTGATGATTATACTTTAGAGCCTTTGTATTCACAAGCTTATTTCCAAAGAAGAGCTCTTTCACAGAAACATAATCATAGTCAACCTATTCGTCAGTCTCCCATCCTAAAACAAGCAATAGAATATTTCAACAGGCTCAATCAATTCTTACAGTAGAGAAATCTAGGAAACATTAGGCTTGTCATCCAAAATCAGGGAGTTACCAGCAAAAATATCTTGTCAAAATTCAAAATACCAAAAATTACAATAAAAAAAAGTCAGTCTCTTCACGGAAAGGAAAATTATACAACACTATTGAATCCCAAAGTAGCACTTACACACTTTATTTTAGTGCTTATGCACTATCTTTTAGTGCATCTACAATTGAAATAACGCTTTTGTAGCTTGTTTTAGTGCTTTTGACAAATTCTGTAGTGCATGTACCAACTATAACCAAAATTACTAGTGTCAAAATTCACCAGAGCATCTACAATTTGTTTTAGTGCTTCTACCCTATTTCACAATGCTTTTACCATAACCTTTAGTGCTTTTGTAGTCTATTTTAGCGCTTGTTCCCTTTGTATTAGTGCTTCCATAGAACAAAAAAATAAAGAGCTTCCAGACACATCTATCAAATTTGTTGGCATCAAAAACTTGGATTTTTTTTTTCAGACAGAAACATTTTTACAATCTAGACAGTGTCTTAAACCTAAAACAAAATAGGTTCTTACAAGTCAAAATTATTTTCAACCTAAAACTAGATCTTGTAAACTACAAAGTGTCCAATTATTAAAACACAAATCTTGATTATTGAGTTCAGTTTCCTCATCAGGATTTGGACATCCTACCATTACGAAATGAAACACAATAATCATATTTTTAACTTGGTCTCATCAATAGAATATATCATTCTATTTGACTTTGTTAAAATCCAATTGAAACTAATCCAAACACAAAAGATCAAAGTTTAGTGAAAACAGAAAATACTTGTATGCCAATCTTGACAAGCTTACAAAGACAAAAACTTAGAGAGAAGGAAATTGAAACACCAAATGTCATGGCTAACGAAAAAACCCTTTTATAGATTCCAACAACATGATACCAATGAAATAACTCAAGAGGATACACAAACCACCCAACAAGATCCAAATTTTCATAAATTCATTGAAAAAGTCTTGGAACAAGAAATGGAAAAATACCTCTTGATGTTAGCAGAATTAGGTGCGAAACTTCTGAAAGATTTTAACATTAATCGATTGAAGGAAACACCTAGAAAAAATGAAATTGAACCACACAACACACAAGACACAGACCGAGTGGTTGCTCTAATAGCTCAAATGCAAACTTTACAACAAAAAATGTAGGATATGCAAAAGGGAACCAAAAAGAGGTATTCATTACAAGAAATTTTTCCTTATCACTTTCATCCGAGTGTAGACATGATAACCTTCCCTAGACATTGTGAGTTCCCAAAGTATGACAAGTACAATGGAAAAATGGATCTGATTGACATGTGAGGGAATTCATAACAATGAGCCTAGATTTTTCCCAAGAGGATACTTACCTAATGAGGTTGTTTCCTAGGAGTTTGGGAGCACAATGTATGGAATGGTTCTCCAAATTACAACCGGCGATTTGACACTTCGAAGAACTGGTCAATAGATTTATCACACATTTCTCCTTCAACATTAAACATGAAATAACCATAAAAGATCTGTACAACATGAAACAAAAGATTACATCATTGCATTTAATAGCATCTCATTCTCTAGATTGGCATTTTAAAAACCACAATTCTTACCAAATCTGAGAGCCCCATGACTTGATAAATCTTTAGAGATAGGGAACAATATGACACTTTCAATAGATTCTTGCTTTAAACTAGTTTAACTGTTGAATCTTTGATATAATGTCTTATTAAGAAGTGTTATTTTACTCATTACTTATTCCACACTTACAATAGAAAATGTATATCCTAGGACATGTTAGTGGATGGTGGCAGGTTGATAGGTTTCTCAAAAGGCCGTTGATATAAGGTTTTATTGACATGTTTGATAATGATCAAGAGTTTGATTTTTGTGTTTAGGTTCTACTTTTGCTGATTACTATACTTGTTTCCCGTTTGTTTTTACCAAAGTTTGAAGATGGCAGTCAATTTATTATGGATGAGATTATTGTGGGTGAAAGTGAAATGGGATGGGTGATTTTGGACTTTTCTGAATATTTCAATGTTTTTGGTATTTTTTTAAAAAATGTTTTGAGGTTGTTTTTGATATTTTTTTAAATGTTTATTGGAATGTTTTGGTTTTTGATTATTTGAGGCTATTTAGGGTTTTTGATTGTTTTCCAATGTTTTGAGTTTTTCAAGTTTTCAAATATTTTTGTTTTTTCTAAGTTTTGACCAAGACCTAAAAGAGACTGACCTACAGCCTCAGTGGCTTATCAAAGATTAGTCTTTCCTACATTATACACATAGAGACCACATAGTTTGACTCATGTTGACCTTTATTGATGGGATATGAGCACTTGATGGACTGTCAGTTTATTAAGATGGAATCCTAACCTAAAGTGTCTCATGGTCACATCAATGATGGCCTTGCCTACATTCAAGCTTAGAGACAACGTAGTTCAACATGAAAATATTTTTGGTTTTTTTGATATTTTGACCTGTTTAGGGATTTTGATGTGTTTTGGATATTTTTAGAATTTGGACTTTACAATTTTTGAATGTTTTTAGATTTTGGTTGTACAAGATTTTGATGTTTGTTTTTTAGATTTTGCAAGTGTTTTTTGATTTTTGATGAGGTTTTTGAATTTTTTGGGATTTTTGAGCTATACAAGATTTTGAATGTTTTAATATTTTTGAGAGATTATGAGATAAATGATACATATATGACGACATCGATATCATGTTGTGCGATTCAAGACATGGATGAAGAGTTATTTGAAAACAAGAGTGTAATAATATGCCCCCAATGTCTAGCAATGATTCATAGTTTAATGAACAAACAAAGATAGGAAATGTATACGTGAAGATTTTATTAAAGTTTTAGCATGCTAGATATGGGCTATGGGACTTCATGAGATGAAATGGTAAAGAGCCTATCAAGAGTTTTCCATGAGTAGAGTTAAAGTACATGTTGAATCTTTGTCAATATCAAGATAAACTCAAATATCTGGATAAAGCTGGATTGGATGGATAGAGGGAACATTGGATTTATCATGACGAGGATGAGATGATTCTATCTAAGAAGGGTCATATAGACACCCAATTCTATTGATGATGTCTGTTTTCTAGGTTTTCATCATAGTACTTTCCCAAAGTGCCACCATAGTGGTTTTCACTAGAGGACGATTTTTATTTTTACTATTTTCTAGTTTTTTTTTTTTTTGGTTTTTAAAAATTTCACCCTCATGTTGAACCACTTAGTCGTACTGATGTAGAGGCCACTATCATAACATGCCAATGATATCTTGCTTGAAGATGTTGTTTTACTAAGATACAAGAACTTGTATGCAACTTTTGAGAAGTTTGATTTTCCTTGTTAGTACAAGAATTAACCTTTTCTATGTGCACACATTGCAATAGAGTTCCTTCAAAATCCTTATGATGAAGATTAGTTGCCAACACATGGTTAACATGAGAATTGAATATCATGAATGGAGTGTATGGTGTCATGAATGGAATATGAGATGGATTGGTAGATGGTTTGGAACCTTTGACTCTCCAAAATTAGGAAGATGAGTAATGATGAGTAGATATGGCAGTTTTCATGAAATTAGGACCAACCACTAGATGTACTTTGTTCCTTGCTTGAGAAGCCTAATTTTGTATTTGAGGATGTACTTGATGGATATGTTTCCCTTTTTTATTTTCCCCATAGTTTCTTTGACTAATGGAGTTTTGGAGGGATGATTTTCTTTATTTTTCTTTGGTATCCATTTGTATTTGCTTTGTCCTTTTTTCTTTACTACTACAATTTATTTGATGATCTTCTCCTTGCTTTGATAGGAATTTTTCTTCTTACATTGGCCCCAATTTGTGTATAATATGATGGGTGGATGACGATTCATTATACAACTAGTTTTAGTGTTGACACTATTTTCCCCAAAAGGATTCTTCATGCCACATATGTTGATGTTTGCATTAGACAAGATTTCCCCTGATGTTGTGAAGGTATTAACAATACCTAATCATTTTACATGATAATGTATCATTTGATCCATAGCCACTGAATATGACTTGTCATGAACACGCGATATTACTATGGGTTCCTACTATTTAGGAATATGAACTATTTGCTTCGATTCTATGACATCGTTAACGGTTGATACTTCTTCAAAAGATGTTGATGATGCAAAATCACTCTAAGAATCAAGTATCTCAACTACTACTTTCTCTTGTGTGGGAATATCAAGAGTGGGAAATTCTTGTTTTGGATGAAGAATGTCTATATGTCGATCAGAAAGAAACATCTTAGGGGTGATATTGGGGACATCTTTGGAGTTAAAATCGTTTGGAAGATGTCCCTTAGCTCTTGGTGAAACTCTAGGGATAGGGGTTCTTGATTGCAACTCAATTCAGAGTAACTTTTGTTATCCTCAAGAGTCTCTTCTTGACATGATCCTTAGGTGGATGATATATCATTGATAAAAGACTCTTCGCAAAAATTTGTGGGTATGGGTGCAATAAGGGATATTTCTTGCTCATTTGGAACTTCTTCAACATGCCCAGTTATGAAGTCATATGTGGGAGAGATATCATAATCTGATACATACTTGATGCCATTATGGTATGAAATAATGTTAGACATTGTTGATGGTTTTGGACTTTTTTTAAAAATAGTATCTTGGTAGATGTTTGATTGTTCATTTTGTGACGAATGAATAACATGAATGTGTCCCATTGTGGTATCATGGGTATGGTTTACGTTGTTTGAGGTTGGTGCCTTTCTCAAATTTTTTCATTTGTATGATCAGCCATAGGGTTTGTGTAAATTTTTAGATTATCATTCCTAGATTTTTTATTAACATTAATGTATCCTTGTTCAATAAGATCTTGTATTAGATGTTTTAGTCTTTTTTTTTTTTTTTTGTGTTATGACCTTTGTATTCATGAAATTCACAAAAAATGATCATCTCTATAGCTAGGAGGTTTGAATTGTGGTACTTGATAGTTTGAGAAATTTGGGAGTGTGATTAGGTTAGACCATATTAACTTCTTCATCACATCCTCCATAGGTTCCCCTAAGGGAGTGAATTGTCACTTAGGATCACTGTTTGTTCTTTGTGATCCATGTTGATTTTTTGCAACGTTGATTGTTGGTTGATTGTTTGACATTGGTGTTGATGGTTGTTGTGTGTTTATGGTTTGGTTGTTTGCTTTCCTAGGAGTAGTTAAGACCACCTTTGCATCAATGAAACCATCACTAGTAACATTCTTATTCTTGGACCAAAATTAGGGTTTGTCATTAGAACTAGTGGATGGGAGGTATTCTTTATACACTTGTGTGCTCCCTTGTGCAATTAGGGCTCTCTCAATGTCAAGGTCCCTAGGGATAAGCTCTTCATAAGATGTGACACATTGCATCTTTAACTAAAAGGATAAATCTGTGTCTACATTAGTAATGATGATTCTGACTTGTTGCTATTCATGGATAAGCCATTTGCTCTTGCTAGCTCACTACCTCCACCATTTTAGGAAGTTTGTGAAGGATTCCCCCTTATTTTTCTTGAGGGGATACAACTCTTCGAAGCTCACATCGATGTCAAGATTGAAGGAGAAATGATCTATGAAGCTATCAATTATCTGTTGGAAGTTTTGAATTCCTAGAGGCAATTGTGAGAACCAATCAATTATCGGGCATGCCAAGATGTGTGGGAAGAGGTGCATTAAGTAGGAATCATTGCAATCCATCTTCATACACATTACAAGGAATTCTTTGATGTGATCCACTAGATTTCCCTGTCCTTTGTATTTATCAAACTTTGGAACCTCAAAACCGGGTGGGAAAGGTATCTGTTAATGCCAAAAATTGACAAGGTAACAACCTAATGGGAAACTCAATTAATGGGGGTACCAATTGTGCTAAACTTATTGACCTACTGATTTTTAAAGAAGTCAACTTCTTCTATAATCCGGGTTTTGGAATGGGAAAAGGAAGCAAATATAAAAAATAAAGATCTAACTAAGGTGATGTGCCAATATATAGATGTAGGAATGGTAAATCTATCTTTTGGATACGATTTAAAGGCCCGTTCAACAATCTACTAAGTCCCAGAATAATAGAAATCAATGGTGAAAACCTAAATAATTTATCCAATAACATAAAATAACTCCCATTCACATTCACTGAAAAAAAGAGTCAAAGAAATGGTCTAAATTAGCAAATTTATATTGAAATCATAAAAGTTCTACAAACAAACAACTTAGTACACTAATGCTACAGTATAATGTTTTAGAAAATAGCTTAAGAAAGTAGAAAGGATGAACAATGGCATAGTTTTTGAGTCTTATACAATAATATAAACAATACAAATGGCCTGGTGTCTTTTCCCAAATTTTTCTGTATCTTCAAAACTCATTATCGGAAGGAAGTAGTATATATAGAAAATAATCCCACCGCTTGACAGCCCAAATAATAAAATTAATACATTCATCATGGGAAATGATGCCCAGAGAAATTATTTCCCTTGGCCATTGCAATAGAAAAATATTCGAGCCATAAAATGCAGTCACCTTCGAGCCAGATGCATCCCCTCCAAATCATGGTGGTGGTCCCAATAGAACCTCGTGCCGACATGTGCCACTTACCCACATAGGTAGTTAGTACAAGTGGCAATAGGTGGGGCTAATTGCTTGCTCCTTCCTTCCCTTCAATGGAATCCCCACAAAGAAGACACGTGGAGAAGTCCTTGCTACCGACAATGACTGGGGGGTCCACCAAAAAGTGTACATGGATAGATGCTATGTGGCATGTGGATGAAGCCTCATTGAAAAGCGAAGGGGAACAATCTTCAAGTGCTGATGGTGTTGACAAATGGAAGCATGACAGGGTAGGAAGAAGAGTGAAGGAAGAAATCCCTACAAGGAGCATCTCACGGACATGTGGCGGTAGCAGATGAAGTCCATCAAAAGGGGGCCTGAGGATATTCAAATATATATAAGGCATGGGTCAGACTTAGCAAAATAAAAACAAACTGAAGGGAGCTCGAGAAATTTATATCCATAGCTGTTAAGAAAAAGAAACTGTTGATGCCAAAAATTGACATGGTAACAACCTTATGGGAAACTCAGTTAATGGGGGTTCCAATTGTACTAAACTGAGTGACTTGCAGATTTTTAAAGAAGTTGGATTCTTCTATAATTGGGGTCTTGGAATGGGAAAATGAAGCAAATATAAAAAATAAAGATCTAACTAAGGAAATGCGCCAGTCTATAGATGTAGGCACAATAAATCTATCTTTTGGATGTGATTTAAGGGCCCATTCAACAATCTGCTAAGTCCCAGAATAACAAAAATCATAGGTGAAAACCTGAATAATTTATCGAATAACATAAAATAACTCCCATACACATTCACTTAAAAGAAGAGTCAAAGATAGGGTCTAAATCAACAAATTTATATTGACATCATAGAAGTTCTGTAAACAAACAACTCAGTACAGTAATGGCACAGTATAATGTTTTATCAAATAGCTTAAGAAAGCAAAAAGGTGGAAGAATGGCACAGTTTGTGAGTCTTATACAATAATCTAAATAGTACAAAAGGCCTGCTATCTTTTCCCCAATATTTTTGTATCTTCCAAACTCATTTTTGGAAGGAAGAAGTAGTATATAAAGAAAATAACCCCACCACCTGGCAGGTCAAATAACATACAAGATTCCTTCATCATGAGAAACGATGCCCAAAGCAATGATTTCCCTTGGCCATTGCAACAGAAAAAGATTTGAGCCATAGAATACAGTTACCTTCGAGCCAGATGCATACCCTCTAAATGATGGTGGTGGTCCTAGCTGAACCTCCTGTTGACATGTGTCGCTTTCCCATAGAGGTAGTTAGGACATGTCGCAATAGGAAAGGGCTCATTTTTTTCTCCTTCCTTCCCTTTGATGGAATCCTTGCGGAGAAGACATGTGGAGAAGTCCTTGCTACCGGCGCTAACTAGGGGGTCCACCAAAAAGTGTACATGGATAGATACTACGTGGCATGCAGATGGAGCCCAATTGAAAAGCAAAGGGAAGTAGTCTTCAAGTTCCCATGGTGTTGAAACATGGAAGCATGGCAGTAGCTGAAAGAAGAGAAAAGGAAAAAATTCTTGCGAGGAGCACCTGGCGGACACATGGTGGCAGTGGATGAAGTCCATCAAAAGGGGGATCGAGAATATTCAAATATATAAGGCATGGGCCATTATTAGAAAAATAAAAGCAACCCGAAGGGAGCTTATGAAATTTATATCCATAGCTTTTGGCCACTACCAAGGGTGTTTCACATATGGAATGAGGAACCGAATTTTTTTTGCTTCGTAGACCAGAGCCTTATCCATTCGGTGATGGAGTCAGAGCTTGGAGAGAGTAGTTTGTAGAGGCATCTAGTCAGCCTCAGATTGTGTTGATATGTTGCACAAATTCTCTTGTGCTCCATGCAGATAGATTACTTCTTTTTATGGCAACATCGTGGATATACTATCCTTAGACTTGAGTTTGAAGAGTAGTTGTGCTATCTGATGACTGATGTCCTTAATATCCTCTGTAGTAGGGGGTTGGCTAAAGCTCTAGAAACCAAATATGTCCTGATGCTTATGTTCAATCTTCATCACAATCTACTTCGTTGTGGCCAACGAGTCATCAAAAAGAAATGGGGAGGGTAAGTCCATCTGAGTTAGCTAGGAGAACTTCTCCTGCATGTTGTTCATAGTTTGGCCCAGTGTGGTGGTGCACTCGCTAGCATGGAGGATGGATGCATGGTAGTGGATGAACTCCTTTGCTATTTTGACAACTGATTTGTAGTCTTCAATCCATGTGTGCACTAAGTCCCCATTCAACACTATGTATAATTTATCTAACAATTTTTTCACCTTAGGAACCTTCTTTGTGATGAATTGTGAGAATTTCTCAATTGTTCAATGAACTTCCCTACCTAAACTTATTGTCTTCGCCATGAACTGAAGCATCGGATGAAGAGTCAGGAAGAAGGCCTTGACCTTTTCCTAGTATGAGATATATAGTCGTTGGGCTACCTGAAGGAGTTCTGACTGGGTAGCAAGGGGTTGGGGAAGATTCTTCAAAAAGATAATTTCAAAATCCCTCAACTCGACGTCCTACATCAGTTCTACAATCCTCTTATCCACAGTGGAAAGTTTCTCTTGTAGGCTTCTCAAATTGGCAAGCCATTTTTCTTCAGCCTGGCTTTGTTTGTTGATTCCCTTTTGAGGGAAAGCTTCACCTCCTAGACATCCTGCTCAAATTGAGCATGTCGGTCCACAAAGTCTTCATCCTTTTGCTGCATTATTTGCTCCAATTGAGTGCATTGACACTGAAACTCCTCATTCCTTTGTTGCATCTCCCCTTTCACCTGAGCCAACTGATCCTATAACTCTTGGTTTTTTTGCTACAGCTTGGTGACTAGGTTGGAATCTTGGGATTGGAACTTTGCAAGTTCTTCCTAGAGTTTGGCCTATTCTACCTCCACTTGTTGTGATAAGTACAAAAATTCTACATCCCCTACCTTGTCCTTCACATGTAGGACTTCAATTCTCTCCTTGAAATTTTTTAGCTCTTCTTCCCTCTTCTTCAGCTGGCGACCAGACTTGAGGATGTCAGTGGTCAGCACTTGCGTGTCTCCTCCATGAGCTCAACCTTATCCTATGGTTGGGATATGCTCAGATCGAGCCCCATAGCATAGATGTTGTAATCCTTAGGCTACATCTCTCCTTGCGGTTTGATGACAGTTGGATGCATGGTTGTGAAATGCAACGATTGCTGAGCCTCATTGAAAAGTGTCTGCACCTTTTTCTCTACTGGCCTTTTAGTATCTTTGGCCTTTTGCTTCTAGATCTTGATAGCTCGTACCTATTTTGTTTTATCGTCCTCCAACAAAAATTCTGTTGGTGACTTAATGAGCTTGCCTGCGAAGGGTGCACCAAGAGGAAGAGCAAAAGGGAACGAGAGGGTAGTGGTTCCAGGTGATTTCTTCCATGGAAGAGAGACTATTTGTGGGGAGAACGGGGGAATATGCCAAAGCCTGATCTATGAACCAGTGGGAGGAATCATTAGGTGTAGTGGTGGTAGCGGAGTCATGGTGGATTCCATCTATTGGGTGAACTAAGTAGGGGTCGATATAGTAGTAGCAAGAGGTGTATCAATGGTGGCTGTAGATGGAAAAGGTGAAGTGATAGAAGATGCGGATAGGGCTCTAGTGAAAGGCAGAAAGGTTCGTAAAGGAGTAAAGGAAAATGGTCATGCTTGGGAGAGCTAGGAGAAACCTCCAGTGACCTTTGTAGTAGAAGCGAAAAAGGAAGGGCTGACACTTGAAGTGAGGGGTGATGTAGAGATAGAAGGAGGAACTAAATATTGTGAATCAAGAAAAGAGGGAGCAAGAGATACCTATGGTAATGATGGTTGTGATCCTTGGTTTGTTGCGGGCTCCTAGCTTGTTGTGGGCTCCTATGAACCCTCCTCAAAAGATGCCTCTATGCACTTCTTCTTGGTTGGTGAGGAATTTTCCAGCTTTATGACCTTTGATGGTCATTGTTAGGAAACTCTAGGTTTTTTCATGGCCCATGTGTGTGTCCGTGAGGATCCTGAATGTGATATATTCACCCGTAGCTTTAGAGTAGTTATGCTAGGTTGCGCCACTACTTGTTTATTTTTCTGCATTGGGGCCGTCTTTACCTCTTTTTCCCTCTCCTTCCCCTTCCCTCTATATAGTTCAGCTTCATCTGGGTCCACATCTTCATTGTCGCTCGTGTCGGTATTCTCATGCTCATCATTCCACAACTTATCAAATCTGTCATCCATCTCTAAGCCCTAATAAGGGGTATTAGGGTGTTGGATCTCTTGTCAATAAATCCATAAATCCCTAATACTTTGCTCACTCCAATTAAAATTCTTTACCAAATCATTGCAAAGGGTGACCTTGATTTGACACTTCTCATTATACTTCACCAAAGGGAAGTAGAACTTAAGCCATGGCAGCTTGCCATCTTCTATGGGAATTTGAACCATGTCTATCAATAGATCATCTTGATCCTTCAGTGGGTTCAACCATTTTTCCCAGTAAGGCTGGGGGTTGTGCATTACCTTAATGTTTGTACCTCCCAAGTCATTATCAGGGTTGTACTACCATTTGTTGCAAATCAACACTAACCCCAAATGAGCCAACTTTTCTTCAAGCAGCTTATGAGTTTGCTTCTTGGCCATTACCACCATTTCTAAGTTTAGTGGGCATAGGAAGAATCCTTTCTTCTTAGCCTTCCCTCCGCAAAAGGTATAGTCAATAATTGACACTTGTCAAAAATTTTCAAGGGCCAACACCCTGTTTGTGACACACGTCGAAAGCCGGAATAGTTCCTCAGTAAAGACACACATATGAGTGAATGTGAAATCCTCTCTAAGAAACCTGTCACACTTTGGAGTGAAATGCTTCATATACCCAGTATGGTCGATAGAAAGCTGATAAAGACTGCCATCCTTGCTCAAGTCTTGCAGAATCAGAGTCAAGAAACAATCTGAGAATGCATAATAATCATAAGTTGTAGAGAGTAGAGGAGTTCATATAGAAGAAAACCTTCTTATTCCCTTTTAATCAAACATAGCTAACCTCACATGTTTTTTGAAGAAGTCAGGGTTCTGATGCAAAAACATATGGGCTAGGAGAGAAGGAAATCTGAACCTCTGTTGCGTTATGTATTCCCTTATTTGGCTCAGCATCTCTCCGACGATGACTTCTATGAAGTCAAACTAGAACAAGGAATGTTACCTATGCAACTGAAACCCTAGACCCAGTTGAGAATCCTGAACATACCTATCGGTGTCCAGGCCATAAACAAAGGCCATCATTGAGAAGGCATCCTACATGTCTATGGGGAAAGCATTATGCATTGCCAGAATCTGTGGTGACTTTTAATGATCTTCCTTGTACCTTTTGGTTTCTTTGTTATAAAAATCTAGAACAAGCTCTCTGGTTCTCCATATTTTCTCCCCCTTTATTGGAGTGAATGACTCCATCTCATCCACTTTAGAGTTTTTTACAAGGATGCATAGCATGCTCTAGATAGCTTCTATGTTGATGTTGAATCTTAGCTCCTGGCCCTCAATGGTCTTGGTAATTGGGTTAAAATGCTTAATGCCCTTGTTGACTAGTTTCGAGTAGTAATGCATGAAAGCGACCATATACTGTGGAATCCCACTAAACCATTGCTTCTATGCCAAAGAATCTGAGTCACTATTCTTCTTCATTCTCTCGCATTCGACCACCCTAAGAGTCTTAAGGTTCTTTTTGAGGATGAGATCATGAATGTTATCCCATTATTTCTCTATATGGATTTGGTCCCTGTGAAATTTTTGCTTTTTAGCAGCCCACATGTGAATCCACTCTGACTTCTCTAGTATCCCAGGTGAAGTGTAAGAGGTATCACCAAAAATATTGGCCATGGGTGCCGCATGCATGGCGTCAAACAAGATTTGCATTGCCTCTCCTTGCGTTTCTATTTGAGGATTTTGGGCCATTTTTATTCTATTGTAGGCTTCTGCTATGCTCAAATTTGTTGCAATTCATTGGTGTTCCTTAGCAATTATGTACTCAAAACTCCTTGCTCTAGATAGCATACTCAGGAAGCTTTTTACAATGGTAGCCTCTTGCATGCAATACTTAGCTATTTATTTCTTGGGGTGATAGACAACAGTTTCCTTTTAGCATTAAATTCAACATGTATTGCCAACTTTTTTGCTTGTGCGAAATGAATTCCTTGCTGTTTTGAAAAGACAAGAATTCATAATGAATATACAACCTATACCAAATTCTTCTCTCTTTTTCTTGTGATTCTACAATATGGGTTCTCTTTTCTTCATTTCTTTGAGTACCTTTTCAATTTTGCACATATGGGTTCTGTGAATGGTGATCCTAGACCTACACAAACATAAAGAACAAATACATTATTAGTTCAATATGCAAGTTAGAAACAACATTCCCCATGAAATTCATTTGAAATGCAAAGAACAAGAAATAACATGAAGAATGCAAATAAAAGCTATGAAATCCTATTCAATGCAAACAAACTCTTAATCCCATGGGGGAATTGGTTCCATTTTGATGTGGAAAATGGCCCTTTCCCAATTCCTTGCAAGCTTGATGATCAATGGTGAAGATTTGATGCTCCTTTGTGAAATTTCTCCATAACCTAGCTATGAAAGATGAAATGTGGATAAAAATGGATGAAAATGCCTAAGATTGTGGACCTAAATGAGCATGGTGATCTTACATGGATTTTGGATGATCCAATACAATAGAGGAGGCTTCTATTTATAGAAAAGAAGGATGGAGGATTGAAGAATAGGATGCATATGGGATTAAAGATGGACCAATGGCATTGTGCCACTTGTCAAGATGCTAATGGAAGGAGGTTGATCACATTTTTATCAATGTGCATGCATTTGAAATTTTATTTTGAAGAAGTGACAAGTTGGAGGGAGAAGAAAATGGAGTTAATGCCACTTGGCTCAAGGCAATGGACATGTAAGATGATTTTAGTGCCTTGTTGGAAGGGACAACTTATTTTGGGGGGAGACATTCAAATTGGAGGAATATTCCCACTTGGATGCCTTTTTGAATAAAAACCTAGGAGATTTAATAAATCAAATAAATTGATTTATCGTGCAAGTTGCAAAATCTATAGGATTTGAGTAATTAGTGTTAGCATTAATCATGATTTAATTAATTTTAATGGAAGTTAGTTGATTTGACATTGTGATTTAGATTTTAGGATTTAAATAAATCAAAATGAGAGGAGAAATGATTTTAGAATTAATTAAATAAAGTTTAGTTTATTTAATTAAAGAGGATGGTGTTAGATTTAAATCAAATAAAGATTAATTCATTTAATTTAAAGGATATGACTTTAGAGCTTAATTAAATAAAATGAATTATTTAATTAAAACAGGGACTATAAGACTAATTAAACAAAATGATTTATTTAATTAATAGGAGATGATGATTTAATCAGATAGAATTGATTTATTTAATTAAAAGACAAAATATGATGAATTTAATCAAATAAAGATTATTCAATTAAATGGTTAGTAAAATAAATGATTTAGGCAGAATTGGTGTTAGTAAATCAAGATCAGTTTTATAGGTTCAATCAATATATTTTATGTGTCTACATTTTACCCCTCTTTGAAGCAATATACCCACTGCATTGGTTGAAAGAATAAACTTGCTGAGATCAAAATTCAAAAAATTTCTATTTTTTTCGGATGCCCTAGCAGAAAGAAGTATACTGGTACACTGCCCCCTCGAGAGATCAAGCAAAATTTTTGATTTGAGGGTCAATCTCATGACAAAGAGGTTCAAGATCAGTTCAACTCGAATGTTTGATGTAGATAGAATTGATGATGTAAATAGTTCATCAGCCATGGGTAGCCTCATGTATATTTTGATATAACACAGATTTGATACTTGGATAGAAATGTTAGTGAAGATAGAAGAATAAGAAGAATAAGATGGATATAAGTAGAAGAATAAGATGGGTGAACCCTTGATTCTAAGAAGATGCAGAAGTCCAACAAGTCCATGAGTCATTAAGACTTTATTAGATATGATGATGAGTGATGATGATTTTTTGCTTATCAAGAATTGGGATTTTAAAAGGGCTACTTACCTTATGTTTGATAACACACATAGGCATGATGCATCAAGGTATATAGAACCAGTATGGCATTGCACCTAGTGTGATGAACTTTGAATCAAAAATTAGATAGGACTATTCATGTTCACACCTAACATACAAAAACCTTACTAGGATGTACTTTAGATATTTCGAACATCTAAGACCAAAACACAGAAAGGACAATTCTAACAATGTAATAGTCAACAAGCTATCCAAAATACCTTCTATGCATACCTAATAAAGAAAGTATTCACTAAGGTTATATTACAAGAATATCCAACAAGCACAACTGGAAAAATATAATGATCATTGCCCCATTCATTTCTCTCTAAATCCCTTTGTTTGGACATCATCGAGAGGTCATTGGAATGAGTGCAATAAGATAAATCAAAAGAAAAGATCAAGTAAACAAACAAGTCAATGTTCTTCATACCTCTAGCTAAAGGGATTTGTTTTGAGGATAAGGATCCAAAGTGATTTTTACAAAGATAATGCCCATTGTAGGAAGGATGCATCCTAGGACATGTTAGTGGATGGTGGCAAGTTGATAGGTTGTTTGAAAGGATATTGATATAAGGTTGACTGATATGTTTGCTAAAAAGATCAAGAGTTTGATTTTGCATTTAAATTTGTTGTTTGATTTTGATTTTTCATTTGAAGTTTTCTTTTGCTAGTTGTTGTGGTTGTTTATGTTTGTGTTGCCAAAGGATGAAGGTGATGATTGATTTATTATGGATGATTGATTATTGCTGGTGAAGCGAAATGAGATGAATGGATTTTTTCAAATATTTGGATGTTTGTGAAATGTTTTGAGGCTATTTTTGGTATTTTTGAGATTTTGCAAATGTTTTGATTTTTCAATTTTCCAATGTTTTTTGGTTTTATGAGATTTTATGAATGTTTTTGGATTTTGTGTTTTTCGAATGTTTTTTGGATTTTGTGTCTTGGGGGCTAATCAAAGATTAGCCTTGCCTACATTTAAGCTCAGATACGACATAGTTCAAATAAAATGTTTTTGACATTTTTTTGAATTTTTAACCTATTTTTTGGATTTTGATATGTTTTGGATTTTTTTGGATTTTTTGCATGATTTTGATGATATAGATATGTTTATGTGTGATGATATTAGTGATCTATTTTGGGATTTTGTTGAAAACCAAGCTAAGATTGATTGATCAAATCGATTGATTGATGATGATAACATTATTGACGATACATAACAATGGAAGGAAAATGTTTAAGAAACATGAGGATCAGGATGGATATCCCAAGATGATGAGGGATTGGCTAGATTTGATTGATCAGGATTTTGAAGCTTGGTTTGGAACAAAAGTTTGTTTGAATGATTTGATGTGATTTTTGACGTGCAAATTAGATGCAACTGATATTGACTATTTTGATTGATGTTTGATGAAAGATGATGCTTGATAAGGAATGTCTTCTCATCAAAATGTGGTATGTGCTAGTAATTTGGATTTTTTTGCTCACAAGTGTCTTGGCCAATTTGATTTTATGTTTTTCAATGTTCGGATCACCACATAAGTTGGAAGATATAGATCAAGATTTACTCCTAAAGTAAGATGTAAATATCTACCCCCAGTGTCTAGCAATGTATGGAATGCCATGGATGGATGCTTGGATAGGTGTGTGGATGGATGGATGTGGTAAGCATGCAAAGGATGCCAAGTATTATCTTGCAATAAGATAAGGTGTTCGAGTAAAGAATTCCCATTTGGATAATGCTTCATGGTTTAGATAATGTTGGATATGATAGGATCAATGAAAATGACGCATGTCAAGATGTCTACCATAAGCAAGTGTAAAGTGTACACCCAACCTTTTACCAAGATCAAGATAATTTGGATGATCAAAGTAGATGGATGAAAATGGATTGGATAAATGGTTCATGGATGAATGGATTTATTATGGATAAGATGGATGGAATGTTGGCTTTATTATGGATGGGATGGGATGCTTCCACTTGAACAAACACATGTAGATGCTCGATTCTACACATGACACCTATTTTCTAGGTTTTCATCATGGTACCTACCCAAAGTGCCACCATAGTGGTTTTCACTAGACGATGAATTTTTTTTCTTTACTATTTTCAATCCTTTTTTTGATTTTCATATTTTTTTATTTTTTTGTATTTTTCTATGAAAGATTGTAAGCTCATGTTGAACCACCTGGTGGTGTTGATGTAGATGCTTCTGTCATAATGTACCATTGATATCCTTCCTAAAGAAGTTATTTTTCCAAGATACGTACACTTGAATGCAACTTTTGAGATTCCTGATCTACTTTGCTGATACTGCAATTAACTTTGTCTATGTGCGCACACCATGATAGAGTGCCTTTTGAATCCTTATGATGAAGGGTGGATTCCAATACATGGTCAATGTGAGAATTGGATATGATGCGTGGAGGTATGGATGGAGTGTTTTTAGGAATAAAAGATGGATTGGTTGACAACTTAGAACCTTTGACTCTCCAAACTTGGGAAGATGATCAATGATGGGTAGATACAAAAGTGTGCATGAAATTAGGACCAACTGCTTGCTATACTTTGTACGTCACTTGGGAACCTTGATTTTTTATTTTGTGGACATCCTTTATGGATACTTTTCCCTTTTTAATTTTTCCCCATAGTTTCTTTGATTGATGGAGTTTGATAGGGATAATATTTCTTTGTATGTTTTGGTATCCATGTGTATTTTATTTTTCCATTATGCTTCTCAAATTATTTTTCTCTGATGATGTTCTTCTTGCTTTGATTCACATCCTTATTTTGATGTTGGTCCCAATTTTTAGATGGGGTGATGGTTGGATGAAGATTCGTGATGTGCCTAGTTGTAGTATTGGCATTGGTTTCACCATAAGGATTCTTCATGCTCCCTATGTTGATGCCTGAATTAGATAAAATTTCCCCCAGTATTGTAGAGGTATCATTGATATCTTTAGATCCATTCATCATTCAATAACCAAGAACTTGATGCTTAGGATTGATGATAATCTGCACTAGTTCTAGGATACCATGTTCATGTAGGCCTAATCCTCTGCCTTGATAATTCATCTATTGAAACATTTTATTTGCAATAGGATATGATTTACCTTGGAAACAAGGTGCTACTCCTTCTTTGCTTTGTTGTGGATCTTTAAAGGTGATAGCTTCTTCATTGATAAGATAGCTTTCCCTAATAAAGATAAGTGATCCAAGTTTATAAGTGATAGGATCCTCCATAAGTGGGATAAATTCTTGATTCATATCCTTGGCTTGATCTTGTGAAATATTAGATTTTAATGCTTCTTCAAGAGGTGTTGATGATTCACTATCCACATAACAGTCTCCCTCATGATTCATTTTTGATATACCTTCATAGGATGTTTCTAATTCACAAATTCTATAGAATCCTTCTTCATGACCCATTTATGATGTCTCTATATTTTTCTGTATCTTGATCATGTGTAAAAATGTTAAAGTAGGAAACTCTTGTTCCTTGGTAATGATATCAAGAGTATGAGAATCTTGTTTTGAATGAAGATCGTCTATATGTCCATCCAAATAAAGCATCTCATGGGTAGATGGCAGAGTATGTGTTATGACGATATGATCATTATTTGTGACATCTTGCATATATTTGAGAGTGTCCATTAGATCACTGTAGTATCTTGGAGATACAAATTCTTGATCTTGAATGATTTTGGAATTTATTTTGACATTCTTTGGATCAAGTTCTTGACATGGGTCAGTTTCAAAGGATGGATTGTTTATAAAGGGTTCTTGGATATCTTCATTAGGCATGGGAAGTGGCTCAATATCCTCTTGATCTTTGAGTGGACTTCGATGAAATGTTGAGTTGAATATTCCTTCATTATTTGTAACCATGAGGTCAAAGGATGTCAATATGTCTTGGAAAGGACCATTGCTAGACTTTGGTGAAAGATGTTGATCATGCATTGGGGTAAAATCTTGAGATATATCTTCTAACTCATTAGGTGATGCAGAGACATTTTCAACATGATCATTGGTCAATGGATCATGGATTATGTCAATAGGTTAAAATAATTATAACACTCCTTGAAATAGATCATTGTCGAATATTATTGAGGGGTTTTGATCATGACGAGAAAGTGACTCTTGATGTATGTTAAATTGATCATCAGATGAGGTGAAAACATCTTCAAGGTGCTCATTGATGGCTAGATCTTCATCATTGTTTTCAAAAATTGTGGTGGAGATATTTTCAATGTTTTCAACCATAGGGTCAAATGATGTTATCATTTCTTGAATTTGATCACTGTTGGGTATAGTTGGTGGATTTTGATCATGATTGAAAAGTGACCCTTGATATATGTTGATTTGATTATTGGATGAGGTAGAAATATCTTCAAGGTGCTCATTTATGGATAGTTGTGATTGATCTTAGAGATGTGATGACTGATCTTCAAGATGGGGTGATTGAGTTTGTTGTTGATGTTGTTCATCTTGATATCTAACCTCTTGACATTGGACATATTGTTCTTGATGTGTTTGTGGACACAACTCAATGCTTTGATGACATTGTTCAACCAATGGAAGAGTGTATTGATTTTGGGGTGGAGATGTATCTTTGCTCAATATGTCAATTATTTTGGCAAGTGAAGTGATTTGATCTAGAAAATTTTGATCTTGATCTTGATACATAGTTGATTTAGTTTTTTCTCAAGCAGATTTGGAGTGTATACTTGTGGTGTTTGTATGGGATCATGGACAAATTGATTTTGGACAATGTTCTGATTTGGGATGATGTTCAGATTTGGCATTATAGGTTGAAATTGAACATTGTTGTGGTTAGGAATCACATTGCCTTGATTTAGCTAACGTTGATTTTGCTTGGTGTTACCTTGACTTGGATCAATACATGGAGTTGTTAACATATTGTTTGGACTTTGGAAAACATTTGTGTGATTCACAAACATATCTATCCCAAAGTTTACCAAGTGTGGATTTGAAATGTTCATGTTTGGTAAACTTGTACTTGGTATATTCACATTTAGCATGTATAGATTTAGTGGGATAATATTTTTTTGTTGAAAACTCATGCATTGATTGTTTGATTGATATATTTGTAGGTTTGGACTTTGATTTAAATCTACCATAGGGAAAGGTGTTCCAAAATTTATATTGGGAATACTCACATTTTTTGTATCATTGAAGTTTGTAGGAGATAATGATGCCATGTATGGGTTGTATAAATGTGAGTTTCGATAATCAATTGACATTATAAGGCTTTGATAGTTTGGTTGATTTAGACCACTCATGATGTATGAATCAAGTTTATATTCCATGTTTTTCTTGTGTTTTGACCTTGTTGACCTCTAAGGGATTTAGGACCAATGATGAGATGAAGGATGAAAGGGGTGAATGATATGGGTGTTTAACTTTAGAAACCTTGGAGGGACACTAGACTTTAGGATTTTATTTTGATTGGTTTGATTTGGATAATGAACTTGTAAACCCTAAGATGTTAGATGTGATCTTAGGATGAACTCGTTCGAAAGGGTGATAATTTAACTAAGTGTGTGAGGAAGGATTCGTCCACACACACCTAACTAAACAAATGATTTTGATTTGGTTTAAGGATGTACCCAAGTCTAGATAATGATGTTTCCAAAGCTCTAAAGTTGTTTGTGGTATGGAGATGATAATTTTTTTGGATGGATGAAGTGTTTTATTTTGATCCTAAATGAGCCTAAGAAGGACTTGTTTACTAGACTAAGATATTGAAGAACATGATTTTCTCTAAGAGTAGTTCAAACCAAAAGACCAATGTTTGCATGGAAAACCATATGACAAAAGATAACAAGTACTCATGTGGGGTTCAATTGATTTAATCTTGGTTAATGAATTGCTTTTACCACAAACACTCTCTTTTTTATCTTTTCAAACTATATGTCTAATTTCCCAATTTCTTTTCATCCCACAAGGTCCTTTATGTAGAAATCAAGAAGATCAAGGAAATAGTTCCCTAATGTTGAATTTACTAAGAGAAAATTGAGATGTAAATCCAAAATACTCAAAAGCCTCTAAGGATAGAATCCCTAGCGTAAGCAAGTATTTGATCCTCCTAAAGGGTTTGAAATTTGATGTTCATGTTGAATGTTTATTTTCCAATGTCTTAGATTCAAGAAAAGTGTTTTTGATTCCAAGAAAATGCACAACCCTATGGATAGTCAAGAGACAATATTTGTTGCATTCCCACTTGGATAAATCTAGCTATGCATACTCTTAGCAGATGATTAGATGCTTGACCACACTAGCTCCCCTCCATGACACTCACTTCTCAGGTCAGCCAAGCATCAGTACCCATGAAACTCCCATGGAAAACTTCTCATCTCTACTAAGAGTCGTAAAAATGTGGGACAACTTCAAAACGACCATTCTTGCACCAACAAATAGATAAGGATTTGGGATTCTAAACAAAATATTCTAGTATAGGAATTCCATTCATGGGGGATCATCCATATGGCAAGAGACCATTGCTACCCTTCTTGTCGAAACAATCCTTGTGATACTTGAATTTTCCTCAAGTACCCACACTTATATACTAGGAGGAAATTGCTTGGCTTTAGTGTGTTCCCAATTGGGTCGTTCCCTGGGGTGATTATTTTTTACCACCAGGAAATCCCTCTAAGGGTAAAAAAAATTGAGAAAGCACATCTGTAGTTTGATCAATATTTGTTTGCGTGAACAAAGAGAGAACACACACGATATACCCTACTCACACTAACAAGCTTTGTTCAATTTTAAGAATCCAAATTGAATTGTGGAGGAAATTAGTTATACAACTTAATATCACCAAAATACTTTTGATTCTCACGATCTTGATGAGGCGCAAGAGGAGCACATATGCCTTTTAAATGTTATTTCTTTGGATAAGAGATTACAAAACATAAAATGCACATGTTCATTTTAACCTTCAAAGCAAGAATGAATTCTTTTTAAGCACCAATATTGAAGTGTGAGATTTTTTTGTTCAATTGTTAAGTCCCAATAAAGCTCTAGTAATTTCCTAAGGTTCATTTTAATCCATTTGTTTTATTCTTTTTAAGCCCAAATGAAAATTATTGAGTCCTAAAACTTGAAGATAACAAAGCCTTAAGAATGGGATTATAATTGCTCCAAAGTGTTTAAAAACACTTGTTACAATCATGTGATAATGCTTTTTCTTTCATTTCAATGCTCCATGATCTTTTAAAACCTACAATCCAAGCTCCAAATGTTAGATGAGATCAAGAAACAAGAAGATATGAGAGTTAGATAAATGATTAAGCATAAAAACCCTAAAATTTAGACCAAGTTTCATTGTGATTTGACATTAGGTGAAAATTTAAATTTTTTAACTCTATCAAAGTTGAAAAACACCTACACCATTAGATAGATTATGAAATTCTACCCCATTTTTAAAAAAGCTCCAAAAAAGACCAAAAAATGACCAAGATACGACCATTTTAAGATTGAGTGAAAAAGCAAGAAAGCAAAAGCGGCACCATTTGAAACATAGAGGTAGTGGCGTTGTTTGAGTACAAACAATGATGATGGTATGAAAGTGGCATAGTTTAAGAATTTGAGCAGCCCTCTGGTGAAACTAGTGGAGCTATTTGGAAAAATAGAGACCGCAAATGCATCACAATTTGACCCAACAATGTTGTTTGACCTGGAAAGACAAAATAAATAAAAAAACAATAGAATTTGACAAAAAAATATTTTAATTTTGAAAGATTCTCCCTCCTTCTAACACCAAAATGTGAATGGTGATCCTAGACCTCCACAAACATAAAGAAAAAAAACATTATTAGTTCAATATGCAAGTTAGAAACAACATTCCCTATGAAATTCATTGAAATGCAAAGAACAAGAAATAAAATGAAGAACACAAATAAAAGCTATGAAATCCTATTCAATGCAAACAAACTCTCAATCCCATGGGGGAATTGGTGCCATTTTAATGTGGAAAATGGCCCTTTCCCAATTCCTTGCAAGCTTGATGATCAATGGTGAAGATTTGATGCTCCTTGGTGAAATTTCTTCATAACCTAGCTATGAAAGATGAAATGTGGATAAAAATGGATGAAAATGCCTAAGATTGTGGACCTAAATGAGCATGGTGATCTTACATGGATTGTGGATGATCTAATACAATAGAGGAGGCCTCTATTTATAGCAAAGAAGGATGGAGGATTGAGGAATAGGATGAATGTGGGATTAAAGATGGACCAATG
This sequence comes from Sequoia sempervirens, assembly GCA_007258455.2. Classification (NCBI taxonomy): domain Eukaryota; kingdom Viridiplantae; phylum Streptophyta; class Pinopsida; order Cupressales; family Cupressaceae; genus Sequoia; species Sequoia sempervirens. The sequence continues at coordinate 113,972,152 of VDFB02281492.1, forward strand.
ACATTGTGCCACTTGTCAAGATGCTAATGGAAGGAGGTTGAGCATATTTTGATCAATGTGCATGCATTTTAAATTTGAATGAAGAAGTGATAAGTTGGAGGGAGAAGAAAATGGAGTTAATGCCACTTGGCTCAAGGCAAAGGAAATGTATGAGGCTTTTAATGCCTTGTTGGAAGGGACAAGTCCTTTTGGGGGGAGATTTTCAAATTAGACGAATATTCCCACTTCGATGTTTTTTTGAATGAAATAGGAGATTTAATAAATCAAATAAATTGATTTATTTTGCAAGTTGCAAAATATAGAGGATTTGAGTGATTAGTGTTAGCATTAATCATGATTTGATTAATTTTAATGGAAGTTAGCTGATTTGACATTATGATTTAGATTTTAGGATTTAAATAAATCAAAATGAGAGGAATAATCATTTTAGACTTAATTAAATAAAGTTTGTTTTATTTAATTAAAAATGATGGTGTTAGATGTAAATCAAATAAAGATTAATTTATTTAATTTAAAGGAGATGACTTTAGAGCTTAGTTAAATAAAATGAATTATTTAATTAAAAGAGGGACTATAAGATTAATTAAACAAAATGATTTATTTAATTAATAGGAGATGATGATTTAATCAAATAAAATTGATTTATTTAATTAAAAGACTGAATATGATGAATTTAATTAAATAAAGATTATTCAATTAAATTGTTAGTAAAAGAAATGAATTAGGCAGAATTGGTGTTAGTAAATTAGGATCGGGTGTATAGGGTCAATAAGTAAATTTTACGTGTCTACAAGTTCATTTCAATTTTATACATATGAGTTCATTTTCCATTTTCATGGGCTCCTTGGAAAGACCGACCGAACAAAAGAACACAAAGGAAAAATAATTACAATAGTTACATATTTACATTGGAAAAATAATAATGAAGCTTAATTAAATAGTTTAAGGTGGATTCCATTAATTGGAATTACCAATGCTTCATTTTCCATATTTTATAATTCAAATGCATTGTTTTACTTGCATTGAATTATTCTAAAAGGGCCTTCCCATAGACTATTGAATTTTCTGTGTTGGCTAGGCTTTGTGGCCCTTTCATTTAACTTTAATACTAGGTTTCCGCATTTTAGACCTTGGTCTGAAGCTTTGTTGTAAAATGATTTTTTAACCACCTACTAGTGATTAGACATGGCTGTTAGGGCCTTTTCCCTTTCTTCTTATCCTTCCAACAACTCGACCAACTGAACCTCCATGGCTCCATTTTCTTCATTCTCCAAGGACTTGAGAAGTTGTAGTGCAGGAATCTCCATGGAGATATGCAATAGCACTTATTTTTCATAGAATAGCTCATATGGCGAAGTATTGAGGACTTGCTTAGGAGTTATGTGGTCTACCCAGAGCACTACCCAAAGGTTCTTGTGCCACTCCTTTTGATGTTACGACTTGATTATTTTAATGAGTTGGACTAAATTTTTATTAGTCGACTCTATCAAGCCATTTCCTTGCGGGTAGTAATTTGATGATGTTTTTAAGAATATGCCATGTGCAAGTGCGAATTGACATACTTTAGAGGCTAGGAAAGTCTTAGCAGTGTCGGAGATGATGGTCTTTGGCAGGCCGAATCCGTTACTAGCCCCTCAAGAAAGTCCACAATCTCCACTTTCGTTCCATTCTTTAGGGGCATGACCTTGGTCCATCTAGTAAAATAGTCTATGGCCATGAGGATCCATTTGTGTCTAGTGTTGGAGGCGGGATCCATCATCCTAATGAAATCAAGGCCCCATTGTGTGAATGGCTCATCAACCACTATTGGATTGAGAGGCATTGTAGAATTTTTTCTTCTTCCTACGAAGAATTGGCATTCTTTGCAGGCTTTCACCAAGGAGTATGAGTCATTGAATAGTGTAGGCTAGAAGTATCTGGTGTACATGATTTTGATGGTGGTGGTTTTCACAGAGAAGTGTCTACTCGCGAGACTATTGTGGAAAGTGTCAAGAATTCTCTTCGCTTGCTCTATGGTGACAAACCACAATAGAACACCATTGAAGTTCCTTTTGAAGAGGATCCCCTCAATAAGTGTGTATCCATTGTTTTGAAGTCTATAGAGTCTTCTCTTCTAAAAAGGGAGGCTCAACGGATATTTTCTAGTGTGCATGAATCTCACTCTGTCTGCTAGCCAACAACCTTTAGACTCATACTCATTTGTTAGAACTAGCTCTGGTTGCTTTGCCTCAACTCCCATTTCCTAGTCATGCACCAAATATTCACATAGTCCCCTTCCTCAAATGGTATTTGTAGGCCTTACCTCAATTTCATATTCAAGGATCTTAGTGATCCAATTGGCCTTCTTTTCAGTGATTTCTCCTTCCATGACATATTCGCGCACACTAGAATGCATGACATAAACAATCACCTTGTTGCATGATATTAGATGTTGAAACTTCTTGAGTCCCTTAACTATGGTGAATGCTTGCCTCTCAATGAATTTTTAGTTCATCTCATAATCCTTTAAGGTTCGGGAATGAAATGCTACCAGATGTTCTCCCTTTCCTTCATCATCTTTCTAAGTTAGCACAATAGCGATGCTGGATTTGCAACTGAATACACACATTATGAAGTCCTTCGATAGGTCTAGATTGACTAGCACAGGAGCTAAAGAAATAGCATCCTTAACCTTCTCAAAGGCTTCTCTAGCTTCCTTTATCTATTTGAATAATTGATCCTTTTTTAGCACCAGGGTGATAGGTCTAATTATTCCTACAAAATCAAAAGTGAATTTGCTCACAAAATTTACCTTCCCCAAAAAAGATTGGACTCCTTTCTTATTGATTGGTAGGGAAAGTTCCCTGATTGCCTTCACCTGCTCAGGATCGATTGCAATTCCTTCTTTGGACACTACATGTCCCAATAATTTTCCTTGTGACACTTCGAAAACACATTTTTTTGGGTTCAGGGATACTGCAAACTCCTAGCATTTTTTGAAAACCATTTCAAGGTGATCAAAGTGATCATCCTTAGATTTAGAGAATACAGTCAGATCATCCAAATAGATCAAGATAATCTTGTTGATTAATTCTATGAAAGAAATTTCCATTTCCCACTGGAAGGTGGATCCTGTATTTGAGAGGCCGAAAATAATTTTTGCATATGCAATCATTCCCCACTTGGTAGTGAACATTGTTTTGTGTCAGTCCTCATCTTTTACTCAGATATGGTTGTAACTAAAGAAGTCACCCAGTAGAGGAAACATCTTTGATCCTTCTACTATTTGTACGATTGAATCCATAGAAGGCAATGGGTAGTGGTCCTTCAGGGATGCTTTGTTCAGGTCCCAAAAGTCAACACGTAGGTGGATATCTCTGTTCTACTTTCGAACCAGTACTAGGTCGAATACCCATGTGATGTGTTTGATTGAGAAGAATATCTGAGAATGAATTAGCTTTCTCAACTCTTGCACCATCAAGGCTTCAATCTTAGGATTTATTGCCCTTTGCTTTTGGCAGATAGGTTTTTCCCCTTCCATCAACTTTATAGTATGTTGGATGATTTCAAGATCATATCCCTTGAGGTCATCATATGACCCAGCCACTCCTCTTTCATATTTCTCAAATAAATGGATAAGCCTTTCCTTATCAACATGCAAGACATCTTTTCCAACTTTGAGTCACCTTCTGTCTTGGTGTAGGAGCACCTTGATCATGAAATGCCTCCAAAAGGCTAATTTGTCAAATTTGTGTGTTCAAGCCTAAAATGATGTGTCAAGGCTATGTAAAGACTAATTTGAATGAATTAAAGCCATGTAATAGGTCTAACATAGTTAAAGAGATGAAAAGAATACAAAACTTGTAATATTGTCAAATATGTGAAAAAGAGCAAGAAAATCAAGAAAATCAAGAGACACTTCACTAGAAAAGGGTGGTTAAATAGTTAGAATTTGAAAAGGTAGTTGCATTATTAGTTGCAAAAACTATAAAAAGCATTGGGAAGGCTGAGAAAAAAGAGTAAATTTTTATTCTTGTAATAAAATTTTGAGATAAAGACTCTGTTCTATAGTTTCTGAGTTTTTTTTCCTTATTCACAAGTCCTTGTACGGACTGTAATGAGGCTTAGAAGTTATAAATCTATTTGATTTTTTAGGAAAGTGAATCTTTTATCATCCTAGAAGTATTTGAAAGAGATTTATGCAGTTTAGAAGGCTTTGAAAACAAGAATTCACTAAACTCTCAAACCAGTGTTTGAGAGTCTTTTAAAGAAAAAACCTCCATCCCATCAATGTAGGTATAGTAGGTTGATGGGATGGATTGAATAAAGTTTCTTTTGCTATGTTTAGTGTTTATTGTGTGATGGCATGATAGTAGATGGTAAAAGTGCAAGGATATGGTTATTAAATTCTGAGTTTTCCATGCAAGAAAGGTTCCTACATGTCAGTGTATGAATAAATACCCTTGAGGAGGGCTTGGAAATGGATATTAGTCCTTAGGAAGACTTATTCAAACATGTTTCAAGGGATGGAAAATAGGAAAAAGGTTTTCATGGTGGATTTCTAAGAAACCCTATTTTGTGAAGCTTTGAAAAGCAAATAATGAGGGTTTTATTGTTTAGAGCAATATTATGCTTAAATACCTTTAAAAGTTGGTTATTCTTGAGATTTGAGTTAGGATAATGGATTTTTTGAGGTTCTATGATGTTTTGGTGGTGATAAGAGAATACTTACTTTGTAAAATAGGCCTAAATTTGTAGCCTTTTCCAATGTACAGTCTAAAGTCTGGTAATTTATTTATGATAAGCTACTGAGAACTTTTGATATGTTATGATGTGTTAAAAAATGCTCCTAAATGTACATTAGGAATGTGGATATACAAAGTGAATGGAAAGGAATCACCCGATTAAGGGTTATGTGACCTACAAGAAAAATGGTGGTAAGTCTGTAAAGGTGTGTAATTATGTAAATATAGAGATTTAAATGTTTATTTTAGCATATAACCATCAATATGAAGATATCAAATGTGTGTGAATGGTTTGGTGAAGGCCTCGAGGCCAAACATGATCTGATTTGATATGTTGTAGCAATATGTCCCTAAGTGGAAATGGTAATTTGACTATTAGAACTTATGAATGTGGTAAATCAGTATTATGTGGATATGAACTAGGTTTGTTTTAGTCAAAAACATGATGTGTGTGATTTCTTGGAAGTCAGATGAAATGATTGAGGTGTAAATGTTTGATTGTGGTATCTTGGTCTTGAGGAATTAGATGGTAAAAGTGAAAATTTAGCAAGTTGTTTAAGGAATTGAAAGAGTCAAAGCTCTTTATCAAGTTTTTACTTTGAATTCAAATAAATTGATGATGACAAAGGTGTGTTAGGATCTGGTGGATATTGGTTGTAACATGAAAGATTGGTCTTGGGTTATTTTTCCTTGGTAAAGAAAATTGAATGGAAGAGTGCCTTAGTGAATAATCAAAGAGTGGATTGTTTAGAGACTCTAATCAAGTTTCTTGTGTGGATCAGTCATTTTTTTTATAAATAAGATGTTTGAAGCTTGAGGATGTTAATATGAAAAATTGAAATGAGTTTTCTTGTTGTTGCCTTGTGGTTTGCAAATGAAACAATGTAATTTTTGATGAAACGAGAAAAAAAATTTAGTTGCTTGTTCAATTTGATCTTTTCCTAACTGAATTGGGTCTGATGCACCCTAATGGTTTAGTGTTTTGATATGATGCTCTACATCAAATTGGTATTAGATCTAGCAAGGTTCTATTGGTTGGTTGAATTGATGGTTTGCTGAAGTTCTTGTTGGTAATAGTTGGTTGAGATTGTTGGTTGGTTGTAGGTGCTTGATCCATCTATGAGGAAAGTTTTTGAGTTGTGTGTTGGAAAACAAGTTGAGTCTATGGTCACCATCCTCCAATGGAGATTAAGCTAGGTAGAAGGTGTAGGATAATAGAGAGAGGCATATTCTAGGGTCTACTATTGGGTAAGATGGATGATTTGCTGATTTGGTGTTTTAGTTTGTGTTTGCAAGTTGAAGAGAGATGGATATTTGTTTGAGGAAGCACTAGAAGAGATGCAACCATGCTAAAGAGACTCCACTGATGGGAGTAGTTGAAAATATGAAAGAAGATTGGTTAGACTGAAGAGAAGTAGTTTGAAAGGACAATCATGTGTCCTTGGTTGAGAAAAGAGTTGGTTAAAAGAAAAAAGGGTAGTCCTGTGTCCTTTTGAGGAAAGAAAGAAGAGTGTGAACCTAATGATAAAGAATGAAGGAAAAGAGAAGACAAAGATAAGTGAAGGAAGTAGTGAATACAAAGGCAAGAAAATGAAGATAAACAGTGAACCAAAATAAAGACAAATGCATAGATCAAGAGGAAGAATGAGGAAAAAATCCAAGATTGAATTTTTTTTGTAGGTACAAGCATGTTTCCAAGGGACTTGGAAAGGTTTAGTTGGTTGGTTGTATGGTGCAGGAGCACCTTGATCATGAAATGCCTCCAAAAGGCTAATTTTTCAAATTTGTGTGTTCAAGCCTAAAATGATGTGTCAAGGCTATGTAAAGACTAATTTGAATGTATTAAAGCCATGTAATAAGTCTAAGGTAGTGAAAGAGATGAAAAAAATACAAAACTTGCAATATTGTCAAATATGTGAAAAAGAGCAAGAAAATCAAGAAAATCAAGGGACACTTTAGTGGAAAGGGTGGTTAAACAGTTAGAATTTGAAAAGGTAGTTTCCTTATTAGTTTCAAAAACTATATAAAGAATTTGGAAGGCCGAGAAAAAAGAGTAACTTTGTATTCTTGTAATAAATTTTTGAAATAAAGACTCTGTTCTATATTTTCTGATTTTTTTTCCTTATTAACCAGTCCTTGTACGGATTGTACTAAGGCTTAGAAGTTATAAATATTTTTGATTTTGTAAGGAAGTGAATATTTTATCATCTTAGAAGTGTTTGGAAGAGATTTATTCAGTTTAGAAGGCTTTGAAAACAAGAATTCATTAAACTCTCCAACTAGGGTCTGAGAGTCTTTTAAAGAATAAAACCTTGATCCCATTGATGTAGGAATAGTAAGTTGGTGGGATGGATTGAGTAAAGTGTCTTTTGGTGTGTTTAGTGTTTTTTTTGTGATGGCAGGACAATAGATGGTAAAAGTGCAAGGATATGGTTGCTAAATTCCGAGTTTTCCATGCAAGAAAGGTGCCTAGAGGTCAGTGTATGAAGAAATACCCTTGAGGAGGGCTTGGCGATGGATCTCGGACCTTAGGAAGACTTATTCAAACATGTTTCAAGAGATGGAAAAGAGGAAAAAGTTTTGCATGGTGGATTTCTAAGAAACCTTGTTTTGTGAAGCTTGGAAAAGCAAATAATGAGGATTTTATTGTTTAGAGCAATGTTATGCTTAACTAGCTTTAAAAGTTAGTTATTCTTGAGATTTGAGTTGGGTTAATGGAATTTTTGAGGTTCTATGATGTTTTGGTGGTGATAAGAGAATACTTACTTTGTAAAATAGGCCTAAATTTGTAGCCTTTTTCAGTGTATAGTCTAAAATCTAGTAGTTTCTTTATGATAAGCTACTGAGAACTTTTGATATGTTATGATGTGTTAAAAAAGGCTCCTGAATGTACATTGGGAATGTGGATATACAAAGTGAATGGAAAGGAATCACCCGATTAAGGGTTATATGACCTACAAGCAAAATGGTGGTAAGATTGTAAAGGTGTGCAATTCTGTAAATACATAGATTTAAATGTTTATTTTGGCATAGAACCATCAATGTGAAGATATCAAAGGTGTGTGAATGGTTTGGTGAAGGCCTTGAGGTGAAACATAATGATTTGATATGTTGTAGCAATATGTCCCTAAATGGAAATGGTAATTTGACTATTAGAACTTATGAATGTGATAAATCAATATTATGTGGATATGAAGTAGGTTTGTTTTAGTCAAAAAAATGATGTGTGTGATGTATTGGAAGTTAGATGAAATGATTGAGGTGTAAATGGTTGATTGTGGTATCTTGGTCTTGAGGAATTAGTTGCTAAAAGTGAAAATTTGGTGAGTTGTTTAAGGAATTGAAAGATTCAGAGCTCTTTATCAGGTTTTTACTTTGAATTTAGATAAATTGATGATGAGAAAGGTGTGTTAGGATTTTATGGATATGGGTTGTAACATGAAAGATTGGTCTTGGGGTTTTTTTCCTTGGTAAAGTAAATTGAATGGAAGAGTTCCTTGGTGAATAATGAAAGAGTGGATTGTTTAGAGACTCTAATCAGGTTTCTTGTGTGGATCAGTCATTTTTGTTGATAATTTAGATGTTTGAAGCTTGAGGATGTTAAGAAGAAGAATTGAAATGAGTTCCAACTTGTTTCCTTGTAGTTTGCAAATGAAATAATGTGATTTTTGATGAAAAGAGAAAGAAATATTAGTTGCTTGTTCAATTTGATCTTCTCTTGATTGAATTAGGTCTGATGTACTCTAATGGTTGAGTGTTTTGATATGATTCTCTACATCATGTCTCTAACATGAAGGTCTGCATAGTCGCTTTTTTTTTCTTGCATCGTCACAATCAAAATGGTTTTTGAGAGTGACCAGTCCTTTGGGAAGCTTGTTGGACCTCAACTGAATTATTTTTCCATCATAGGCCTCAACAATCTTTGGGTGGAGTTGCTTCGTGAACTCTCCCGACTGTTGGATGAATGAAGTGATGTGTTCATCACTTTCGAGCACTTTCTAACTTTCATCATTATCTGGAATTGTCGGTCGAACTATCACTCACACAAAGTGTATGTTATGAATTAGGTTGGAAGTGGGATCAAATTGAGATCTGATTATTGTAATGCGATCAACATCTATATTTTTCTCTTTGGGAACTGTCCGGATATTGAAGGCTTCAAATCCCTCGATCAGGTCCTAGATTCTATATCTATAGGATATCATGGGGACATTTTTGGCTATAGAAGTCCCTCAGACTTGATTGACCACTAGTTCAGAGTCTTTGAACACCATTATTTGTTTGATGCCCATCCACTTTTGCAAGGCTTAGACCTTGCACTAGGCCTTCATATTCAGCTTCATTGTTCAAACAAGTGAACTGGAAGTGGAAGGAATAGAGTGTCTTTTCATTTAATGGGGATGTTAAACATATCTTGTCTCCTATACCAACTTTGCATCTTGATCCATCAAAGTGAAATGTCCATAGCTCTGAGGTTTGACCACTTTTGGGTTCTTTCATGACCTTCAGAAGCACTTGATCTTCATCATAGATGACATAGGTGCCTAACCTAGTAGCATGATAGTTGGTGAAAGGATCAATGTCTATATATTCACTTAAGAGGGCTTCCTCTTGATCGGTTTGATATTTGGTCACTTTTCCATCCTCTAGTAGCTCAGTGCAATACATTTCCTCTTTGGTGAAAGAGGTATGAGTAGCCTCAAAGTTGATCATGGCTTCATCAACCACATGTTCAAAGTGTAGGGGTTTAGTTATTATTTTAATTTTAGCTCCATGCTTGGTCCTAAGTCTCAAGTGTGACCAATCCAAAGAAAGATATCCACCTATCTTTGAACTAAATTCCTGGGATAAGCAAAGATTGAACATGGGGGGAAGGTCTATGATCATAGTATCTTGTGGAACTGTGATACTAGGGTAGGAGAACAGAGTCAAGGGAAGGTCCTTGATGACACCTATAGTTTCAACCTTGTTCCTATCAAGCTACATAACCCCCTTTTTTAAAGGTTCATAGCTAAGTCTTAAGGCTTCAACTATTTATTTGGGCATGACTATGGTGCTAGCGCTAGAGTCAATCATGGAATTATGCAATAGTTTCTTCCCCACAATAAGAGTTAGGAAAATGGGCTTTGGTTTTGACTTATCCCTAGATTTGGTAGAGGCTTCCTTTGTACTAATTGTGAGAAATTTGGCCAAAGGTGACAAATCAATGGCCTTTGCCTTCAGCGATTGCTCTGTTGGTTCAACGATTGCATCTTCCTGGAGGGATTTTTGTAGCAATGACTTCTACTCTGGAATAGCTAAGATATCCCAACGGAACACATTAGAGGAGGATTTTTTCAATTGTTCCACCACATTGAATGGTGGTGGATTTGAAGGCTTCTGTTCCTTAGCCCTAGTTATAACAAGTTCCTTTCGTGGTCAAAATTACTATGTAGTTGTGGAGGTACTAGGAGTCTGGTCGAAGACACTTTTAGGCTATGGGATGACTGGTTCACCCATGAATATCCTCTTTGAATGAGTGTTGTAATTAGACTGCACTTGTGGGGCTTTCGATGTGGATTCATCATTGGCAAACACAGCCTCTTCTTCTTCCATCCATGAGAAGAGCATGTGGTCGGGAGCTATGTCTGCTTCTTGCTCCACGGACATCCCCTTCATTTTCCATCTACAAAGAGGCATATACATAACCTCCAAGGTATGACACCACGCCTTGAATGCACTGTTCTACCACCTTTTGTTGTAGGTTGCTGCACGGGAAATTTTGGGGCATATGTGTGTCACCACAAGGGAAGCACTAGGGGTTGATGTTGTCAACTAAATTATTTTACCCTACTGTCAACTCTCTACTCAAGCTTGGGTGAGCACCTTGCAACAGAGTAGGTACTGGCACTGTTTAATTTTTTTTTAGCCTACAAATTTGTGTGAGAGCCTTCTTGGAACTGATTTTTCTAGTAGGAAGATCTTCCACCTTGGTAGTTTTGGTAGGTTGGATTCAGAGGTGCAAACTAGTTTCACTTGATGGTAGTTATTTCATTGGCGATGGTCTACAACATCTCCTTGACATCGCTCATCTCATACTTTGAAGAGTCGGATGTAGAAGCAACATTCTATCATGCGTTTGGATATTTGTATGTAGATTGAGGAGGAGTAAGTGCACTGGTAGATGCTATTTCCTAGGTGGGAGCTAATATTTCAGGGAATATAGACATAATGGGCTGAGGCAGAAACTTCTTGACATCTATCAGGTTGTTCTCCGCCTTGACAATGATGATGTATGCATCTGATATAATGGTTCTACCAAGGGATTGTATCATCATCAAGATGTCAGCATTGATGGATTTCAAGTAGAACATAAATGCCAACTCAGCTGACAGGTGGATAGAAGCTTTGATCCTCTGCCAAGTTGTATGGAACTAGGCATTGAAGTCATTCATGGCTTCATATGGGGCCCATTTATCGTCACCAGCTAATGATATAGCAAAGACCTATCTCCATCATTCAAAAATATTTCATAGAAAGGATCTCCGAGCTGATCCTAGGTGCTGATAGTGTTAGCTTCTAGAGTGCAATACCAATCTAGTGCCTTACCCCTTAAAGAGACATCAAGCAACTTTAGCACTATACTTTGGTTGATAACTTTGTGTACCAAAAACACATATGCCACATCTTGTAAGTGTTCAGATGGTGTTTTTGAGCCATCCCTAGTGAATTTTGGTATAGCTTTTAAAGCAGAGGTCGAGATAGGGGCACAAACAGTGAGTGCTACTGGTGCTACTAGGGGACTTCCAGCATCCCACACCACATAATTTATGTTTGCAATTGGCAACATGGATGGTGGCGGGATCAGAACGTTCACTGGATGGGTTCTAGTTCGTACTGTTACTAGTGGTGACACTAGCAAGCCAGGGTTATTAGTTGTTTGGGATCTAGTAATAGGCCGATGGATCATACACCCACTTTAGGTTTAGGTACATTTAAATAGTCCCACTGGGCATTCTAGAAAAAGAAACTATTAATGCCAAAAATTAACAAGGTAATGGCCTTATGGGAAACTTAGTTAATTGGGGGACCAATTGCACTAAACTGAATGACCTCCAAATTTTTAAAGAAGTCAACTTCTTCTGTAATTGGGGTTTTGGAATGGGAAAAGGAAGCAAATATAAAAAAATAAAGATCTAACTAAGGTGATGCACCAATATATAGACATAGGAATGATAAATCTATCGGTTGGATGCGATTTAAGGTCCCATTCAACAATCTGCTAAGTCCCAAAATAACAAAAATCAAAGGTGAATACCTAAATAATTTATCCAATAATATAAAATAATTGCCATACACATTCACTAAAAAGAAGAGTCAAAGACATGGTCTAAATCAACAAATTTATATTGAAATCATAGAAGTTCTGCAAACAAACAACTCAATATAGTAATGGCACAGTTTAATGTTTTATCAAATAGCTTAAGAAAGTAGAAAGGTCAAAAAATGGCATAGTTTGCAAGTCTTATACAATAATCTAAAATAGTACAAAAGGTTTGGTGTCTTTTCCCTAATTTTTTTGTATCTTCTATACTCATTTTCAAAAATAATCCCACCGCTTGGTGGGCCAAATAACATAAGAGATTCCTTCATCATTTGCAATGATGCCCAGAGCAATTATTTCCCTTGGCTTTTGCAACAAAAAAATATTTGAGCCATAGAACACAGTCACCTTCGAGCCAGATGCATCCCCTCCAAATGATGGTGGTGGTCCCAATAGAACCTCATGTCGACATGTGTCACTTACCCATGAAGGCAGTTAGGACACATGACAATAGGGCGGGGCTCATTACTTGCTCCTTCCTTCCCTTCGATGGAATCCCCATAGAAAAGACACATGGAGAAGTCCTTGCTACCGGCACTAACTGGGGGTCCACCAAAAAGTGTATGCGGATAGATGCTATGTGGCATGTGGAAAGAGCCTAGTTGAAAAGCAAAGGGAAGCAGTCTTCAAGTGCCCACAGTGTTGACATGTGAAAGAACAATGGGGGCCAGAAGAAGAGTGAAGGAAGAAATCCTTGCGAGGAGTACCTGGAAGACACATGGCAACAATGGATGAAGTCCATCAAAAGGGGGCCTGGGGATATTCAAATATGTAAGGCATGGGCCAGACTTAGCAAAATAAAAACAACCCGAAGGGAGCTCAGGAAATTTATATTCATAATAGAATCACGATGTTTCTATCGAATGGGTATGGAAACAAGTTCTATTGCATATGTAAGTTCTTTTTTTTTCCCATTTGAATGTCCTAGATCTATTGTGTGAGTGCCTTGAGCTATGATGACACATCATCTTGCAGATTTGGTAGAGGAGTATAGTGGTATACTATGGAATGGTGGATGAAGTGTAAGTGGTATTTTGATACGATGGGGTGTTATATGGTGTGTAGGGTGGATTTTGATATAATGTGTATGATGGAGATAGAGGTGGAGGTGTATATGCTCCTTGTGTAGTTGGGTATATGGAATTTTTTTTAAGCGTTGGAATATTGTTGGGGATTTTCATACAAGCTCTATTGTTGTTGTTGGTGTTGTTGTTTGAGTACTTGTTGTTGGGTGTATCATTCTGCTAGCAACGCTTGTTGTTGTTGGGTGTATTATTGTGCTAGAAACACTTGTTGTTGGGTTTGTTATTGATGTGCAATTAAGTCTTGTTGTTGAGCTTCATGTTGGTGTAAGGCTTGCGCTTGAGCTTGTTGTGCTTGCAAGACCTGTTCATAGGATTGTTGTTGTTTCAAAGCTTGTTGTTGGGTTTGTTTTTGTTGCAAATCTTGGGCTTGATCTTGTTGTTTTTGTAATGCTCATTGATAAGGTTGTTGAGCTTGTTGAAAAGCTAGAGCATGAGCTTGTTGTTGTTGCAATGCTTGTTGACATGCCTATTATTTTTGCAATGTGGAAGTTTTTTGATTTAGGGGTATATGATATTGATTTTGAGTGCCCATGGTGTGAGTGATGTGTGGGTTGATCTAATTTTCGGTTGGATTTTGGCTGTTTTAATTTTGGGTGTTGTTTTATGCTATCATTCCTTGAAAGATCTAAGATTGGGGTGGTGGAATGTATGTTTGGGGTCTCATTTGATTTTGCATGGCTTGGGGGACCAATGGTAAAGATTATGGTTCCACTTGTTGTGATATCAATGGCACATTTTGACCTTGATTCAATTGATTAGAAGGGTTCCCTTCACTGATGTGTTGAGGGTCCCCTTGTGTTTATTATGGGACCAAGGTATTACCTTGGTTGATGGGGTTTGTGATCAAGTGTTTCTTTGATTTGGATTGATGATAGATGGGGCTGATGTGTTTTATGGATTGAATTAAGTAGTTTGAGTAACCACTTGTTTTGATGTATCAGTGGGATTATTCGAGCCACTTGTTAAGGGTTGACCTCACACGAGGGTGTTAACTTTCCCTTGTTGTCCCACTTGAGGCACTTGGTTCACATTACCTTATGTAATGTTGGGAAAAATTTGGGTACTTGTGGTGATGGATGAAGATAGTTGCACTCAGAATGTCGAGGCTATCGTGGTGTTATGGAATGTAAGGGGTTTGTGTGGATGTAGAGGGTGTTCTAGAATGGTGGTGGAAAAATGAGTTGGGGCATCAAATGGTTGTGTCCAAGTTGTGTTTTGGGGAAGGTTGGTGTTTTGAGTACCCAAAAGTGTTTTTCCTTCCAAAGGGAGAGTGTGACCAAGATCGGTGGCAATCCTACTTGCAAGACTAGGAGTTAATGTTTGACTTTTCACAAGGGATGAAGTTGATTGAGTCAATCCTTGTGTTAAGGTTTGTACCATGAAAGTTGGGGGAATTGAAGAAAATTTTTCTAAGGTTTGATGATGTTGTTTATATTCAAGGAGTTCTTCCTTAGTGATCTCAAGTGGGTTGTTTGTGACATCTTCTACCTCATACCCTAAGAGATTTTGTGGCTGTTGTGAGGGGTTAGAATGACTCCTTAGATAAATTTATTGTGGGATAGTATCAATTTTGGTAGATGTGCCTTTGGTTTGTTCCATGCTTCTCTTGTGTTGTGATCTTGTTGTAACCATAAGTTGTGGGTCAATTATGGGAGAGGTGTGTTGAGATTTATAGTGTTGAAACTCTCTAGTTGACTCAAATTTTGGTAAAAGGGACCCTCTAAGTTGTTTTGGATCAATGGTGTGAGTGGGTGATGAAAAGGGTGAATGATAATGGGGGATGCACTTTCTCAGCTTATGGACAACACTTTTGACTATAGGTTTGATGTTTTGATGTTATGGATAAAAGGTGTTTAATGAACTTGTAAATCTTTAAGGTATACTTGTGACCTTTAATATAAACTAGTTCAAAATTTTTGATAATCAACTAAACTAAGTGCATGGAAAAGGATCCATTTTAGACACAAAAATAGCTAAGTTAGGGGATTGCTTTGATGATTGTATAAGTCTAAAGTGTTGATGTGTCCAAAAGTTTCTAAATTTGTTGGTGAAGTGGAACATAAAATGTGTGAAGATGGATGAAATGCTTGACCCAAAATGTTAACCTAAAAGGGACCTTTGTTTTGCAAGACGAAGATAGTGAGAAACATGCTATACCTCTAAAGTGATAAAACCTTAAAAACTCAATGATTTTGATAATAGGTCTTGGACTCAATGTTTTTGCAATACTTTCCTTGTTTCCACTTTTCTTGTTTTTGGGGAGCCAATGTTTAAACATACATCAATGTGGGGTGTTCATTTGATTTAATTTTTCCTTAAGTGAGATTGTTTCATTACCACATCAAGAAAGTCTTAATTAATGTTCAATCTAAAAGATGTCTATGTCTAAGCAACCTTCGTTCCAAAAAATCTATTATGTGAAAATTAGGAAGCTAAGGCCATAGTTCCCTATGTTATTTTTGGAAAGAGTGAATTTAGATATAAGTCCAAATATTTAGAAGCCTCCAAAGATAAAATCCTTAGGGACAAGAAATAATATTAGGACTTTTCAAAGGTATTCACATTTGATCTAAAGGGTTTGAAATTTGATGAACATGTGGATGTGTGTTTAAGTTTTTTTGGAACCAAACAATGTGTCAAACTAACTCATAAGGAATATAACATTCCTAGCTCAAGTGGAAACGTATCTTCTTGATGGGCTTACCTCATGCCCCGAAGGGATGATTATACACACAACATTATGGAGGAACAAAAGAAAAAGAGTCCATTCTCTTTAAACCTTTATGCCTTGACCCATAAGTTGGACTTGGTAAGTAACTTATTGGAATCAAAGTTCCAATGCACCACTTTAGAGAACACTTCAGAATTGGACTTGGTTGGCTACTAAAACAAGGTTTTTAATGAAAAAAACTATGAACACCATGACTCATATTCACCCATTGGCCACTTATGGCTCTTTAATTGTTCCTGTCCCACCTAAGGAATGAGATTAGGTGTAGTATGTTATGGAGACCCTAGATAGATGCTACTTACTTTTCATGTTCACAACAATTTATATAGCGTACCGATAAACACACTTAGTTTGAGAGTCACATGTGAGTTCTCCATTGCGGGATGCATCTCACAGCAGGCCGTTTTCTAACAAGAAAAATTCTATTTCTCATCACCCAAGATCACATGAAGCGCAAGGGGAGAGGATACGTAAAAAAATTCTGGTGGGTGACTCAAAGCAATAAAGTACACTTGATTGTTTCTCTTCACCCAAGATCTCACAAAGCACAAGGGGAGTGAATATGCACTATAGTGGTTTACACTTTTTGGGAGATCCTAATTTTTGCTAAAATCACATATTTTTAGAAAATATAATGATTTAAGCCTAGAAAAGTTCTATTTAAAGGATTCCAATTGAAGAGGTTTTGATCAAACCACTGTAGACCAAGCCCCCTTGGATAGAACCCCGCTAGTTTTAAACCATACCTATAACAGAATCTCCTTTACACCTATCAAAATGCTGATTAAAAACCACTTTTGATTTACCTTTTGGGGGATCAAATGAATTCATTTAAAATTTATTTTTTGTAAGTATATAGTCCTTATTATAAGCTTCCAGAAAAGTATAATTTTAATTAAGTTTAATTTGATTATTATATTTATTTTTTATTTCTTGTGAATGTAGGTTTTTCACAAAAAATCAAGCTCTCTATTCTGCCCATGTGGAAAAATAGAAGATTATAATTTTTTTTTTGAAAAATATGAGTGCACTAGATATTGAAGTCCTTGATCCAAGAAAAAAAATTGAATTTCAATACATACAAAAAGTTACGTGTTATACACGCACTATGTTTGAATTGTAATTGCTTTGATTTTGAAACTCGATTAAAGAAAAATATTCAATAAAAACTATCTAACCAAGTGGAAGCACAAGATATCAGAGTTACAAATATAAATTCAAAATAATTAGAATTTTATCCTTCATGGAAAAAAAGTTATGCATTATACGGTGAGCGTCACTTTTTTAAAATGTTGTTTTCTAAAAAAAACTAGTTTTCAAGGGAGATGGAAAAAGAAGTGCAATCTGATTCCAAATTTTTTGAAAAAAATATATTAAGAATCTAAAGACAAAATGTCAGGAAACTCTAGTTTGCATCATCTTCAAATTCCTCATGGTTTAGTCACTATAGGTGCCCAAAAGTGAAGATTTAGTTAAAAAAATTAGTTCAATGTCCAGTTTGGCAAAAAATTGTAAACCACTATTGTGGGATCACCCAATATAAGTGTATACAAGAAAAGCAAGCACATCAAAAACTCATTCATTTTAACCCAATATAGAAAAAATATTTCATTTTAAGCACCAATGGAAGTTTTTGTTTGTTTTATCCAATTTTAACCACTATTGCAAAATGAGGTTGTATGGGTTCAATTTTAACCAACTTTGAAAATAATTAAAACATTTGTGAATTTTAAGCCCAATTGAAAGCTAGTTATCCTAAGATTGTAAGTTTTAAAACCAAACAAAAATTTAGTGGTCATAAAACATGAACAAAAGTAGCATATGGGGGGATATACCATCCCCCAAGGGTCAAAAAACTTACAATAAATAGAACAAAGAAAAAAATAAAAAATCCAAATTTTTAAATTTTTTTAGTTTTTTCTATGTTCTAGTAAATCACATTTTCGAAGGCTTTGAAAGCGAAATTTGGGGTTGAAACCTACATCGGTGCCTAAAATTGGTTTCCATAGGCAATACTTTATAGCAAGTGAGTTAGTACTCTTGGAAATTTTTCCAATAGTTCAAACGAATTCAAATTCTGAGCACTGAGTAGAAAGTTATGACCCCAACATGTTGGGATAAATAATTTCCTAGTTTTTCCAAATCCGTAAAATTAGTTAGCCTCACAAAACAAAACCAAATGTTAGTAAAATATCAGAGAGAATAGGAAATTGAAAAATTTAAATCACATGTGAAAATTACCTCTCTATTTTCTTTACCAATAAAAAGCATTGTTGAAATCATATGCATCATTGAAATTGACAAATGCGTCACTGAATCCAAGGTGTGTCGTTTTGGTGAATTTTGGGTGCATTGCTATACACCAAAATAGGGACATCAACTTCATCACTATATTTAATGTGTCACCAAATTTAAATTCATGATATCACAAAAGGATAAATGCATTGCTATATGCATCACTGTAATAATTGTGTGTCACTGAATTTAAATCAAAGTCTGTCATTGGATAGCGATGCATCCCAAGTGTGTCACTAAAGCCATCAAAAGCGTCGCTATTTCTCCAAAACCTGCAACTCATAGAAACTTAATAGAAATTCATAAAAAAAAGGTTAGTAAAGCCCTCTTTCTAGCCCCAAAATGTGATCATAGTCATAGTATGAATTAAACACACCAGATCCTAATGAATTTAAACTATATTTAATCCCCTAAGCCATGATCCCAATGAGATGTTTGAAATCTTTTAAAACTAAGAAACCAATAAACTCAACCTGCAATAAATAAGAAAACATAAAAAAGACTTATTCTAAGACTTCAAACCTTCTCCCATTGGGGGAGTGGTGTCACATTGTTGTGGAATGGCGACCCTTTCCCAATCCCTTCAATGAAATGAGCGTTTAACCAATCTCCATTGTTGAAAAACTAAGCTAAATGTGATAAAATGATGCCATGGATGGATGAACAGATGAAAAATCTTGGAAATGGTGCAAGTATGAATAGAGATATTATTCAAATGAGTAGCATAACTATTTTGAAAAGGTGGATCCATTTGTCTCCAAATATTGAATTATTTATAGGAGAATCAAAGATCACATGGATGAATGGATGAATGGATGAGAATCAAAGATCAAGGATTCTCATTAATGGATGAGAATCAAAGATCACATGGATCAAAGAAAACATCAAGGGCTCATAATGATTCAAACAAACACACTTTGCAACAACTTTGAAAGTTTGTTAGGAAAGAATATTCCATTTTTGGAGCAAAATAGAAGGATATTCCTTTGGAATATTCCCTATGCAAGTGGATGGGTGAGGAAAATTAGTAATTAGTTAATTAAAACCATGTTTTAATTGTGAAAGTTGAGGAATATGAGGATTGCCATTAAATAATTGATTTATTTAATGCAAAGGGAATGCAAATGACATTTAATTCAATAATATAGGATTAATCAATTAAATGAGAGGACTTAAGGGGTTTAAATTTAGTAATTTATATTACTCGATTTAAATAGGATGCGAGTTAAATCAATTGAATTAATAGATGAAAATGAGGCATTTAATTATATAACTAGGCTTATTTAATCAAACATGCAAAAAGAGGATGAATTTTAGGACATAATGATGTTAGTAATCAGATTCAAGTGTGTAATATCATTTAGGAAAATTTTAAATGTTTACACCTCCTACTTTAGCCTACAAATAGATTCCCACTTATCTAAGATCCACATTGAAGAGGAAAAATTATCTACCTAAGGAAATTGTTTGTAAAGGGCATCAAAATCTTTAACAAATCTTGAAGGGGAAACCTACACAAAGTAACTGTAAATAGGAAGAGCTTGAACTAGATTGATTTCAAAAGAGTCACTTTCCCAACAGACAAAAGCCATCTACAAGTCTAATGACTTACACGTATGTGAAACTTCTCCACAATATTTTTCCATAACTCTCTAAGTTGAGGTCCCATAGTAAAGGGAATCCCAAGATACCTTAGAGAAAGATAACCAATCTAAAATATAAGGATTTGAGCAATCCTGTTCTAAATAGTCTAGGGATTATTGAAGAAGAAAATAGAGGACTTGTCCCATTAATCCTCTGACCCAAGGAAGCCAAATAAATGTCTAAAGTTTTCTTGAACATTCACTGCTTCATTAATTTTGGCCATGCCCATCAGGGTTGTATCATCTACAAATTGAAGATGAGAATGAGGAGGCAAACTATTTCCCAAACTCCAACCCTGTAACAAGTCCTATCTAACATGAGACTTAGTAAAGTTTCACATCATCTCATCCATAATAATGATCAAGTAAGGAGATAGAGGATCTCCTTGATGAAAACCCTAGAATCTCCAAGTAACTTGGAAGGCTCACCATTAATAATAATGAGAAATGAGGTAGAGGACATATAACTCATGACCCAATCAACCCATTCCTTGCCAAATCCAAAGGCCAGAAGCACTTTTTGCAAGAAGGTCCATTTGAAACTATCATAAGCTTTTTTCATGTCAAGTTTGATAAACATGGACTTCTCCTTAGAAGTCACCCTAGAGTGAATAGTATCAATAGCAATCAAAATACCATATAGAATCTATCTACCAACAACAAATCCTCCTTGTTCTTCAAAAATTAGAGAGTTGAGCTAAGGATTAAGCTTTTCTACAATCAATTTAGTAATGATTTTGTAAATCACATTTCAAAAAGCAATGGGTCTAAAATGGTCCAACCATTAACACCTTCCCTCTTAGGAACAAGAGCCAAAAAAGTAGCATTCATGGATTTTAACATCTATTTATTTCTTAGTGACCCCTGCAACACCTCTAAGAGATCCAATTTAACAATTTCCCAAAACTCTTGAATGAATTCAATTGGAAAAGCATCAAGGTCTATACCTTTACCTTTTTTCATTTGAAACACAATCTCCTCCAATTCTAGCAACAAGATGGGCCTAATAAGAGCCACATTCAACTCATTAGAGACTAAATAGGGAATGTAACTTAAAATTGAGTTTTCCTCATCACTCACAAGGAGAGAGTCCTCAAAGAACAAGGTTGAGAAGAACAGAGAAGCCTCCCTAGAAATTTGTCAGAGAAGAAAGTTGAACCCCTTCTGAAGACACAAGAGAGGTGATAAGATTTCCATTCCTTCTTACTTTAACAGAGTTATGAAAAAAGGAATTATTTCTATCCCCTTATTGATGTCAATCAATATGAGACTTTTTCTTCCAAAAATTATCCTCTTACAACTCCCATTCCTCTAGCTACTTCACATCCATGGAATCCTCTTTACACAAACCATCAGTTAGTCCATGATCATGAATTTAATGAATAATATTATCTAGACAAGATTGAGCCATCCTTTTATTATAATGAAGATTAACAAATCACTGCCTATTCCACTTCTTAAACCTATACTTCACATACTGCAATCATATATTCATGGAGTGAAAGTTCCTACATGCACATGTGTTGAAACTTAAAGGTGGGGTTCTTAGGAGCTCAAAAAGAAACAATTAAGAATTTAATTGGCCAGTGATCACATCCTTTCTAATCCAAGATCTCTCAGCTAGTAGTGCACCTATCCCCAACCTAGTAACAAGAAGCAAGGAATATGTCAATTCTCTCAAAAATAACATTCTCACCACTTATTCTATTGTTCCAAGTGAAGATACCATTATTTGGCTTCACATTAATTAAATTCAAGAGATCAATGTTGTCTCTTAGAAGATTAGCAAAAGAATCAAGCTTGCCCATGCCACATCTTTTTTCCTCCAAACTATTAAAAAAATAAAATCACCTACAACAACCAAAGGAAGGAAGGGAGAAAGGCACCAAACATATCTAATGTGTGTCCAAAGCTGAGTTTTACCAAGAAGATTAGTAGGAGCATAAATAAATTAGAGAAAAGATATTATTCACCAGAATCCAAAACAAGGATAGCCTTATAGAAGTGGCTCAAGATCCACCAAAGAGGGACCACCTTCCTTGGATCCCATAAACAAGACACACCACCAAAACTACCATGGGCCCCAAAAACTAACAATATCGACACAACTAGATGCTAGGGGCTTTATTCAACATACCTTCTATAGTTAATTTAGTTTCCTAAAGAAAGACAATATCAAGATAATGAGTACCAATCATCTCACAAATATAATTTTTTCTAGGGATGCTATTCATACCCGTCACATTCTATAAAATAACAATCATTTATGAGATTGGGAAAAATGGGAGTCAACGGGTTTCACTAAACCCAAATCCACCAATATTTCACCAAGTAATTTTACCTTCTCCTAATCTTTCTTATGTCCTACCTTAGATGATTTTTTTGGAGGTCCCTTTTTAAAGAGTTTTTTCTATAGACCCAATGCATGCATTGTCCCATTACTTTTCCCAAAATTTGAAACCTCCTTCCCATGAGATGGACCTAAATTAGCCACGACTCCAACATCCTTCAAGACTAAAGACCCACTTGATACAAAAACATCCAATATTCGAGAGGGTAAACCTGTGTCCATCTAACCAACTTGCAAATCTACCAAAGGTGAATTATGATTGTAAACCATTCTCTCTAACCTCGAGTGAGACCAATTTTATGTCTCCAACCCCAAAAGGAAGCTCCATTGGAATCCCCACTTCCTCAGTTAAATCCTCAAAAGAATTAAACCAATTGAAGACCCCATCAAATTTACTATCCTTGAATGTTCTCTTCTATCCTCTTCCCTTATTTTGAGGCTGAACCAAAAATAGCCTCCTTATTAGCAACCCTATCAACCATAGGAGCCTTCCCAGTATCATTCTCTAGAATATATTTGGAGGCAGCATTAGCAACACCAACCATCTATTTGAAATGGGAGAATTTCCTCTATAGATGCCCATACTCATTAAAAAAATGACATTTGAAAGGAAGAGTTTCATAGTCTAGTTGTTGGATACAAGAAGAGGATCTAAGGTATATTTCCACAAAATTAAGAAAAGTGTTATTTAAATCAATTTCAACATATATATGGGCATATGTAATTACCTTTATGTCCAAGGTTTGTAGAGCTGAACCAATGGTTTTCCAAGAAGGAGAGCTATCATATATGCAAAATTTGAATCCTCCAAAAATCCATCAAAAGGCTTGGAAGATAAAACTAGAGAGGGACCCTTGTAGGAAGCTCTTTAGTCGAGTTGAAGCCTACATGTGAGAGTTTCATGAAAAGCCCAACTTGATTAAAAAAATAAAGTCCACCTTCAAACGATTTGTTTCTCTCCGCCATGCATGTAAACACAACCAAAAAATAATTTATTGGTAGCCATCAATATCTCCATATCCCCTTCATAGTTGTAAACCCTCCAATCCCAAGACTCTAAAATAAGAAAATTAAGAAACATCCCCATGAAATTGTAAATTAGAGCATGAATTATTAGGTAAGCAACATCTTCCACAACAAACTTCGGTTGAATCACCAAAACAGGATGCTCATGGAATCTCTCCAAACAACTATTCACTTTCTTGATCCTAGGAAATATTTCTCTATCACAAGGACCTAATGCTATGTTGTTAACACAATTTATGATGTTTATTTTTTGTGCAAGCCTTGTGATATTTTTCGACATTCCAAATATTTTATGAGTTTGAATTGCACAAATGGCAGTGTTTCACATGAACATTTCATGTGACATGCTAGCATCCCACAATAACTTATGATCTCAATGGTTTATTGAGTGTTACTCTCCCCCTATCTTGACTAGCACTAGGGAAGGTTATGGATTTGGCATATTTTGATTCATTATATAACCCCTTGGCCTTTCTTAGTTTCTCATTTTTACTATATCTCATAATTCGTTTTATCATGGCCATAATTTAACCTAATAGGAAAAGACAACTATTTTTTTTAATAGAAACTATTAAAAGGCCTACCATGTTCATCATGGAAGCATATTGTACACATTGGATGCCAGTTCACATGAACTTCATTTCCAACATTCCACTCAATCGGGGGTGTGCAGCTTCAACCTCACACACCCTCAAGTTGGATAAATAAGAAGACCTTTACTATCTCATAGAGAGCACACTTTGTTTTAAATGGATAATCCTAAATTTTTAATATTTGTTACAATCAATAATGGTGTCATTACAAAAAAGGTTCTAAATCTTTCTCATGGTTATAATATATATTGACATTTAAATAGAATTCTATCATCCTAAATTATCATTAAAACAATATAGTTCAAATCCCTACTATTAATTTAATACATCAACAATATACATTTAATACCTTCTAACTTAAAAAGAAAAATTTTCATATTTATACCTTTGTCTCGACAAGGATTTAATATCATGATTAAGAAAAATTATTGACTTTTACTCTAAAAACTATTATATAGTCCTAGTATGCCTTCTACTTAAGAAATCCACTTTTTTTCTTTTAAAAGTAAAAGGAAGAAATTTTGAATATACATAAACATATTTTAAAATCTTTAATTTTTGAACAATAATAAAATACATATATATTTAATATATATACTTAACATTTACACCTAAATAATTTAATAAAAGAATCCCTAATTCTTCTTCCTAAGGCGCCCAATCTTTAGCCTTTCTTTTATTCATCGCCCTTCTCTGATCTGTTTTACAATGGAAAATTCGTTCCAGGTGACAACTTAGACAAGAATGAGGTGCTGAAGGAAGGAGGAGGTGACAAACATAAAACAGTGAAGGTGACAGACATAAATATTTTGGTAGAAAACATTTATACACTATCGTTGCATTTTGGTCCACTACTATTCTCATAATAGACATCCATTCTTTCTGTGTTCTATAACTATATGTATCCTTCACTCTTGTAGTGTACGTAGTTTAATTTATTTTTATTTTTAGACTGGAAGAACACAATAGGCTTCTTTAAAACAATAGAAGGAATAGATATACATAGCATTATTTCATGAAATCAATTTATTTCTGAGGCCTATAATGATAGAACGGTATAAAAATTATTGTAGTAAATAAGTCTAGTTGTGTATACTCTTTAAGCTTGTTAGAAATTTCTACAATGATTAATATACACAGAGCTACTTTGTAACAAAGATTAAGTGGATATGCATATATTTCTAATTTGATAAGATTTGCACAAATCTGAAAGAACATAAGCTCTTCGCTGGACTGTTTCAATTAGACACATGGTATTGGTGTGGGGGTGGGCGCTTGGTATGACCAAGCATCACTGGTCATCAAAGGACACCACATTTTTCCTCAACGCTTTAAGAATACATTTGTGATTCTTAAGTGCTAATAGTCTTGCATTTAAGAATACATTTTCATATTACTATTGATATTATAATTTAGTATTTCATTCTATTTTGTTCTTATTATTTCCATTCCAAAATCTATCCAAAACTTGGCCATCCATAGAGGTCGAAAAACTAATAGTCTTTTTATTAAGACAAGCCTCTAAACAACCACCCAAAAACATTCAATTTTTTTATTTTCTCATATTGCATGTTCCTTTGAAAAAGGGTGTATTTCATTGTTCCTTATACTTGGTGATATGTTCTTCAGTTTTCCCTATTTTTATAATTTTGTTCAATCCTTGTTAATATAATTTATTTTATTTTTAATATTTTTGTTCATTATTGTTTCATTGTTATTTTGTTTTTTAATTTTTTTAAATATAGGTAATATTTTTTGGATAGAACTATTCTTAAAAATAAAATTACCATATAGGATGATAGCACATTGTGTGGAAATCTTTGTGAAGTGTTGGTGTCTATGGTAGATTGTGTTAGAATTTGGTGTTGTATACCATTGCATAAAATGATTTATCAAAATGTTTTAATTAAATAAATATTTGGTTCTGGTGCATCTAAAAGATGTGGTTAGACACACTAGGTAATTATTTGGGGCCACTTGTATATTGTATTGTAACATTGGGATATTATTTTTGTGTGAGAGACATAGGATCTAATAATTTAATATTTGGGGAAAGTATTTAATAATTTGAAAATTTAGTACTCAATATTAAAAATGAGGGGTCAATGGTTTTGTGTTCACATGGTTTTGTTGCACATGGTTTTATCTTACCACTTGCTTGTATTTTTGTGAGCTTGTGTTTGTAAAAGAAAATATATGTTTAGTGGTTAAGCTTGGTTGGGTGAGTGGGTTGTCATTATTGAGTCTTTTTGAGGAGTGAATATATGAAGCATGGCATGGGATGTGTGGATTCATGGTTGGACACATGAAGGATGAATTGGAGAGACTTGATGTTTCAAAAGTATTCATAATAACATTGCAAGTGAATTTACTATTTTATTATTGAATAATAGATGGAGTATGGATGTTGTGGAGGCAAGGTTTCTCCCTCTTGAGGGTTTTCCTAGGGTATATCATGTGTTATCTTGTGGCTTGTCTATTTTATCTATGCAATATTGTTATTTTGTAAGTGTGTATACATGCTTTTCTCTCATAGGGTTATGTAGGAAATGGATTAAAAAAATTGTGTATTAATATTTTTTTTTTCTAACAAATAGTAGTCAAGCTTTTATGGTTATGGGAGGTACATGAGCTCTCAAATTTTGTTATAACCATTTTTTGAATACATTTGGTGTAAATTTGAATCCATGAAAATGTAGGATACATTTGAGGCATTATAACGTATGAAACACATGTGCATGTGTTGTTTTGTAGATTTAGGTTTTTGGGGTTTGTAGATTTGAGTTTTGGGGGATTCCAAACTTGATGAGTTTATTGCATATTTAGGGTTTGAATAATTTGGGTCAAAATAATTTCTTAGATTGTGCTTTCATATGAGGGTTTTGTGGAGAAAATTTTATAGATTACCTCTTGAGACAAAATAAACCCAACCATTGGATCTGAGATGGCTAAGAAATGAAAATTGATATAAAATTTACTATATTTTTTCCCACTGTGAGAAAATATAAAAAATTCCCTATAACCCCTTTTGATCATACAACAACCAAATTTTTAGTGTTGTAGAAAAATATAAATAATAAATAAATAAATATTAGCCTTTTTAATAATAAAACCTGTAGAAATAAAAAATTAAATTAAATTTTAAAAATAAATAAATTAATAGGCATTGGGGGTTTCAGAAACCCCCCATATCACCTAACAAGTGTTGGCAGCACTAGTAGGGGTATCATATGGTATTCCCTACAAGTAGCCTATTTGCAGTCAATAGGTAGTTGTTGGGGCTAGCAAGCCAATTGGCTCTCAGTCTCAGTCGGATAGGCCTAGCTATTAGCCAACACCTTGTAATGCCCAAAAATTCAACTCTAAAATTACCCATGCAAAAGTAACCATTTTGTTTTTTCTTCTTTAAACTAGCTAAATTATCAGTAGAACATTCATTAATTCTTTAACACCAATTGTAGTCAAAACAAAAATCCCACCCAAAGGAGAAAAAAAAAAAACCACACATAAAAAATCACACATTATCTCTTTTAAAAGACAACTTAAAGTAACTCTAAATCATATGATTTTCAACCTTGCATGCCAATTTCACTTCTATGGTTCCTAGTATGAGTTGAGCATAATTGATATTACAAAGCAAGTAAATGATAGTGTCTAGAATGACTGATACTTACCATATTTCCATATTTCATATTGGTTTATTGGTTTAGAGTGATACTATACTAAATTTAACTCACCCACTTGATCTCAAAGTTAGGTGGTGAGTGTACGGCCATTGCAAGCACTCCTAAAGTAATCAGTAACATATTCAAATGAATGGGAGATCTTTAATTGCTAAGTTCATATGCTAAAATATTATATGGGTGTTAAGACAATAAGGTATATCATTAAGTTTGAGATGGAAATTACATAATATAAATAATAAAGGTGTAGCATGTCCCATTTTATCAATCTTATGATAAACATTATACAATTATGTTTAAAGCCTTAATAGATAGGATAGTGTTAAAGAGAATTCCTAATTTTAATATGACCACCCTTATGTTTTGAAGCTTTTAGTTAAATACATCCAGATTTACCATAGTAATATAAAATCATCCATATTATTTGGTCCATTTGTTATCCTAATTCAATAATTACTACATACTTATGTATGTGACATTAAGACCTATTAATGATCTCCAATTAAGTAAATTTATAGATATTATTAAATATTAAATTTTAATAGAGTCGATTGGTTAGGTCAAATTACAGGTTTAAACTTCAAGTTGGAGTTTTGTGGAATTAATCCATTATAATAGGGATCATTTTATTTCTTATTTTGAAAGTCAAGATGTAATAATAATCCCAAATACAATAGTTTAATCACACTCCTATTTACTGAAACCAATACAACAATTTCCTTAAGAGAGGTTAAAATTGTATTTGATATATAATGACCTCAATAAGAATCACTAAAATAATTCATAGATCCATGTATTCATAATGAATTAATTTTAATCAAATTGTAGTTTATATTGAAATTAAAAAGGTAGTAGCACTAAATTTAGATTAATGTATTTAATGTTGAGGGATCCCAAATTCCACAACTATTCATGATCTTTAAATCCGCAAACCAATTTTAAAAAGGGGTGATAGAGAAACACTAAAAGAAACTAGTGAAACTCATGGAATTGCAAGAATGAGGGGGTTTTAGGAAATAATAGCCAACCACGTTCTCTGATCTATAAGGAGGTAGCCATGTGGTGGGCGTGGGTCTAAAATGGATTTTCTGTTTTATTTTCTTTGTTCAGAACCTTCTCAATGTTGCACCGACTCCATGGGTAGTAGGTTTACAATTTAGAGAGAAGTTGCTTGAAGGTTATCCTCCTAGGGAGAAATATTTGATACAAGGAATTTATATCGATTAATTAAGTCTAATTATTTTTTATTCATTTATTGGTGGTTTAAAAAAAAAATTACAAACTTTTACATTGTTCCTTTGAGGGTCCATTACAAAGAATGGTGATCTAGAGGTGTGTATGTTCTTGTTTAGTTTCTAGCTCTTTGTCATTCTTTTGTTATTACCTCATTTAAGGTCAATTAGGATTATGCATTGTCACTCATAGACCCCAATTTTATGGGTGACTGTATATAGTAAAGGTTTTTGAAGTTGTATGATTTATAGACAATGATTGACTTGTGTTGGCATAAAAACTAACACCTCTGGAGTACAGGTTTGTATGGAAAACTATACACACTGCGTAATGAGTGCTCTTCAAATTAGGAGGGGAAGCTCCCTTGTAGTGCTAGAATGTGTGGAAAATAAAAGTAATCTAAATCCTATCTTTTTGTTCTCAGCGGGAAAAGGTACAAGGCTAAGAAAACCAAGAACGTTGCAGCTAAGGATTTTTTGGTTTTGTAGATCATTAACTACAACTAAGCTAACTACTTTAAATCTATCCAGTCTCCTCAAGAAAATAGAGCATGAGGAAATGAAGTAGGAATGTTTATCTGATGATAAGCTGGGTACAAACTCACAATGTGAAGGCAAGGTAGCATGACTATCTGCTTGTCTGAATAGGCTTATTGGAAACAACAATATATGATAAATTAAATACATATTCTCAACTTGAAGGCAAGGTGGCACAACTATCAACTCAATATGAATAAGTTTATTATTCACACACATCATACGATAACCAAGAATAGATTCTCAACTTGAAGGCAAGGTGGAACATCTATCAGCTTAATCTGAGTGAGTTTATTGAACACATAACATGAAGGATAGCCAACTAGGATAATAAATTGCATTGGCAAGACACGCATACAATCTATGATCAACTAGCCACTATATCTAACTAAACCAATAATTCACCATCATAATTGCATGAAACCCAAGTGGCATAACAATTCATTACAATAGTAAATACTCATGAATAGATACAGAATGAGAAATATTATAGGCAAGGTAGGTACAACATATATTTCTCTCTCATGCAAAAGTTCATGAACAGATACAAAATAGCAATACTACAGGCAAGGTAGGCACAACATGTATGCTATCATGCAAAAGTTATGTACAAATGAGAAAAAGCTCTTATTTATAGACATCAAAAGGTGTAGGGAACCCTAAAATCACCTTGAGTCAACTACAGTCTTGCAATGCATGCAAGATTTATTGCTAAACCCTAATAAAGAAAACTATACAGTTAACTGGAAAACTACCATTAGTTAACCCGTACATCTAACCTAAATGGACAATGTGCAAGCATGCACATCCTTATTTAAAGAAAAGCTAAATGGACACTACCTTTAGTTAACTGGAAACCCTAACCCTAACTCCTATGATGATAATCCCAAGGAAGAGATAAGCATATATGAGGTCAGCAAGTGAACTCAAGACTGAAAGTCGAGTTAACTGCTACTCTTGATTCTATCCTCAAAATTAACTACAGGTCCCAACTAGTAGATCACTCAAAGTCATCACTATCCATCAAGTCATCCAGGAACTGATTGATGGCACTGTCTTCTAGAACTTTGATGCTATCCAAAACAATAATCTATTTCTTCAATTCTCTGTCACTTTCCTTAACTGCTTTTTGGCAGTTTCTAATATCCTCAATTGCTTTCTTGAAACTAGATTTCATCATAGAGATGTG
The DNA here is from genome assembly GCA_007258455.2 of Sequoia sempervirens. Classification (NCBI taxonomy): domain Eukaryota; kingdom Viridiplantae; phylum Streptophyta; class Pinopsida; order Cupressales; family Cupressaceae; genus Sequoia; species Sequoia sempervirens. Next base: position 114,002,603 of record VDFB02281492.1, read on the forward strand.
ATCTAGAATCTCCATCAAGATATCATGAACATGCTTCTGGAACTTAGTTTGCATAGCCTTGAGATCAACGTAGGTACAATCTTCATGAAGATAATGGCGCAGTATCTTAGTGACTTTGGCGGCTCCGTAAATGAAGTGATGGCCACTATCTCTTCTACAACTTGATGTCTCTAACACTTTTCCTTATTCTTCTCAACAAAAAAGTATTGCATGATGAAACCACAAAGCTTGACTGCAAACACTCAGGTTGTGAGAAATACACAAGAACACGAAATTCCAATGGTCCACCCCAGGTCTATGCCTATCAAATTGTCTAAATCAGCCCCCAAATGCACTTGATTGTTAGCTATTCTGATGAAAACATAAATTAAGACCGATTTGGTCTTGAATTTAGTCTAGTTGAACCGCCTTCTGAAAAAATTGCCTGTTGACTATGAACATGGCTATGTTCTGACAACTTTCTCTAGAAAGCTAAAATAGCACCTGGTGAGGCTAAAAATAGCTTGTCAGAGGATAATTTTCACCGAAAATTATGAGACATGGGTTTTGTTCAGAAAATGATTCTAAGACAACCCACAACATCTGAATTGTGAAAACACGTTGTTTAGCTTGACATGCAAAGATTCTTTAGTTGAGAATTCTAGGGGTTTTAGAGCTTCTCGGGGCAATTTTTCTTGAGAAAATCTGGAACATGGGTTTTATGCACAACATAATTCTGAACAAACCCAGATGATGTGATTTTAAAAAGATGTGTTTTTGGCCCACATGCAAATAAATCTTCAAAAAAAAGCATAGAGCTTTAGAATGAAGGCTGCGAGGCAATTTTCTCAAAAAAATCTACGACATAGGTTTTGCTGCTGATGCTGAAATATGCAAAACCAGATGGTCAAATTCTGAATATTTGTTGTTTTCTTTGACATGCAAAGAAAGTACCTAAGATGAGAAATAGAAGAAATAAGATAGAAGAAATAAGGTTTTATTTGCTCTACTTCTATAGAATTCGCCTATCTTTGTTTTGGAATTTGATGAAACCTGCATGCAAACTCAAAACAAAGTCTGGAATCTTCTTCTTCTCAACAATCTTAATCCGTTGCTATGAAGAACGCTGAATTCTGACACCTGTAGCACCTTTAAATTGTTGCTCGCTCAAGAAGAATGTATACTTCAAAGCTTGTGATGAAGAAATAATGGACGCCAATGCTTGAATAAATAGAGTTTCTTCACCAAAATTCGTAGAAATGCATGAAACCTTGAAAAATGCGCTTGGCTTATGATTGGACCTCAATTTAGTTAATTGAAACTAAAATGAACTAAATAAAGCACCACGCTTTAGTCGCCTTACTCAGACTTTAGGTGCAAAATCTATTTAAAGCATCATGCGAATTTCACTTCAGTTGAAAATTCTTATTGAATTCACCATACTTCAAAATTCATTAAATTCACAACTAAGAATTAAGGTGTTCCTTTTTCAGAACTTTAGTTGACAATAAGAAGTGAATTCACCATACTTCAAACTCATGCTTTAAATCTTTAAAAATTCTAAATAAGGCATCCCTTTTGAAAACTTTAGCTGATAAAAAGTGAAACACCAACTTCACAATTCACTTCAAAATTTCAACCAATTGTGCCATGCATGCAAACTCAAGTTGATTTTCAAGCATAAACTTCAGTTAAGTGAACATGCAAACAAGTTAAGTCAACATGCAAAGTTGTTAACTGAACATGCAAACTAGTTAACTCTACATGCAAACTGAAAGATCACTCAACATGCCAATATATGAACAGGAGATGACAACCCAAAAATTGTTCAGTCTAACTAAAGTCTGAACTCAAGTTAAGGCGCACCATTCAACTTTGATCTCTTTAGGAATTTTCCAGACTTAGCCACATTTGATGAAAATTTGGATTTAAACCTCTTTCGAGACCTCTGTTCATCCTCTGACACTGGCTGACTGACTCCACTGATTGACTGGCTGATAGGTGCATCGCAGAGTAGGACAAAAACTATTCAAAAGGTACCTTGAGACTGAACATCATAAAAATAAGATCTGAAGGCTCAAAAATCCAAGTTCCTTTTTCAAAAACTACTCTTTTTCTCATACTTGGTCAAATTTTCTCATCTTGATCTCGTATGAAGGGAAAAAATCCTTCATAACTTCTTATTGACCAATTTTTAGGACTGGATCACAGGTTCACTGTGAAGCTAACTTCATTCCACACAATAATTCCTAGACAACATTTATTCAAATTCCAACATCTGAGGGTTGAAAAACAAGGGTGCCATTTTCAAAAAGTTCTCTTTTCATCCCAGAGATAGCCATTTTCTCAACATTTTCATCTTAAGAAGGTAAACCAGATTCCCTTGTATCTCGCATTCAACAAACTTTCAAAACTGACGAATTGGTGCAACGTGAAGCTGAAACCATCCACAAAATAACTGCAAAGGAACATTTCCCAAGAAAACATCATCTGAGAGGTGAAAAAGGAGGGCACCTTTTTCAAAAGGTGCTCTTTTTTCTCTAGAGAGTCATTTCTAAAACTGACCTAAATATCACTAAAACTCTGACTGCAGGTAGCTAGGTTATCTTCTGATCTAACAGAGATAGGCAACAGATAGCTGAACATAACACAGACAAGCTGAATATCTGAGATCACCAATAAGAAGGCATTAAAGGCTTCAAAAGCTCAAGCGCCTTTTTGAAAATGTGCTCTTTTGCTTTTCCCTTGACATTTTGATGAAGATTTAACCCCAGGTTTGACCTCCAGCTCAGACAACCTAGCAACTCAAATTCACCCACTGACGGATGCATTGCAAATCCTGAAAAAATGTGAGACAAACATCTCAGGTCGCATTTAGTGAAAAACCTTCATTTGACACCTCAAAAAGATGGGCGCCCTTCTCAAAAGCTGCTCTTTTTTCCAGTGTTAGCCAATTTTGTCGTTCCTCTCATTTTCTGTTGTATCTCACATAACTCAAGCAAAATAGGTTCATTTGACAGGCTTGATAGCTCATTATGAAGCTGGCAAGATACCAGACAAATGTCTTTTTGAGGTGACAAACCCTAAAAATAGGATCTAGGCCCCTAAAATCAAGGGAGCCTTTTTCAAAGAGTGCTCTTTGCTCCAGAGTTAGAAAAATTTGATGATTTTCCTTCAAATTTTGGATTTTCTCAAAACTCTCGAGTATTATATTGATATCAAACTAACATAAGCTGCATATTCAAAAAGCCCAAAAATGACCTTCTGACATCACTTTAACAAAGTTAAGACTATTTTTAGCAAAATGCCTTAGTGAAGCAAAAACTTAGGTTTGGGTACAACATTAGGCTCCGTCTTGTGACCATGTCAGATACTTACGGCATAGGAGATCCCTAGAATCTTTGTGTCTTTGTAGACCAGTGACTTACAATTGGCCATTGGAGTCAGGACTTTGCCTATTCACTTAAAAACATTGGAGCTACCTAATCACCTAAAACATTGAAGTTTCCTAAAAAGTTAACCTAAAAATCACCTAAAATATGACAACATCACAGAACAGGGAAAAACAAAATGACATAACGAAAAATCATAAGGTAAAATTACTTAAAGAAAATCACTCAACCCTTGAAAGAATGAAGTGCTTTTGATATTGTTTGCTACATGGCAGCAAGAAGAGCCTCCCACCGATGTTGTTTCTACCTGAAAGGCTTGACTTCTCTTCTGATGGGAATTGTAGGAGGCAATCCTTCTAGAATGAAGATTCTTAGGTATTCATATATCCATGCAAAGGTACTCTACCAAAAGTTAGAATATGATGCAAATGGGAGATCTAGTACCTCGAAGGCATTAGTTCTGTTGTAGTCCATCGTCTTGATGTTGATTTCTTCAAACCAGTCGATCGAGTTCCAAACTCAATTTTTGTAATGCAATAGGTGATTTTTTCTGACCTGATAATATCCTTTGACCGGCTCATCAATCAATTCTGCATCACCTTTAACATGTCATAGGAGTTTGATTCCCATGTCTTCGGCATCTTTGAGGCCTTGCAAAAGCACCTCTTTTTCAGCTTCAGTTAATTCCAATTGTAGGAAATGTGCAACTGGGTTCAACTGTTCTTTAGGGGATATGATCAATTCCCCTGCTTCTAAAAATGTTGTTGAACAATCTCCATCAAACTATATTGTCCATTACTTTTCCTCCTCTGTCAGTCTCTTTTCAGAACAAGCAATGTTTTGGTCTTCAACTTTTATCTCTGGTAGAGTCACACAATTACCGAGACCCATTTTAGGCTTTGCTTCTATTGGAACAGATGACTTGAACACAACCTGCTTCTTTGCAACATCAAGAATTTTATCTAGTTCTTTTGGATGATCCTAAAGATATTCCAATTGGAAGATTTGTACCTTGGTCTTCATCATGGAAGCTACGATGTCAAAATTTGGTGAAGACGTCTCTTGAGCAACTGGCATAGTACTTGCATGTGAAGATTTGGGTTTAGAAGTGAAAGGAACTTCTTCACCCTCTTCATTTGATTTCTGCCTTTCTTCTTCCCCTTTTTGTGCTTTGAAATGTTGAGCATGTGTAAACATAGGAGTGTACTGATGGTATTTTTCTTCTTCTTCTTGATTTATGGGTTCTTCATCAAAGTATCTCGCTACAGAGTCACCATCGAAGTTGTCCGTCTATGGTAAAACAACCTTCGAACTTGGTGTTGGTACAAAACTAGAACTGGGAGCAGCTTCAGTGTATCCCATGATTTGGATCATTCTCAGGTTCTTTGGACATGTGAATCCAGTATGTGTATTGATGTCATGGGAAGGAAAAAATACTGCACTATGTGCAACTTCAATCATTTGTTTTAATGGAGATGTTGGCAACCGTGGTTGAAGATTTTCTCTCTTTGGCTAGTACGGTTGCTAAACTGGAGATCTGATGAAATTTGTTTTCATCAAGCCGGAAGTGATCATATTATCTTCCAACTTGATGGCATGTTCTTGTGCACTCTTCAACTCTATTGCTTTGGCTGTCTTGAGGAAGAAGGCTATCTCTGATGGAAGAGCATTTATGAAATAGCTTATCAGAATCTCTGGTGATGGATCAAGTGTAGAAGAAACTCTTGCAACAAGATGATTAAATCTTGCTACAAAATCCCTCAAGTGTTCTTTGGGCTCCATCTTTGAATTTGTGAGCTGGGCAAACAACATATGATTGTCTTCAGTGGGCTTGAATCTCACCAAAAACTTCTCGCTCATAGTTGCCCAACTTGTGATATTGCTTGGTGCCAAGTGATTGAACCAATCAATCACATTTCCCGCTAGAGTCTTGAAAAAGAGATGCACCGCAATGTCTTCATGTTCTACATGCAAGATGGCGCAAGTCGTTGTGAATGTAGAAAAATGGTCCTCTAGGTGTTGAGTTCCATCGCTGTGAAAATGAGGAAAATGCTTCCTTGACCCTTTAGGTAACTCATGATTTACCTCAAAAGCTAGAGGTCCACTATTATTACCCCAAGGTAATGGGGGTGGACGTCACCTGTCAACATTTTTTTTGTTATCATCCATTGATTCTATGTGGATCATGCAATCGGATGCCAGAGTGTGATCATTCCTGTTAAATAAAAGTGTTTTAGCTTTTCTTGAAGTTTTCTTGCCTCATGCCCCACGGTGGGTGCCAAAAAATTGTTATCATCCATTGCTTCTATGTGGATCATACAATCAGATGCTAGAGTGTGATCATTCTCGTGAAATAAAAGCATTTTAGCTCTTCTTGAAGTTTTCTTGCCTCGTGCCCCACGGTGGGCGCCAGAAAACTATTGGCATAAAAACTAACACCTCTGGAGTGCAGGTTTGTATGGATAGCTATGCACACTATGTAATGAGTGCTCTTCAAATTAGGAGGGGAAGCTCCCTTATAGTGCTAGAATACGTGGAAAATAAAAGTAATATAAATCCTATCTTTTTGTTCTCAGTTGGAAGAGGCATAAGGCTAAGAAAACCAAGAACGTTGTAGCTAAGGATTTTTTGGTTTTGTAGATCATTAACTACAACTAAGCTAACTACTTTAAATCTATCCAGTCTCCTCAAGAAAATAAAGCATGAGGAAATGAAGCGGGAATGTTTATCTGACGATAAGCCGAGTACAAACTCACAATGTGAAGGCAAGGTGGCACGACTATCTGTTTGTCTGAATAGGCTTATTGGAAACAACAATATATGATAAACTAAGTACATATTTTCAACTTGAAGGTAAGGTGGCACAACTATCAACTCAATATGAATAAGTTTATTATTCACACACATCATACGATAACCAAGAATAGATTCTCAACTTGAAGGCAAGGTGGCACATCTATCAGCTCAATCTGAGTGAGTTTATTGAACACATAACATGAAGGATAACCAACTAGGCTAATAAATTGCATTGGCAAGACACGCATACAATCTATGATCAACTAGCCACTATATTTAACTAAAGCAAGAATTCACTATCATAATTGCATGAAACCCAAGTGGCATAACAATTCATTACAATAGTAAATACTCATGAATAGATACATAATGAGCAATATTAGAGGCAAGGTAGGTACAACATATATTTCTCTCTGGTGCAAAAGTTCATGAACAGATACAAAATAGCAATACTATAGGTAAGGTAGGCACAACATGTATGCTATCATGCAAAAGTTATGTACAAATGAGAAAAATCTCTTATTTATAGACATCAAAAGGTGTAGGGAACACTAAAATCACCTTGAGTCAACTACAGTCTTGCAATGCATGCAAGATTTATTGCTAAACCCTAATAAAGAAAACTATACAGTTAACTGGAAAACTACCACCAGTTAACTGGTACATCTAACCTAAATGGACAATGTTCAAGCATGCACATCCTTATTTAAAGAAAAGTTAACTAGACACTACCTTCAGTTAACTGGAAACCCTAACCCTAACTCCTATGAAGATAATCCCAAGGAAGAGATAAGCATGTATGAGGTCAGCAAGTGAACTCAAGACTAAAAGTGGAGTTAACTACTTCTCTTGATTCTATCCTCAAAATTAACTGCAAGTCCCAACTGGCAGATCACTCAAAGTCATCATTTTCCATCAAGTCGTCCATGAATTGATTGATGGCACTGTCTTCTAGCACTTTGATGCTATCCAAAACAATAATCTATTTCTTTAATTCTTTGTCACTTTCCTTAACTGCTTTTTGATAGTTTCTAATATCCTCAATTACTTTCTTGAAACTAGATGTCATCACAAAGATGTGATCCAGAATCTCCATCAAGATATCATGAACATGCTTCTGGAACTTAGTTTGCACAGCCTTGAGATCAGCGTAGGTACCATCTTCATGAAGATAATGGCATAGTATCTTAGTGACTTTGGCGGCTCCATAAATGAAGTGATGGCCACTATCTCTTTTGCAACTTGATGTCTCTAACGCTTTTCCTTATTGTTCTCAATGAAAAATTATTGCGTGATGAAACCCTAAAACTTGACCGTGAACACTCAGGTTGCGAGAAATACACAAGAACATGGAATTCCAACTGTCCACCTTAGGTCTACACCTATCAAACTGTCTAAATCAGCCCCCAAATGCACTTGATTGTAAGCTATTCTGATGAAAACATAAATTAAGACCGATTTGGTCTTGAATTTAGTCTAGTTGAACCACCTTCTGAAAAAATTTCCTGTTGACTATGAGACATGGGTTTTGTTTAGAAAATGATTCTAAGACAACCCACAACATCAGAATTGTGAAAACATGTCATTTAGCTTGACATGCAAAGATTCTTTAGTTGAGAATTGAAGGGGTTTTAGAGCTTCTTGAGGAAATTTTTCTTGAGAAAATCTAGAACTTAAGTTTTATGCACAATGGAATTTTGAACAAACCCAGATGATGTGATTTTCAAAAAGATGTGATTTTGGCCCACATGCAAAGAAATCTTCAGAAAAAAGAACAGAGCTTCAGAATGAAGGCTAGAGGGAAATTTTCTCAAAAAAATCTAAGACATGGGTTTTGCTGCTGATGCTGAAATATACAAATGCAGATGGTCAGATTTTGAATATTTTTTGTTTTCTTTGACATGAAAAGAAAGTACCTAAGATGAGAAATAAAAGAAATAAGACAGAAGAAAGAAGGTTTTATTTGCTCTGCTTCTGTAGAATTTTCCTATCTCTATTTTTGAATTTGATGAAACTTGCATGCAAACTGAAAACAAAGTCTGGAATCTTCTTCTTCTAAACAATCTGAATCCGTTGCTATGAAGAACACTGAATTCTGACACCTATAACACCTTTAAATTTCTACTCGCTCAAGAAGAATGTATACTTCAAAGCTTGTGATGAAGAAATAATGGACGCCAATGCTTGAATAAATAGAGTTTCTTCACCAAAATTCATAGAAATGCATGAAACCTTGAAAAATGTGCTTGGGTTATGATTGGACCTTAATTTAGTTAATTGAAACTAAAATGAACTAAATAAAGCACCATGCTTTAGTCGCCTTATTCAGACTTTAGCGGCAAAATCTATTTAAAGCATCATGCAAATTTCACTTCAGTTGACAATTCTTATTGAATTCACCATACTTCAAAATTCATTAAATTCACAACTAAGAATTAAGGCATTCCTATTAAGAACTTCAGTTGACAATAAGAAGTGAATTCACCATACTTCAAACTCATGCTTTAAATCTTTAAAAATTCTAAATAAGGCGTCCCTTTTGAAAACTTCAGTTGATAAAAAGTGAAGCGCCAACTTCACAATTCACTTCACAATTTCAACCAATTGTGCCATGCATGCAAACTCAATTTGATTTTCAAACATAAACTTCAGTTAAGTGAACATGCAAATTTGTTAACTGAACATGCAAACTAGTTAACTCGACATGCAAACTGAAAGATCACTCAACATGCCAATATATGAACTGGAGATGACAACCCAAAAATCGTTCAGTCTAACTGAAGTCAGAACTCAAGTTAGGGTGCACCAATCAACTTCTTTCAAAAACTCAACTTTGACCTCTTTAGGCATTTTCCGGACTTAGCCAAATTTGATGAAAATTTGGATTTAAACCTCTTTCAAGACCTCTATTCATCCTCTGACACTGGCTGACTGACTCCACTGATTGACTGGCTGACTGGTACATTGCAAAGTAGGACAAAAACTAATCAAAAGGTACCTTGAGATTGAACATCATAAAACTAAGATCTGAAGGCTCAAAAATCCAACCGCCTTTTTAAAAACTGCTTTGTTTCTCATAATTAGTGAAATTTTCTCATCTCAATCTCATACAAAGGGAAAAACAAATCCTTCATAACTTCTGATTGACCAATTTTAGGACTGGATCACAGGTTCACTGTGAAGCTAACTTCATTCCACACAACAATTCCTAGACAACATTTATTCAAATTCCAACATCTGAGGGTTGAAAAACAAGGGTGCTTTTTTCAAAAAGTGCTCTTTTCATCCTAGAGAGCTATTTTCTCAACATTTTCATCTTACGAAGGTAAACCAGATTCCCTCGTATCTCGCATTCAACAAACTTTCAGAACTGACAAATTGGTGCAATGTGAAGCTGAAACCATTCCACAAAACAACTGCAAAGGAACATTTCCCAAGAAAACATCATCTAAGGTGAAAAAGGAGGGCACCTTTTTCAAAAGGTTCTCTTTTTTCTCCAAAGATAGCCATTTCTGAAACTGACCTAAATATCACTGAAACTCTGACTACAAGTAGCTAGGTTATCTTATGATCTGACAGAGACAGGCAACAGATAGCTGAACATAACACAGACAAGCTAAATATCTAAGATCACCAATAAGAAGGCAGTAAAGGCTTCAAAAGCTCAAGCGCCTTTTTGAAAATGTGCTCTTTTGCTTTTCCCTTAACATTTTGATGAAGATTTAACACCAGGTTTGACCTTTGGCTCAGACAACCCAGCAATTGAAATTCACCCAGTAACGGATGCATTGCAAAGCCTGAACAAATGTGAGACAAACATCTCGGGTCGCATTTAGTCAAAAACCTTCATTTGAAACCTCAAAAAGATGGGCACCCTTCTCAAAAGCTGCTCTTTTTTCCAGTGTTAGCCAATATTGTCATTCCTCTCGTTTTCTGTTGTATCTCACATAACTCGAGCAAAACAGGTTCGTTTGATAGGATTGATAGCTCATTATGAAGCTGGTGAGATCCTGGACAAATGTCTTCTGGAGGTGACAAACCCTAAAAATAGGATCTAGGCCCCTAAAATCAAGGGAGGCTTTTTCAAAAAGTACTCTTTGCTCCAGAGTTGGAAAAATTTGATGATTTTCCTTCAAATTTTTTATTTTCTCAAAACTCTCCAGTATTAAACTAATATCAAACTGACATAAGCTTCATATTCAAAAATCCCAAAAATGACCTTCTGACATCACTTTAACAAAGTTAAGACTATTTTTAGCAAAATGCCTTAGTGAAGAAAAAATTTGGGTTTGGGTACAACAACTTGTTTATTAACTTGAAAATTAATATTGAATTGCATACACTTCAAATTTTATTATACAAGGGAATACATTCCTTGAGGCTACCTTTGAAGAAAAAGTATTGGGGAAGTATACATTAACATGCTTATATGGTAGGGAATTTGAAATGTGTGAGGGAAATAACACTCGGGTTTCCATTACTTGCATACATAGGAGGGGGCATGTGGAACATGATTTATTACCTCCTTTTACATGTTGGGCTAGAGCATGTAATATATGCCAAGTGCAATATAACTTATGTTTTAAATCCTTTATCATTTGAATGGTCTGGTTGTTTGCAGATACAAGGGTTGTAAATTATTTTTGTTTTCTCAATCCTGGTAGTAAATCACAAGGTGTTTTTATATTATATTTACTTGTTATTTTTTTCTTCTTCTTTTCATCATGTATACTATGCAACTTCCTAAGGATGGTTCTAGCCTGCAAGGGAAAGCCTATGGCCTTCAACACGTTGACTCAGACATTTTCAAATGTTGAGTCTATCTCACAATCTATTATACTTTCATTCAATTAGAAATATTATATTTCATTATATTCATTCATTTTATTATTTTTTATTTTATTCATTATTTTAACTTATTCCTAATAACTTTTCTTTTGTAGCTTGTGCAAAAAAGTGATCTACTGCTATAAATTCCATTACCGAACCAACAACATAAAAAGTTAAAATTCAGCAGTGGTGCAGGGGAACATAGCTTTGATCATGTAAAGTGGTTAGATAATAGGTTTTTGTTTTTTTGAGTTGAATTTTTATGTAATAAGGTCTATTTAGACCATGGATAATGTTTTTTGTCATGTGGGGTCGGTTGTGTCATAAATTGTCATATTTTGTAAATGTTGCATCAACAACTTTGCAATTTTTGTTGTGTTTGGAAGTTGAACGGTCACATATTAGAAAGGTGGTTGGAGACCATTGGGTTTTGGTTGAACATGTTTAAATATGCCTTGTACAACTCGATACAAGCTTCTAGTGTGATTTGGAGATCAAATAACAATAATAAACAATGTTTTTTCTGCAACTTTTGTTAATTCCTTGTTGCTACAAGAGTTGGTACAGCTCCGCACTGTGTGTTAATGATCTAAAGTGCATTCAATTTTATGGAGGGATGAATTAAATATATTTTGGATTTTATTTGAACTGATTTCATAAGGTTTGAAGGATTTTAGAGCCAATTTGTGGAACGTAGTCAGAAACCCTAAGCCAAGATGGTTTTGATAGGAAAAATGGAATATTGAACCATTCCACTAGTGAAATTTTTTGTAAATCAGTGGAATGGAATTAGTTAGGGCATTTTTAATTTTTTTTAGGTTTTTAGATGTATGGGATTGAGGTAGGGTAGTATTTGATCAATCCCTAGCCTAATATCTCAATGTATTAGGCTTAGGAGTGTAGGATAGAAGTAGGGTTTTGAGGATTGGTGAGTTTGTAAATGTTCCTATAAATAAAAGTTATAGTTTTAGACCCCATGTGATCTAATTGAGTCCTTGGAATAGATTTTGGTAGATTGGAGAAGGGATTTCATATAGTTGCTTTGTAAAATAGGGCTAATTGGACTTAGTTGTTGTGTAGTAGTTAATTTTAGAGCATGTTGTTACAAAACAAGCACACTCCCAAATTTTATATGTTGCATAAGGGTATAAAGGGTATCATAAATGGTGATTAATCTATGGGTTTGAAGTTTTATTTGCAAGATATGGACAAAAATCACTATTTGGAGTGTTACAAGGCAATTTGAGGAAATTGTGAGAAACCACCAAATTAGGGTTCCCAAGTTGAAAAGGTTGTTGAATTGTGATTGGTTAGAGAACCTCCACCCTAATTTACATAAAATTGGTATCAGAGAATAAGTTTTGGTCATTCGAGGAAAAGTTACTATTTGAAGGGGAAAAGATGTCTCCAAAAGGAAGTGCAATCATTGCTAGGGAAATAATATTGATGAAGGAGTCTTAGGAAGCTCTTTTAGCAAGACTTGTAACACTTCAAAAAAACTAAAGAAGAGGTAAGGCCACTGCAGATGAGAGTGACCAAGAGGAAGAGGAAGAGGGTGAGAATGAAAACCCTTAAGGAGGATCCCATGAGCAAGAGTTGGATCCTGAAGAGATGAGGATGGTTAAGATGCTGACAACTTTGAAAGGAGGTACACCTGAAGTGAAGATGGAATTTCCCATTTAAGGTGGGAAGATGGATAGTGAAGAGGTGTTAGATTGGGTTGATGCACTAGATAATTATTTTGAATACAAGGAGGTAACAGATGAATAAAAGGTAAAATTTCTAAAACTAAGTTGAAAGGCCTTGCCCTAACTTGGTGGAATTATGTGTAGGCAAAGAGAGTGAAGAAGGGAAAATAAAAAATTAATTGATGGGATAGAATGGTGTCCAAAGTAAAGGGTCAATTTATGCCCAGTGACTATGCAATTCAGACCTTTAGAATGATTCAAAATCTCAAACAAAAGGAGATGGATGTCATGTCTTATACAAAGGAGTTTCATAAATTGAGCATTAGAGCAGGTGATGTTGAGGATGAAGTTGAGAAGATAGAAAGGTATATAAATGGGTTAAGGTTCAATTTCCAAGATGAATTGAGTCTTCCCACCCCTAGAATGGTGGAAAAGTGCTTTCAATTGGCTATTAGGGTAGAAGAGAATTTGAAAAAAAGGTAGGAAAAACAAAGTAGAGGTAGAGGAAAGAACTTCAGGGGAAGATGAACATTTGGAGGAAGAGGACAATCATAAAAGGTACAAGGTGAGAAAAGTGGTAATCAAGAGCAAGGATGAGAATCAAGAGGTGGTTTCAAAGGTAGGAGATCTAATAGTAGAGGTAGATTTGGAGGACAAGGTAGAGGGTCAAATACCTTCTCTAGAAGATGCTATCAATGCAATCAGTTTCATCTACAAGCATGAAAATTCTTGAAGAAACAACCTTCTACATCACATGGTGGTGAAAGGAGAACACAATTGGTGCAAGAGGAAAATTGTGAGAGTGCCAAATCTCCTTCTTAGCATGTTTCTTCAGAAGTTGGAGAAAATTTGATGATGGGGAGAACATTGCTCAAAGTCCCGATGGTGAAGGATCCTCCATAAAGAAAGTCTTTGTTTAGAACCACCTACAAATCTCATGGTAAGGTGTGTAAGTTTGTTAATTCTGGTTCAATTGATAATTTGGTTTCCTTAGAGATGGTTGAAAATTTAAAGATGAAAAGAATCCCACACCCCACTCCTTATAAGGTATCTTGGAAAAATAAGGTTCAACAAGTCCTGGTTAATGATCAAACATGGGTTGAATTTAATATTGGAGGGTATAAAGACAAGATATTGTGTGACATCATCCTAATGGATATTTGCCATCTGCTATAAGAAACACCCTAGTATTATGATAGAAAATCCAAGCATGATGGGTAGAAAAATACCTGTGTTATTGAAAAATATGGGGTTTCATTTACACTTACCCCTTTGCAAGAAGAAAACCTAGACACACAAGTTGGGTCAAGTGTTATGTTGGTTTGGGAGAAAGAATTCTTAAGAACCATGAAAGAAGAAGGTGGACAAGGGTATGCAATTATAATCAGACCTAAATCTGTCCTATCAGTAGAAAAGCTTAAAGATGTGCCTAAAGAAGTACAAACCTTGTCAAGAACAAGTACCAAGATATTGTTGTAGATGAGCTTCCTAGTTCCTTTCCATCTATAAGGTATGTGAGCCACCACATAGAATTTATACCAGGAGAAAACCTACACAATAAAGTTGCATACAAAATGACTCCTCAAAAAAATGAAGAGATAAGGAAAGAAATACAAGAATTGTTTGATAAAGGCCTCTTAAGAGAAAGCTTAAGTCCATGTGTTGTTCCTATTGTGTTGGCACCTAAAAAAGGTGGAGATTGGAGAATATGAATAGATTCAAGGGAAATTAACAAGATAACTATAAGGTATAGGTTTCCCATACCAAGAATGGAGGATTTGATGGAATTTTTAGGAGGATATTGTTACTTTCAAAGATTGACCTTAAAAGTGGCTACCACCAAATCAGGATAAGAGAAGTGGTTGAGTGGAAAATTTCCTTTAAAACTAATGAGGATTTGTATGAATGGCTTGTTATGCCTTTTGGAGTTTCAAATGCACCAGTTACTTTCATGAGACTAATGAATGAAGTTTTGAAGCTTTTCATAGGTAAGTTTGTAGTTGTATACTTGGATGATATTCTCATGTTTAGTAAAACTAAAGAGGAACACTTAAAACATTTGGAAATGGTGTTGAAGAGATTGAATGAAGAAAGGTTGATCAATTTGAAAAAGTGTGAATTCATGAAGGAGGAGTTGGTCTACCTTGGTTTTGTGATTTCAAAAGGCACTTTGAAGATGGAACCTAGCAACATAGAAGCAATTTTGAACTTGCTTACTCCAACTTCAGTCAGTGAGGTAAGAAGTTTCCACAACCTAGCTAGCTTTTATAGAAAATTTGTGAAGAATTTTAGTTATATTTTCTCTCCAAGTATTGATACAATGAAAGGGGATAAAAGGAAAAGATTTGTGTGGTCTAATGAGAAAAGAAAAGCTTTCAAATTATAAAACAAAAGATAGCACAACAACCCATCTTAGCATTTCTAAAATTCAATAAGGTGTTCACAATTGAATGTGATTCAAGTGGGTATGCAATTGGGGCAGTCTTGAGCCAAGAGGGTAGACCTATAACATTTTTTAGTGAAAATATTAATGAGGCCAAGAAGAAGTATTCTTCTTATGACTTGGAATTATATGCTAGGGTACAATCATGCTTTGAGTTTCTTGAACATCCAAGACAAACTCAACCACAGACATGTGAAGTAGGTGGAGTACCTCCAAAGTCTTGCCTTCACCATAAAACACAAAAATGGGTAGTCAAACAAGGTGGTAGATGCTTTGAGTAGAAGACAAATGTTGGCACAATAAATTCAACTCCAAAGTGTAGGTATTGATGCTTTGAAAGGTATGTATGAAGGAGATGATGATTTCAAGGATGTTTATGCTATTTGTAATCAATTCAATGGCACTTTCCATGAAGAATATTCTACTTTCTTGATACAAGATGGCTTATTGTTTAAGGGGGCTCAGTTTTATATTCCTAAATGTTCTTTGAGGACTAATTTGATTAAAGAGAATCATTTTGGTAGCTTAGGGGGCCATTTTGGTGTGGAAAAAACCTTGGAGTAGGTAATAAGGTATTACTATTGGCCAAAGATGCAAAGTGACATCCAGAAATTTGTTAAAAGATGTGTTTTTTTTCAAAAATCCAAGGGTTCAAGTACAAATACAGGTATTTACCAACCTTTCCCAATTCCAAATAGACCATGGGAATCCATCGACATGTATTTTTTGTTGTATTTACCCAAAAATTAGATAGGGTTTGATAGTGTATTTGTTGTTGTTGACTGATTTAGTAAAATTTCCCATTTTATACCATGTAAATGCACAAGTGATGCCTCATACATTGCAGGGTTGTTTTTCAAGGAGGTGGTCAGGATTCATGACTTACCATTGAGAATTTTCGTAGATAGAGACAATAAATTTGTGGGTCACTTTTGGTGAACCCTTTGGAAGAAGTTGGGAACAAATTTGACCTTTAGCTCTATCTATCATCCCCAAACTGATGGGAAGATTGAATTTGTCAATAGGAATCTTGGAAACCTTCTTAGATTATTGAAAAAGAGCACTTAACTCAATGGGACTTGATTCTTCCCCAAGTCGAGTTTGCATATAATTCACTATCAGTAGAAGTGTTGGGAAAATCCCATTTCAAATTGTCTATGGATTGAACAATAGGGGAGTATTTGAACTCATATATTTGAGTGGCATGGAGAGGAGTGCTAAAGGAGAGGAATTTTTAGTTGTCATGAGGGATATGAATCAACAAGTTAAGGAGAATCTTCAAAACAGTGTTGAGAAATATAACCAACATGTAGATTTGAAGAGGAGAGAACTTCGTTTCAAAGTGGGGGACTTGGTCTTAGCTCACTTGTGGAAGGAAAGGTCACCTAAAGGGAAGTACATAAAGTTATAGATGAAGAAGATTGGGCCATGAAGGGTGGTCTACAAGTTTGGTGAAAATTCCTATGAGATAGAACTCCCTCCTAGAGTGTCTATCTCTCCAATTTTCAATGTTTCTAACCTTTATCCTTTCAAAGGATCTATGATTGTAGGTGAAGAAGTAGGTACATCAGGAGTTAAAAATAAATATTGGATCAAGGACTTACCACTAAGTCAGTCATTGAAGCTTGAAAGCATCTTGGACACAAAGGAAGCTAAAAGAACCAAACATAAGGTGTATAATGAATACATAGTGAAATTCAAAGGTCTCCCTAATGAATATGCAACATGGATGATAGAGGAGGACATAAAAAGCATGGTACAATAGTTCAAGAGTTGATCTCAAGTGGAACTTGAGATTCTATTCTCCTCGAGTGTATTGTGCAGGGGCACCTAGCTTTGATCATGTAAAGGAGTTAGATGATAGGTTTTTGTGTTGTTGAGTTCTATTTTGATGCAATAAGGTCTATTTAGACCATGGATAATTTTTTTTTTCATGTGGGGTTGGTTGTGGACCATAAATTATCATATTTTGTAAATGTTGCAAATGTTGCATCAACAACTTTGAAATTTTTATTGTGCTTGGAAGTTGAAGGGTCACATATTCAAAAGGTGGTTGGAGACAATTTTTTTTTGGTTGAACATGTTTAAATATTCCTTGTACAACTCGAGGCAATATTCTGGTGTGATTTGGAGATCAAACAATAATAATAAACTATATTTTTTTGCAACTTTTGTTAATTCCTTGCTGCTATAGGAGTTGGTATGGCTCCATACTATGTCTTAATGATATGAAGTGCATTAAATTTGATGGAGGGATGAATTAAATCTATTTTGGTTTTTATTTGAACTAATTTCATAAGGTTTGAAGGATTTTAGAGCCAATTTGCTAAAAGCAGTCAGAACCCCTAAGCTAAGAGCGTTTTGATAGGAAATATGGAATATTGAACCATTCCACTAGTGAAAAAGTCTACAGATCAGTGGAATGGTATTAGTTAGAATTTTTTTCATGTTTTTGAGGTTTGTAGATGCAGGGGATGGAGGTAGGGAAGTTTTTTATCAAGCCCTAGCGTAATATCTCAATGTATTAGGCTTAGGAGTGTAGGATAGAAGTAGGGTTTTGATGATTGGTGAGTTTGTAAATGTTACTATTGATAAAATTTGTAGTTTTAGACCCCATACGATCTAATTGAAGCCTTGAATTTTTTTTGGTAGATTGGAGAAGGGATTTCATATAGTTTCTTTGTAAAATAGGGCTAATTAGACCTAGTTGTTGAGTAGTAGTCAATTTTAGAGGATGTTGTTACAAAAAAAACACACTCCTAAATTTGATATGTTGTATAAGGGAATAAAGGGTATCATAAATGGTGATTCATCTATGGGTTTGAAGTTTTCTTTGCAAGATATGGACAAAAGTCACTGTTTCAAGTGCTACAAGGCAATTTGAGGAAATTGTGAGAAAACACCAAGTTAGGGTTCCCAAGTTGAAAATGTTGTTCTATTGTGATTGGTTAGAGAACCTCCAACTTGCTCTACATCAACCATTTCTCAAGCATAGTTGATTATGTGTAGGTGATAAATAGAAGAAATTAATTACAGAGAACTACTTCACTTCCTACATACAATATTTGGAAGTTCATTTCATACATTCTAAAAAATTTAGCACCAAACAACCACATATAGATTAAAAAAAAACACATTCACCTTCATTGAACTAATTTCTCTTTAATAGTATTTTGTTCCATATTTCTATATCTTGTGGTGTATTACAAGTAAAACTAAAACTACGTTTCACTACCCAACCTTTAACAATACACTGTAGGTCTATTTTCCTTGCATATTATAAGACAACATAATGTAACTAATAAATAAGAAAACACCAAACCCTTCATAGTTTATAAAAAAATTGAAACCGAAAGAGTTTTTAGCTCCATATACCTACTTTGTTATTTTCCAATAACAATCAACGGGAAGGAAAGATTTCCACCCAACCTTCTTGGCATCATGAAGCCATGAAATGACTCTAGCTAACCCCCAAGCCAAGAACATCACCTAGAGCTGAAATAGCTAATAGGATGTACGAGACACAC
This sequence comes from Sequoia sempervirens, assembly GCA_007258455.2. Taxonomy (NCBI): domain Eukaryota; kingdom Viridiplantae; phylum Streptophyta; class Pinopsida; order Cupressales; family Cupressaceae; genus Sequoia; species Sequoia sempervirens. Next base: position 114,021,258 of record VDFB02281492.1, read on the forward strand.
AAAGCTAAACTATTCTACCCATACACAAAGCAACATATCCTCATAATAATTTTCAGACTTAGAGGGATCAAGAACAATAGAATTTTAGTTTCTAAAAGAATTTTTCCTAACCCTTCTAAAATACAACACAATCAACACTGACATTGACTGCACCATTTTATTTTTTTCTCTTATTTCCTATAGAAGGGTTCTATTGAAAAGATAAATAATGAAAAAATGAGGGTTACCTTCACCATTACATAGTGGCCATGAGAAAAATTAATCAACCCTTCCATTTTTATTATGCTTCTCCAAAACCCCCAAAAAAATAGCATCCTCTCTTGTTCTCCCATAAGAAAACATCCCCTTCTTTTATTTTTGGCTTCCTTTAAACACTCTAACCCTAAAATTTTTGGTTGGACTTCAAAAAGAAAAAAAATATCCCCCTAACACTTCAATTTTCTAATTTTAACATACTTGAAATTTTTTTCTTGCCACATTCCCCACGAGATTAGAATTTGCCACAATTTTCTTGACACTAGAAGCTAACTTGAAACAACTTATGAATTACAATTCAATAATCACTAGGGAAGCTAGAAATTATTTGATTTACTTTAACATAATGGCTAACCTATGGATTTCACAATGAAACCACATTGTTTCATGATAGAAAATATGATAACTAGGGCTCACATGATCCTCTCATTTCCCCTCATCGACCATTTGTACACATGCACAAATATCATATCAGTAGTTCATTATATATATGAAATTAATAAATAAATCAAATCATGATATTCATAATTTGCATTGTAACATATAATAATTGAATTTACATTCCTTAGTTATGTTTTGGTGGTTACTGTTGATGCCAAAAATTGACAAGGTAACAGTGCCTTATGGGAAACTCAGTTTAAGGGGGACCTTTTGCGCTAAACTGAGTAACCTCCAGATTTTTAGAGAAGTCAGCTTCTTCTATATTGGGGGTTTGGAAAGGGAAAAGGAAGCAGATATAATAAAATGAAGTCTAACCTAAGGCGATGTGTCAAGATTTAATGATAGGTATGATAAATCATAGATCTAATGGCCTGAATGGTGTTGTGTTCTAGAACATCAGAGACTCAAGGTTATAGCATAGACAATTCATTTATTGACATAAAATATCATTGCATACATTGCTACTGCCAAGAAGAGTCATTAGACATGATCTAGATAAGCAAACTTGCATTCAACATATATAGAAGTTCTTAAATGAAGTGTCCAGACAATAAAAAGCACAGTTTATAGTTTGATCAAATAGCATAAAAAATAGAAAGGCTAAACAATTGGCACAATCTACAAGTTTTTGCAATCAAATAAAACAACAATAAAGGCTTGGTGTCTTTTTCTAAAACCAACGTTTTTCTCCAAATTTGGACCCTTTTCTCATAATAGAGAAAGTATATATAGCAAGAAAACCTCCCACCGCTTTGAAGAGTAGAAATCGAAAAGATTTTGCAATCCCTGACAATGATGCAAGAATCAGAATATCCCCAAGGCCATTACAACAAAATCGATCTGGAACCAAGCATTGGGTCATCCTAGGCACAGGTGAATCCTCTACAATGATGGTGGTGGTCCCAGTTAGGCCCGATCAGACACGTGTCACCCTTTTGTGCGAATGATTATGACACGCAACAAACAATAGCATTGTTTGGTTCATCTGGTCCATTGCCTGAATATGAGATTCCCTAGTTAGGCACGCGAGGGCCTTTTGCTGTTTGCATAAACCTCTCTTCCCTTGTGTCTAAGGACTTGTGTTAAGACTACACATGTCAAATGAGTGGAGCCTTCATCAACAATGGAGGGAACAATCACTAGCCAGGCGAAAAAGAGATGCATGGCAGCATTTCACTGCCTACGATTGCTACTTCATCTCTGTGCTAAAAGATTTGTGAATGGTAGACGCGTAGCAAGTATCCATCGTAGACAGTAACCGTGGGACCCACCAAAAACTTTTGGGAATGAGGGCTTCATGGTAGGCTTTCAGATCCCGATAAGGCATCAAGAAAATATGATCAAAAGTATCCCGTAGTCGCAACATGTGGAAGCATAGCAGAGTTTCCTAGGATGCGAAAGGAATGTTGAGACTCAGAGTTGTGAGGAGTAGACATGTGGAGTAATAGAGAAAAAATTAGATAAAAGGCCAAGATGACTTTGGGATGCACAGGCCAATGCATAGAGAAAATACATCCGAAGGGAGCTAGTTAAATATTTGTTAACTTTTGGCAACTATTAGGGGTGTTTTGACTAAGGAACAAAGAACCCAAAATTTCTCTAAATATTTGTTAACTTTTGGCAACTATTAGGGGTGTTTTGACTAAGGAACAAAGAACCCAAAATTTCTCTAGTTTCATAGGTTAGAGTGCCATTTCATTTGGACAATGGAGTTAGAGATTGGAAAGAGCCACTTGCAAAGGTGACCATTCATCCTTAGATGGCTTCACCATGTTGCACAAGTTCTCCTGCGCTTCACTTAAATCAATAGTTTTTTTGTGAGACAACACATTGGGTAATTCGGCTCCTACTTCACAATGAAATAGTAGCTATTCCATGGATGAATCACTCCCTCAATGTCGATCATCATGGGAGGATCACTAAAATCCCTAAAAGCCTCCAGATCATCTTCCTTCTTTTCTATATTTTTCACAATCTACTTAGTAGTGGCAATAGAGCCATCTTCAAGGAATAGGGACGACAAACCCATCATGTTTAACTTGGAGAAACTTCCCCGTATGCTTTCCAGTGTCTTACTTAGAATAGTTGCGACTGCTTTAGTGCACTGGAAGACAGAGTGGCAATTGATGAACTCATTCACCATTTGAGCAGCAGCATCCCAATCTCCAATATCCATTCTAGCAAGGCTCTCATCAAAGACTGAGTATAGCTTGGTGAGCAGATATTTTTCTTTAGGAACCTTCTCCAAGATGAAACATGGGAGCTGTTCAATCATACCATGGGCCTCTTGGCTCAGCTTTGATGCCTTGGCAATGAATCGAAGGGTAGGCTGTAGTGTTAGGAAAAAAATTTAATTTTTTCCTAGTGGGAGATGTACAATTTCCTAACCAGTGGAATGATGTCTAGCTATGTAGGGGGAGACATGAGAGAGTTTTTAAAAGAAGCAATCTCTGCATCTCTTAAAATAATGGCTTCAACCAATTCTGCCCTTTTCTTTTTCTCGGATGCTAGCTATTCCACAAAGGTGCTAATTTCTTTATTCCAATTCTCCTCGGCTCGGGAGTGGTTTGCTAAGTGCTCGTCTAGAGAATAATTTGACTCTCAGAGTTCTTCTAGTTGAGCTTTTAGGCCGCTAAATTTAGCCTCTTTTTCTTATATTTTCTGCTCATATTGAGCCTTTTGGTGCTCCAATGCTTCATTTCTCTGTGCCATTCCTTGACTATACTCAAGGTGAAGCCACTCTAGTTCTTCATTCTTTAGTTGCAGATTCTATTTTACCTACTAATTTTTAGAGCGTAGCTCTTTTATCATGGCAGGGTCAGTAACCTGAGTCTTCGCAAGTTCACCTTGAAGTCTATTTCTCTCCTCCTCTACTTCCAGTGCCCTTTCCATCATATGATCAACATCCACCTCCAGAAATTTCTCATTTTTCTCCAAAAAAATAACCCTTTCCTTCTCCGCTTTTAGATGCTCATCATTCTTCTTTAGCTGGCAGCCAGTTTTGACAAAGTTGGAAGTGACTACCCATTGTGTTTCCTCCATGATTTCAACCTTATCTTGTGGTCTGACCACCTTCATGTCGAGTCCTACCTCATATATCTCATAATATTCCAGGTGCATTTCCCTTTGAGGCTTGCTTACCCTCGAGTACATGGTCACAAACTTCAATTCTTGTCAAGCCTCATCATAAAAAGTCTGTATTTTTGGATCAATAGAAGTGATGTCATCTTTTGCCCTACGCTTTCACATTCTACTTGCACATGCCTCCCTTCTGCAATCAATCTGTGCTATAAATTTGGCTAGTGACGAAACTAGTCCACTTGCTAAAGGAGCACTAGAAGGAAGGGCATAGGGATAGGTAACCTTCATAGGCATGAACATTTGTTTCTTTTGGAGAGTGATAGTTTGTGGGGAGAAGTGGGGAACATTCCATAGTTTGGTTTGAGGCCCAATAGTAGGGCTAGTCATTTGTAATGACTGAATTGGGGAATTAGCCGTAGGACTCATAGGCTTGGATGGTGGGGAAGTTTTTAATGTGGTGTCAGCCTGTTACGATGGTAGAGGATCTACAGTAATAGCGGAAAAAGAAGGGGCACTCACAGGGGGTATGTTTTCTAAAAGCGAGACAAGGAGGGTCTGAGTGGCAGTGGTAGGTGTAAGGGTCCACAAAGGAGTAAGGAAAAGAGTGGTTTGTGAAAATTGGGTGAAACCTCCTCAATATGTTAGATTAAAAGTGGAAGGCAGAGGGCCAACACTCATGGTAGGGATCATCGGTGATGTAGGGGTGGATACCAAGGAATGAAAAGCAAGGGAAGAAGGAGCAAATATTACCTATTGACTGGTCAATGGTGGCTCTAGAATCATTAGCAACTCGTCCTCAACCTCAGGCTCCTGGCCAACTATAAGCACTTTTCTTTCAACGGGTTCTTGCAAACCTTCTCCGATAATGCTCTTTGTGCACTGTTGTTTTGTTGGTGGGGTCTCTCGAGCTTCGGTAGTCATTGTCATTTGTTGCAGTGATAACCTGGCTTGTTTAGCAGCCCAAATGAGTATATGTGAGCCCCTTGATATATTAAAGCGCATGTTTGTGGCCACATAGGTGGGCTTTCTGGGGCCTTTCTCCTTTGGCATAGAGGAGGCCGATGTTGCTGCTTCCTCTTCCTACTCTTTAGACTCTTCCTCTGGGTCTTCGCTCTTATTAATACTAGAGCTTAGGCTAGGGTGGTCTTCCTTCCACCATCTTTCAAATTCTTGGTCATCCTTTAGATCATTGTAAGGGGCATCCAATTGTGTTGTTTCTTGGCGATACTTCTAGAAATCTTCTATCTTTTCAACACTCCATTCTTCATCCTTCTTCAACCTATTGTACATACCATGCTCCATCTAGACATTAGCTTGGGCCATTGTCACAAAAAAGTAGAACATTTTCCATGGCCCTCTAGTATCTTGCATAGGAATACGTGCCAATTCAATAAAATTTTCATCTTTGTCTACTTGCAGGTTATGCCACTTCTAGTACGGTCGGGGAACATGTGTAACTCTCATGTGTGGCTCTGACAAGTCATTGAAAGGGTTGTACTCCCACTTATCATTTACTAGCACCAACCCTAGATAAGCCAGCTTATCCTCCAATAACTAGTTTGATTATTTCTTTTTTAGAGTTACCGACTTGAAATTCTTCGAACAAGAGAAAAATATCTTCTTCTTGACAGTTTTGCTACTACAGAAGGTAAAATCAATGATACACACCTGCCGAAACATTTCCAGTGCAAGCACCTTATTTGTGACACAAGCTGGGAGCAAGAAAGGTTTACTAGTAAAGCCTCGCATCCATAGAATCATGAAATCCTTCCCTAAGAACCAGTCATAGGTGGGAGTGAAACTCTGCATATATCCGGTCTGCTCCTTGTCAAGCTGAATTATGTCACCCTTTCCGATTAAATCATGCAAGACCAGAGCTATGAAATAGTCCGAAAATGCATAATAATTATATGATGCAGAAAGAAAAGGCGTCCATGTGGATACTGACTTCCTCTTACCCTGCTCATCAAAAATTGCTAATGGAAAATATCGGATGAAGAAATTAGGGTTTTGATGTAGAAACATGTGAATCAGGAAAGACAAAAACCTAAACTTCGCATCTGATGGGTAATTCTTTATTTTTTGTATCATCTCCTCTACCATAAACTCAACAAAATCATAGCAGAAGGTATCATGCTACTTGCGAAATTGGAAGGCCACTCTGAGTTGAAAAGTATCCACCCTCTCATCGGAGTCTCGGCCATACACAAAAGCTAGCATGGACATGGCATCCTATATATCCTCATGTAATGCTCCACACAACAATGGAATACTTGGTAGTTTAGTGGCTGGGATGTTTTTTTCTACCAGTCTCCTCCAACAAGAACTCTAAGTTCTGTTTCATCGCCCTCCATGTTCTCTCCTTTTCCAGAGTACAAAGACTCAAAGTTCTCTCTTCTTTTACTTGGGTCTAGGATGCATAGAATATGCCAGATGGCTTGTGGGGTGATGTGAACCCTTAAGTTTTGACCTTTGATGTAATGGGTGTTAGGGTTATAATGCTAGATGGTAGCATCAGCTATCTTCGGGCAGTAGTGCACCAACAGGACCATGTATTGAGGGAGACCATTATACCAAATTTTCTTTGCTGTAAATTTGTCTACCTTTGGTGGCGTCAACCTTGCACAGGCTGCTTCTCTTAAGGACTTAGGGTTTTTCATGAGCTGTGGATCATAGATATTATCCCATTTATCTTCGACCCTTTTCTTGTTTCTGCAATTATTGGGTCTTTTCAGCTCTTTTGTATAGGCCCTCCTTGGTCTACTGGGTATACCAAGCATAGCATACGCTACATCCTCATAGACATATACATCCTCTGAAGACCGTATGGTCATAAATAGCTCCTGGATAATCTCTTCTTGCATTGGTTAAGATGAAGTCTTCAAAATTTTTCTTTGAATGAAGACCTCTACAAGTTCTTAGCTCTGTAATTTTCCTTAGCTCTAGATACACAAAAGAAGAACAACTTGGCAATTTTAGCTTTCGCGTTTGTGAAAAGACTTTGAAATATTAAGCCTTTTCATGCAATATTTGGCAATATTTCCTCAAGGTGGTAGATGAAAGCATGCCTTTTGCATTTAATTTGACATGTACCGTTAATTTTACAATTTGTGCAAAATGAACTGCTTGCTGTTTTAAGGCAACATGAGTTTATTGTTGTGTTTGGCGATCATGTGATACACTATGATTCCCTTGGAACTTGAGCTAGAAATTTTCTTTCTAACCTTACATTAGTATGCATTGGTAATTAATATCCTAGCCGGAATGATTATGCCAAAGCAAATGATCACGACCTGAAAAGATATGAATATTACTTTGGGCTCTAGGAAACGCCTGTGAGATGACACAATAGCCTATGGCCGTGTGGCTTACTGTCGATGAGCGCCACCTTTTTAAAACTAATTAATTAGATCCTATTAATCTAGCATGCATTGAGTCATACCTCTGTAGATGCAACTAGCCTAAAAATGTGAGCAAACATAGGCATGCCTTTCAAGTTGGCAACTAGCTATTATCACGTTTTCTTGAAATAGATTAGCATGTATCTTGCAATTTTTTCTATAAATAGGCCGGTAAGTAGTGAGGAAATCATACTTAGCATTTGAGCAGTGATAGGTTGGTAGTAGAGTTTTAAGCAAGCCTTCTCATAGGTTAGGTGATAGATAAATTTTAGCATTAGCTTGAAAGCATAAGAATAGTGTCAAAATTATGGACACTTCAGATCATTTAACCTCATATAAGTCACGCATTCCTAGGGGAGGTTTCTACCAGGAGGCTGAAATGGATGACCAAGAATAAGCATTCCTTGGTCCTGATAGCCATAAAGTGGGTTCTTAGTAAAGATTGCATAGAGTATGAGGACAAGTATCGAGTGAACATTGATATATGTTCTCACTTTGTGGCATCCATGCTAGACATCAATGTCCCTCGGCCTCTTATCCTGAAACTTGTTAAAGAAATGTTTTCCAAAACATACTTGAATGGCCTTGGCGAGGTTGTTACTCATGCCATCTATGGAGTAGGTCTACCATCAACCAGCAACCTTCGTCGCTTTATCGAGGAAGAAGTATAGTCGTTTGACTATCGTTTCTCAGTGGATTCCATCTACAGGCACGTGATGAGCATCAGCAGAGGGTTACCCAGGCCTTACATTTCTTGTTTTGTAGCTACAACATAATACCTTACTATGATGTAGATTGGTATACTGACTTCAGGAACCTGGTATTTCCCCCGCCAATGGCGGTTGGCCCAAACGATGTTGCTAGTGCTGCCGAAGAACCTACCGACAAGGAAGAGGTGGACACTATTGTTAATGCGTCAATTGCTACCTCTCATGCCATTTGATGAAAACCCCTTTCTGCTCCCCTAAAAAAATGTCTCCTTGTTTTCCATATCTCCCATTGTTGCCCAGACTACCTTCCTAATAGTTGTCTATAAGCTTGGAAAAAGGCTATCATATTGCATATAAATAGCTTGAATACTTGTAAATATTTGGATTATGGATTCCCAGCCATTTTTGTAATGTAAAGAATATATATAAATAGATATATATCTTTTTAAAGAAAATCCATGCTCTTTCCTTCATTCTATATTTCAGTTTTATGGGCTCTTAACTTTCATTCTGTATTCCAATTTTATGGGCTCTTAATTTTCATTCTATATTTCTCCGTACATGGGTGTGTTTTGTGTAAAGTAATCCTGGTATTCCACCCTCCGTAATAATAGGTTAATTCCACAGAAGCACAAACCAATTTCAAAAAATACCGGCCAAATAAAGGAAAATAAAAGAAAGCATATTCACATATGTACAAAAATAGAGCTCAGTACCTAATAGAACAACTTGAGATGAATCCCATTGACTGGGATTCCTAAGGGTTCTCATTCCATATTTTCTAGCTCAAAAGCGTTATGTTCTTTGCACAAAATGATTTTAAAGGGTTCCTCCCATAGGCTATCAAATTTACCATGCTAACTTGGCTTAGCAGCCCTTTTATCATACTTTAGCACTAAGTCTCCACATTTTAGACCTTGGTTGGAAGCCTTCTTGTCAAACCATCGCTTGACCACTTGTTGAATTTTCTTCATGGCTATGAGGGAATTCTCCCTTTTCTCCTATACTTCTAATGGTTCAGCAAGCCAAACTTCCAAGGCGCCATTATGTTCTATATCAAGAGATTTCAACAATTGGAGTGATAGAATCTCCATAGATATAGGTAATCGCGCCTCTTTCCTGTATACCAACTCATAGGGTGATGTCTTAAGGAATTTCTTAGGAGTTATGTGGTTTTCCTAGAGCGCTACTTGAAGGTTTTTATGCCATTACCTATGGTGTTCTGAACCAATCCTTGTAAGGAGCTAGACTGGGCTCTTATTTGTTGACTTTGCTAGGCCATTTCCCTATGGGTAATAATTTGATGATGTCTTGAGGAATATGTCATTCATTAATGCAAAGTGGCATACCTTTGTGCCTAGGAAAGCTCTAGAATTATCTGAAATGATAGTCTTCAGAGGACTGAACCTTGTCACTAGTTCTTCGAGGAAATCTACAATCTCTTTTTTTGTTATACTTTTAAGCAGAACAACCTCCATCCATCTTGTGAAGTAATCCGTGGTAGTCAGAATCCACTTGTTTCTAGCACTGGAAGCCTGGTTAATCATTCTAATGAAGTCCAGGCCCCATTATGCAAACAGTTCATCCACCACTATGGGTTTGAGGTGCATTATAGAATTCTTCCTTCTGTCAGTAAAGAACTGACACTTTTTGCAAGACTTTACCAAAGAGTGGGAGTCATTAAAAAGTGTAGGCCAGTAGTAACTAGCAAGCATGATTTTAATGGCAGTGGTCTTAGCAAAGAAATGTCCGCCTGTAGCACTGTGGTGGAACACATTGAGGATCCTCTTCACCTGTTCCGAAGTAATGCATCTCAAGAGAACACCATTGAAATTCATTTTGAAAAGGATTCCCTCTACTAGCCTATATTTTGCAATTTTGTAGCCGGTAATATCTCCTTTTTTGGGATGAGAGACTTGGCAAATACTTTTAGGTTTGCATGAACCTCATTCTATCTGTCAGTCAACCACCTTTTGATTCTAGTTCATTTATCAAGATGAGCTCCAGTTGCTCCTTTGCAGTAGGTGCCTCCTCGTTCTGTGCCATGTACTTGTACAGTCCTCTTCCTTTAATAGTTTTAGTAGGCTTGACTTCAATGTCATATTCAAGGATCTTGGTGATCCAATTAGCCCTTTTTTTGTGATGTCCCCTTTCATGATATATTCACTCACACTAGAATGTGCGACATACACAAGCACCTTGTTGCAGGAAATTAGATGGCGAAACTTTTTAAGTCCCTTCACTATTGCAAAGGCCTTCCTTTCGACGAAATTATAATTTTCCTCATACTCTTTTAGGGTATGGGAGTAGAACGCTACTAAATGTTTCCCATTTTCTTCTTCATCTTTTTGGGTTAGGACGGTAGCAATACTAGACTTGCTATTAAAAGCATACTTTATAAAATCCTTGGATTGATTTGGATTAAGTAGTACCAGAGTTGTGGAAATAATGTCCTTGAATTTTTCAAAGGCTTCCCGAGCTTTGGCCATCCACTTGAATGTTTGATCCTTCTTAAGCATCAGGGTGATCAACTTAATTATCCTCGCAAAGTCAGAAATAAACTTGCTGACAAAATTTACGTTGCATAGGAAAGACTGAACACCTTTCTTATTCACCAAAAAGGGAAGTTGTTTGATAGCCTTCACCCGTTCGGGGTCAATTGAAACCCCTTCCTTAGATACACCATGTCCTAATAGCTTTCCTTGCGGTACTCCAAATATGCATTTCTTTAGATTTAAGGAAACACCAAACTCCTAACACTTTTGAAAAACTAATTCTAAGTGATCAAAATGATCATCCTTAGATTTAGAGAACACAGTAAGATCATCCAAATAAATTAGGCTAAACTTATTTATTAGTTTGTTGAATGCGATGTCCATTGCCCGCTAGAATGTTGCCCCTGCATTGGATAAACAAAAAATAATTTTAGCATATGAAAATATTCCCCACTTTGTGGTGAACGTAGTCTTGTACTGATCCACTTCTTTAACTCAGATCTGATTGTAGTCAGAGAAACTATCCAATAGAGAAAACATTTCAGATCTTGCAATCATTTGTAAGATTGAATCCATAGAAGGAAACAGATAGTGGTCCTTTAGAGATGCTCTGTTTAGGTCTATGAAGTCCACACACAAATGGATATCTCCATTCTTCTTTCAGACCGAGACCAGATTTGATACCCAAGTACTATGCTTCATTGGGACGACAATGCATGACTCAATTATCTTAGTTAGCTCTTGCTCCATTAGCGCTTCAATTTTAGGGTTGACTGGCCTCTATTTCTATCTCACTAGTTTTGCACCTTCTATTAGCTCAATAGTGTGTTGAATGACATCAAGATCATACCCCTCCAGATCATCATAGGACTAGGCCACTACTCCATATTTTTTGCAGAAACTAATGAGTCTTTCTTTATCCTAATGTAGGACATTTTTCTCGACTCAGAGATTCCTACCATCAGAGACCTGAAGGTCCACATAATCACTTTTATTTGCTATGAACTTCCATTTATCATTTTGGGCATCATTACAATAGAAGTTTATTAGATTTGAGCTGCATAAATTTTCCCTCATAAACTTTGGCAATCTTTGGTTGAAGTTGATCAACGAACTCCCTTGAGTGTTGGATAAATGAGGCGATGTGTTAATCACTTTCAAAAACTTTCCAACTTTGATCATTGTCGAGGACCGCTGGTTAGACTAGTACTCGTATTGAATGTTCATTATGTATAAGGTCAGAGATAGGATCGAGTCGAGCACTAATCACGACCATGTGATCTATATTTCTATTTTTCCCTTGGGGAATAGTCTTGATGTTGAAAGCTTCAAAACCATCAATTAGGTCCTAGCCTCGGTGCCGATAGGATCCCATATGGGAATTCTTTGCCACAGAAATTCCTTGGACTTGGTTGACTACTAGTTCAGGATCTCCAAACATAATTAATTGCTTAATGCCCATTCATTCCATAAGGCTTAAACCTTGAACCAATCCTTCACATTCAACCTCATTGTTTGAATAGGTGAAATGAAAGCAAAAAGACCTCAACAATTTTTTATTTTTTGGGGATATTAGAGATATCCCTACTCCAACACCCACTTTGGTTCTTGCTCCATCAAAGTACAATGTCCATAGCTCATTTGCTTGGCCACTTTTGGACTCTTTGGTGACCTTTGGAGGCACTTGGTCTTCATCATAAATTACATAGGTACCCAATCCTGTAGCATGATAATTGGCAAAAGGATCATTGTCCATGTGTTCACTCAAAAGAGAATCTTCTTTGTCATTCCAATCCTCACTCACCCTTTCTTCCTCTAGTAATTCAATGCAATACATTTCTTGCTTGGTGATAGAGGTATGGGAAACTTCAAAATTGATCAAGGCTTCATCTGCTACATGTTCAAAATGTAAAGCCTTTGATTCTATCTTCATTTTTGCACCATGCTTGGTCCTGAGTATCAGATGTGACCAATCCAAGGGCAGGTATCTACCCACTTTTGAAGTAAATTATTGGGACATATATGATCACAGTGTCTTGCGACATCATGATACTAGGGCAAGCAAAAAGAGTTAGAGAAAGTGCTCTGATGACACCTAGGGTTTCAACTTTGTTCCCATCAAGCTGCATTACCCCTCTTTTCATAGGTTCGTAGCTAAGTCCTAAAGCTTTGGCTATCTATTTAGGCATAACCATGGTACTAGCACCATAATCAATCATAGAATTGTGTAATAACTTCTTTCCAATAATGAGAGTCAAGAAGAATGGTTGAGGTTTTAACTTATTCCTATCCTTGGAAGGGGATTCCTTTGTATTGTTTGTAAGGACTTTAGCTGGCGGTATTTGATAAACAACCTCTACACTAGCAAACTACGTCGTTGGTGCTAAGTTGTCCTCTTCTTGAAGCGCCTTTTGTAATAGCATCTTTTGTTCTGGGATAGCTAGAATGTCCCATAGAGACACATTAGCAGATGATTTATTCAATTGTTCTACCACATTAAAAGGTGAAAAACTCAGAAGTTTCTACTCCTTGGTTCTTGCTATAATAATTTCCTTCTACGGTTGAGATGGTGATGAGATGATTGAAGTACCAGGAATCTAATTGGAGACACCTTTGAGTTGTGGGCTGGCTAGATGTAGAACAACTGACTCACCGATGAATCTCCTTTTTGAGTGTGTGTTATAATCAAAATGCACTTGCGGTGTTTTGGATATGAACACATCATTAGCAAACATTGTTTCTTCTTCCTCCATCTAGGAGAAAAGCATGTGATCAAGAGCAATATCAAATTCTTGTTATAAAGAAATTCCTTGCATTTGCACTGTAAGAATTACACTCTCCATTTGTGGTGAAGCATATATATAACTTCCATGTTCTGTTGCCGCACCTTGGCTGCATTGCTCTGCCACCTTTTGTTGTAAGTTGCCACGCGGACAGTTCTGGAGCATATGAGCATCACTGCAAGGGAAGTGCCACAGATTGATATCATCAATAAGGTTGTTCTGCCCTATGGTTAATACCCTACTCAAGCTTAGCAATGTGCTCGTTAGTGGAGTAGGCACTGGCTCCATTTGGTTTGCAGTTGGGGCTAGTGAATTAGTGTGAGGTGTGCCTTGGTATTGATTCTGCTAATAAGAAGACTGCCTTCCTTGATAGTTTTGATATGCAAGCTTCAGAGGTGTTGATTGGTTCTGCTTAAGAGTGGTTATATCATTTTCCATGGTTCACAACATCTCTTTGAGGTCACTCATTTCATCTTTGGAAGAACCTAATGTCGAAGCCACATTTTGTGAGCTTTCCACATATGTGTATATTGACTGGGCATTTGCAGGCACGCTAGTTGACACGACCTCTTGTGCGAAGATCAATATTTTAGGAAATATCAGCATAATAGGTTGAGGAAGAAATTTTCCACAATCTATTAAATTATTCTCTGCTTTGATAGCGATACCATAAGAATCTAGCAGAGTAGCTCCTCCCAAAGACTTGATCATCATGAAGAATGTCAGAATTGATGGACTTTAGATAAAATATAAACACCAACTCAGGAGTTGGGCATATAGTAATAGGAATTCTTTGGAAATTTGCATGGAATCGAGCATTAAAGTTTGTTAGAGCCTCCTAGGGGGCTTTTTTTATGATAGATAGTTGATAATACAATGAATAACAATCTCCATCATTTGAGAACCTCTCATAGAATGGATCTCTGAGCTCATCCCAGGTGCGAATTGAATTAGGTGTGAGTGTTTGGTACCAATCTAGTGCCTTGCCTTTAAAATACATGATGAGAAGTCTTAGGGATACATTATGCGTTGTAATCCCATGTACTAGACATACATTCGCCACATCCTGCAAATGTTCTGCTAGTGTTGTTGAGCTGTCTCCTGTAAACTTCGGTATAGCTTTCATGGCTAAAAATGGAATAACACCCTAGATAGTGGTTGCTACTGGGGCTACTAGGGGACTTCTGGCATTCCATGCCATGTAATTTTTGTTGGTGGCTAACAACATGGTGAGAGGAGTGGGCGGTGGGAATGGAATGGTTACCAACTGATTTGCAACTTGGGTTGTCCCTAGGGGAGGTACTAGTAAACTAGGGTTGCCTGCAATTTGAGATCTATTTACAAGCCGATGGCTCACACCCTTCTAAAATGTAATTTCATTTAAGCTCAGTCCCACCAGGCGTGCCAGAAAAAGGAACAAACTATTGATGCCAAAAATTGACAAGGTAACAGTGCCTTATGGGAAACTCAATTTAAAAGGGACCTTTTGCGCTAAACTAAGTAACCTCTGAATTTTTAGAGAAGTTGACTTCTTCTATATTGTGGGTTTGGAAAGGGAAAATGAAGCAGATATAATAAAATGAAGTCTAACCTAAGGTGATGTGCCAAGACTTAATGACAAGCACAATAAATCATAGATCTAAGGGCTTGAATGGTGTTGTAGTTTTCCAGAACATCAAAGAGTCAAGGTTATAGCATAGACAATTCATTTATTGACATAAAATATCATTGCATACATTCCTACTACCAAGAAGAGTCATTAGACATGATCTAGGTAAGAAAACTTGCATTCAACATATATAGAAGTTCTTAAATGAAGTGTCCAGATAATAAAAAGCACAATTTACAGTTTAATCAAATAGCATAAAAAATAGAAAGGTCGAACAATTGGCACAGTCTAAGAGTTTTTGCAATCAAATAAAACAACAATAAAGGCCTAGCATTTTTTTTCTAAAACCAAAATTTTTCTCCAAATCTAGACCCTTTTCTCATAACAGAGAATGTATATATAGCAGGAAAACCTCCCACCGCTTCAGAAAGTAGCAATAGAAAAGATTTTGCAATCCCTAGCAATGAGGAAAGAATCAGAATATCCCCAAGGTGATTACAACAGAATCAATCTAGAACCAAGCATTGGGTCATTGCAGGCATAGGTGCATCCTCTACAATGATGGTGGTGGTCCTAGCTAGGCCCGATCAGACAAGTGTCACCCTTTTGTGTGAATGATTATGACACGTAGTGACCAATAGCACTATTTGGTTCATTTGGTCCATCACCCGAATATGAGATCCATTGGTTAGGCATGTGGCATCCTTTCGCTATCCACATGAACCTCTCTTCCCTCATTGCTGAGTACTTGTGTTAATGCTACACATGTCAGATGAGCAGAGCCTTCATCGAAAATGGAGGGAACGAGCACCATTCGGGCACAAAAGAGACGTGTGGTAGCATTTTGCTGCCCATGGTTGCTATTTCATCTCGGCACTAAAATATTTATGAATGGTAGACACGTAGCAAGTATCCACCACAGACAGTAACCGTAGGTCCCACAAAAACCTTTTGGGAAAGAGGGATTCGTGGCAACCTTTCAGATCCTGATAAGGCATCAAGAAAATATGATCAAAAGTATCTAGCAGGTGCAACACATGGAAGAATAATGAAGTTTCTTAGGATGCAAAAGGAATGCCGAGACTCGGAGTTGTGAGGAGTAGACACGTGGAGCGGCAGAGAAAAACATAGATAAAAGGCTGAGTTGACCTTGTGATGCATGGGCCAAAGCATAGAGAAAAATACACCTGAAGGGAGCTAGTTAAATATTTGTTAACAGTTACCACATGGATCATCATAGTCTAATCTAGAGAAACAAATTACTCAAATCTTGTCATCCAATGTTAGCACTTCATGATTCATTTTATTGAAATCCATAAAAGAATAATTGTTTGAAATAAAATCTAAATTGATATCCTAGCAATTTATTTACAAGTCACTTAAACATCGGAAATACTGCCCACCTCCTTTGTTTACACCTTTACCTTTCAAATTTAGCTTGAACATTACTAACCTTGTAGGTGCTCTAACTTATGAAGTTAATATAGAAATGGCAACTCAAATGTATTGCATTTGTTAGAAAAACATTTTAGTAGCCTCCAGTTCTAATTAAGTTCCTTTTTTCTTATTAGATGAATTGATGATAACTAGTATATCATCCACATATCTATCTACAAGACCATAAGGTTATACATCTAAGAGAAACAATCGAGATAAGGTGTTACCATTGAGGAGACCATTGGTTAGAACCCTAGTGTGATGGACCATGACCATGCAACATAAATATAATTAAGCTTGAGCCTTACTTAAATGAATAGGAATAGCATCTAAATTTTTTTTGATCATTAAACATAAGACAAGTGCAAAGGTTAAGCTACTTTTAAAATTTCCATCTATAAAACATGGAAGTAACAAAAGAGTAATGTATATCTATTATAGCAATAAAATAAGTTGGAAAGCTCACCTAATTTATGAGAAGATAGAGCATGACATTTTAATTCCATTTATCTCTACAATTAAGTTGACACATCAAAAATATCAAATTAATATTTACACTTTCATATTGCACCCTTTTATGCCTCTTCTTAACAATTTAGTTCACTTTCAAATTCTTTACATTGAGTTTAAAACATAGTTCATATTCTACTTCACGACTCACTAAAGATGTATCACATGGAGTGTTTTGCACACATACCTCACAAGTTCTTATCAAACAAAATTACAAAATCTATTAGCTGAAATTAACTATCTAGCTTGACAATAATATCATCAAGCAAGAAAGATAGTTATAACCAATACTCTCAAGCTTGGGCCTTACATTTCCCCTCCCCCTCCCTCCGTATGTAGGATATTATAAATCATCATCTTTTTTTAAATGAAATTTAAAACAATTTTAAAATCATCTACCACCTATCACTACCTAAGCACTGTTGTTGATGGGCTACTAGTGGCTCAACTTAGGGTCCACCACAGAGCCACCAATAGGGAAAATTGGAGAATTTTTTCAAATTGACATAATTTTCACCCAAAATCTCAAATTTTTGGCTTCCAATAGTTGATGGAAATATTTCTTTGAGTACTACACAATGGTATAGGTTTGTTTCTCTAATTTTGTAATTTTCATCTACTATTGGAGCATATAATTTAGATGTTATCAGTTTCATAGTTTTTGTCATAAATTTTGCATATGGAATTAAATTTTTTATTTCAAATAGATGTTGTAGAGCATGTGTAGTATACTACATAGAAGATAAATTATTTTTTATTTTATGGTTTAGAGAGAGGATTGTACTTGTTTATCACTTATAGGTTCCTATGATTTAGGGTGTGATTGTGTGAGCATACAAATGATTCAAGAGGTCAAACCTTGAGGGGGTATATGTTTTATATGATATTTATGATGGGATATCTGATTATCAATTTGGTGCTTCCTAGTACAAGTTTTACGAGGGTTTTTCAAAATTGGGAATTGATGGTGATAGGTACACATATTTTCTTCTAGTTTAAGGACATGAGCTAACACATGTAGATATTTGGAGTCTCATGTGGGCGATAGTTAAGTATAGGCACAATGATGGTGATGATTATGTTGTTATGGATATGAAGGTACATTTGAGCATTGACATGGCATGATGATGCACATGGTTGTTTGGTGATGATATTGTTTGGTGTTAGGAGACCTTGTTATTATCTCCTAGATGATTGATTGGTTCCTTAACCATGGTTCTGATAGGACTATTGAAAATTTTGTGGTTCCTTGTGTTAAATTTCAAAAATATTGAGTTGTGATGGTTATTTGTAGGCTATGGTTTCATGTCTCATTCATAAGGGTTCACTCAAGGGCTAGAACCCTCTTTAAACCCTACCAATGTTTAAACATTATCCTTTTCTTATAATCAATCATTGACCTATTAAGTCAGTTACTAGTTTTTTAAGTCAAAATTCATGTCATTAACATCTTGTGTTAACCAGCCTCAATTTTCTAGTTATACTAGTAGTGACCATTTGAAATATTTTGTTAATAGCTTAAGTCTAGTGGGTCATGACAGTTTTATATATAATTTATAATATTCTATGTCCTAGGTTTGAAATAAATTAAGTTTATATCTTATGATAACCTAACGAATGGCCCTAAAATAAGTAAAGAAATGGAGCACATGCATACAATTTCTTAAATAAGGATCAAAATGGACCCATATTATGGTTTTTTGCAATACATTTGATCCCTCTTGCTCGTATGAAATAAAATATTCAAAGAGAAATGGTTGCAGGATAGCGGGTAGATGCCATGTGTCCAAATGTTAAAGTGGACCCTATAGGCTTACAAAAGGAATTTATGGTGGGACCATGATCAAAAGCTTCATATTGAGCCACATGGACTCATCTCGACAATTCCTCACCATCCCACAAGGGCTATTCAAATGATCTTTATCTTGCAGGATTGTGGGAGGCTGACAAGTGGCAACATCCTGATCATCCAAGGGACTATTAAGGCAAGACAAATATTTCATTGAATAATGAAGGAAACATAGGGAGTATTAAAGGCAATAAATATGAAGACATGTGGCCCTTGTTGATAAAGTGGTTTTGAAGATGATTTAATTCTAGCTATCCAATGTTGCAAAGGATTAAGCATATGGAAAAAATTTCCTAGGTATGGGAAGATTCCTGGGAACTTAACCAGTGTGCACGTTGGACACATGGTGTCATCTGGTGATTCTTAAAACAATCATGCAACCTTTGATCTTCTTCTTAATTCATGAATGTAAGATTGTAAGGGATTGACACATCAGCTTATTCAGTGCTTCCCAAAGGTGGTAGGGCCCATGTTGAATTATAATTTAACTTTTCCACATGGAAAATTTCTATGGGTTCGATGTTGTAGTCAAACTAAGTTTTTTAAACTTGATACACTCCATCTGATCAATCCAAATAACAGGGTTGTAAGATCACATGTAGGGTTTTAAATGGTTAAGTTAACCAAGGAAGGGATAATTAGTGTTTTCAAGCTAAACCCTGATGCCACAAGACATATTAACCTAGAAACCTTAATAAATGAGTATGAATAAAATAAGAGCACATACAAGGTAATGATGTTACCAATATTTATGGAAAAGAGAAAGGCTACAAGTACAATGAATATAACATTTGTAGACAAGGATCCCTTCAAGGTTGATTGTTTTGAATTCCATTTTGTGAGAACTTATCAAAAACTATGTCATATTTTATGGTTAAACACTCTTCAAAACATGCCTATAACTCTCATGTTTTTGGCTGTAAATATCTAGAATATGTGGGTTGGGTCAATGAGGAGTATGATTTTTATACATACTTATCTAATTATATTCATAAGGAAATCGTAGCCATGAAGTCTAGTGAAGGGGTAAGGTTTTTTTGGTACTCTTTGCTATGCCACATATTTTTGGCCTATGGAATTGATGAGTTTGGTCTAGAGATGCCACCAAATTTAAGGGATAATAGAGGTGAGTGTCTTCCATTCTAGATATGGAATTTTCACTTAGATATGTACAGCTAGACATCAAGTTTTGTCACATTCACAAAATTGTTTGCTACAACATTGAAAGTATTTTTGATGAGGAATGTGGCTAGAACCCCTAAAGAGCTAAATGATTTCTTAAGGCCTAAAGAAAGGAGGCCTAAATTAGGGATAGATCACAATTAGGGAGATGTCATCCCACATGAAAATTATGTAATTCTTAGTGTATATGGAACAAATATCACTCCACATGTGATTCCAATATGTGTGCAACTTAGAATTGGTTTCCTAGAGGTTATGTGCTAGCTAGGAAAAGTTGAATTGTACACTTAGCAGGTCAAAAGAAGGGAACTATTTTCCCCTAGTATACTATGATTTTAGATTTTGTGATGACAAAGGATAGATGGAAGAATATACTTGACATGATTAAACCTTTTTAAATGAAGAAATACAAAGCTAGAAACCATGATCCTAAAGGTTTCATTACATAATTGAACATAAGAATCAAAGGAGGTAAGTTATAGCACAATTTTGACTACCCTAAGGATATTATTAGGAAGGAATTTTATTTGAAAAAGGATGAAGATATTAAGGTAAAGTGGCTAGCCTTTCTGAAATTTGAAAAGGAAAAGAAGCAAAAGGTCCTAGGTTTAGTGCAAGTTTTATGGATATTAAAGATGAAATGTTAAGAATTGAAATAATTTTTCAAAACTTTGATAAGGTTCCTGGGTAACTCAAGGAGTAGTGAATAGAACAAGATAAGTGGAAGGCCCCTATGGTTCAAGAGAGGAATTCTTACCAACCATCCAAGAAATAGTATGTCTTCACTAGAAGACCAAAGGGGATAGTAAGGAAAGAAAAAACAATAGCTACTCCTAGTCAATATAGGTGTTAAGATCCCCATTACTTATGCAACACGTGCCACCATCCCCACCTCCATTTTCACCCACACAATAGATAATTGATCTTGATTCACCTCCTAGGTATCCCTCTCCAAAGATGAGGAAAGTTGAAACTATAGGCTTGGTGGATTACCTAGTGGGTTTTGATGATGAGGTTGTAGTTCCAATTGATGAGATCATGCACAACATGCCATCACCTCCAAGGGAGATAGATTTTCCAGCTCCACAAGGTAGGGTTAATAAGGTAGTCTTTACTGGTCTTGATAATGTTGATGACATAGGGGAGAGGGCCAAATTTTAGTATTGATGATGCATTTTTTAAGAAACATATATTCAAAGAATATGTGTGGAGGATAGAGAGATGAATTTGAGGATAAGCTAAAGGAGGAAATGGGTAAATCCCTAGATTTTCCTAGGAAGGTTATTGCTTCAAGAGTGGTTGTAGACATGAAAGCAAGGAAAAGTGAGCTAAATCATAAGGTAGAAGGCTTGTATGATAAAGTGGTTTACTTTTCCTACTAGAATGGGATTTAGCATTAGTCATTTCCTTCAACACTATGAGGAAGCAGAACTCACAAGTATTTACAACTAGTCAAGAATTCATTTATGAATTGCAAGGATCTGCATTGAGTAGACAATGGGACACATTAGCAATTTTGGCTTTGGCCCCTAACACAAATAATCCTAGAGTGGTTAATCCTCTAACATACCTAAGAGGAGGTATCATCATAAAAGGGTTTTCAAATACAATAGCAGTGGATGCAACCACATTGGTAGTCAATATTGCACATTTCACCAAGGTAACTATGGAATCCTTGTAGGAGAAGTGTGATGTCAAAACTGGGAAGTATAATGATTTTTTGATAGAATATAATAAGGACAAATAGAGGTTAGAAAAATTGAAATCAACCGTTGTAATGTTGCAAAATCAACAACCAATGGAATCAAGTGTTTCATCTTATTTTTCTCCACCACCTCCTCTAGTTCAATCACCTACCCCATCATCTTTGAAGATGGTTGTATATGAAGATATATAAATTTCATAGCTTGTTCCAAGCACAATAGTTCACCTACTCCTCGAGAAAGAGTGAGCATAAGAGAGTTGATTTAGTACCTAATTGTATATGAAGAATTGTTTGAGTTATATGAGGAGAACAATGTACTTATTATTTCTAATGTGCTTGAGCATTGTTTGGAAAAGGAAATAAAAAGATTAAATAGTGTTCAATCAAACTATTCTTTTATGTTTGATGTGCAATAAGGATGTTTGAAAGGGATAGATTAATAGTTATCCCATTAATGCAAGTATGGGTACCTAGACTTAGTTCATTTTCCACCATGGTTGTAGGGTCTACTCATGAGCTTAATAAGGAACCATAAATTTCCCCCAAATTCAAGGTAGTGGAAGGAATTATGGATTGTCAAGGATTAGTTGATCCAGTTTAGAAAAGAATAATGGAGTTGCTCCACTAGTTTGATGAGAATGATCTTGGCCTCTTTCTAGATATTATTGATAGCAATGGATCTATAAAAACATATGAGTAGTGGAGAGAAAAAATGGATAACATCATAGCTACAAAGGTTGTTTTGATATGTGAGGGTGGAGATTTTAGGATTGATATTTTAAAGAACAAAATGGAAAAAATTTCATTCACTAATAAATTTGTGGAAGAATTTTATTAGGATGCAAATTAGGTAGTAAATAAAAATGGCCCATATAGGACTGAATTGGATGAATTCATGGAATTTAATTGGCCATTTGAAAAATATTATGAGGCCTGGAACAAAAAGTATAATCAGATACTTGAATTGTAGATTTGATTGGTGAAGTGGACATATTTTTGTATTTTTTTCACACTCAACATTTCCAAAAAAATTCAATAGTGATAACAAAGTGGTTTTGTCTTCTTGTACAACAAGTTTTTTTCCTTTATTTTCCAACTAAACTTTCTCGAGTCCACATTAAGGAGAATAAAGTAAAGGAGTGGAAAAGAACCAACAATCCACATCAAAGGAACTTTTGGAGGGAAAATTGACTACTAAGAGTAAATATAACTATTTTTGGCCTTGACATATTCCATCTATGAGTAAATAGACTATTAGTGTTCCAAACTTCAATAAATATTTATCTGTATTGGTTTGGAACTTGTAGGATGTAGATGTTAGGTCGGTAAGCCCATAGGGTGAGATTTAATTTTAGGTTCCAATTCCAGCTAGCACCATTGATTGTCTTTTTCAAGATCTTTATAATGGTTTTTTAGAATCCTCAACTTGACTATATCCTTGGGGGTAATAGGGGGTGGAAAAGAAATGTTGGATATTGAATTGATGGTATAGCTCCCCAAAATCCTAGTTTTTTAAAGGAGTTCTATTTTTTTTGATAATGGCTAGTGGAACACCATAGTAGCAAATGAGGTAGTTTAGGATAAACTTGGATATTTTCTTTCCTATTATGTAGGTCATAGGTATGTCTTCAATCTAGTTGGTAAAGTATTTTATGGCTATGATTATAAACTTATGACCATTTGAAGAGGTAGGAGTAATTTTACTGATGAGTTTGAGTCCACATTGTGAGAAAGGACAAGGTGTGGTGATGGGTCTGAGCTCTTGAGCTAGTGCATGGATGAAGTCCCCATGCTGCTGGCACTATAAACATTTCTTCACAATTTTATTGGTGTCTTGCTTCATGGTGGGCCAATAGTATCTTGCTCTCAATAACCTCTTGGCCAAAGTTACACCACTCAATTGTGACTTTAAAATTCCTTCACACACCTCTTTTAAGGAAGTCAAAGCTTCCTCTTAAGACATTATAACAATTTTGCCTCAAGAGACCTTCAGTAAAGGGTATTCCCTATAAGGATGAATTGATAGGATCTTCAGATAAATTACTTTCATAGATTGTGGGTAAGGTCAAATGAGACGATTCCATTATGGAGATAAGTGAAAGTATCATGATACTATGGGGGACTAAGACCGAAAATTTCACACACAAATTCCAATTTGGGTATATCAAGAGCTAACATTAGAATTTTTTCAATAAGAAATTCAAATTTTAAATTGTTGTGTGGCATATCTAATAAGTATCAAATAGTAGCCATGGTATTCATTGCTTGATTGTTGATCCTAGTATTTTCTCAAATGTGATATCAATGAAATAATCCTTAAATTTATCAACCATCTTCTTGCAAGGTATCAACTTTTCATCCTTATTTTGGTAATTATCATTGACCTAGCTCATTATTAGTTTGGAATATCCATACACTTTGAGTTCTTAGATTTTCCATTGGATTGCAATTCTTAACCTTGTGATGAGGGCCTTGTACTCAACTATGTTTTTCATGCATGAAAATACTAGCTTGTATGACTTTTGGATGTAATCACCTTGTGGGATGATGAATAAAATGTCTACTATAGACCCATGTTGTGTCTAGGAACCATCAAAATATAATTTCCACTAATCTATTGAGCTAAGGGAAAACATTGATTCATCAAGAAACTTTGATACCAAGGGGTTTTTCATGTAGATTGGTGATTTTGCTAACTTATTTGTAATGGATTTCCCTTTGATAGCTTTCCAATCAACACACTCTATATCAAACTCGGTAAGGATCATTACCCACTTTTCCATGTGACTGGTGAGAGTGGATTTTCATAATATATATTTGAGTGGACCAACCTTTTATAAAGTTTAATGTGATGTGAGAGCATGTAGTGTCTGAGCTTTTGGGAAGTAAAAACCACTACTAAACAATATTTTTTGATGAACGTATAGTTGATTTCATATCCTACCATGGTTCTATTGATATAGTATATAGCATCTCTTTACGCCTTTCATTGTGTTGAGCTAAGAGAACCCCTAGAGTTACTGAGGCACGACTAAAATGTACAATATCAATGGATTTTCTACTATTTGTGGCTTTAAGATGGGTGGTGGAGCTAGATAATCTTTATTTTCTAAAATTATTTCTCATAATGTTGATCCCATTTATAGGCTACAACTTTTTAGACCAAAGTAAAAGTGTAGATTGTGTTGTTCATTTTAAGCCTACAATAAAGTTGAATTCATTTTAGTACTAAAAGTAAATGTTTTTAAGTTAAAGGCTATAGTGATAAATATCAATTTTTATGTCTTCAAGCCCTCCAATCCAAGATTCTTGCAAATAATTAGTCTCAAGAAATAGAGAAACGAACAACAAAATATAATTAGAGTTAGATAAAAATCAAGATGAAATAAAAATTGAACCCTAAAAATTAAGTTGACTATTATACATGTAAAGGCACCACTCTACCAAATAGAAGCATTGCTCTATCATAAAAAGGCATTAGTCTAGATTTTCTACAAAGGAATCAAAGTTTTTCAATAGCATTATTGTCTAGAAAAGCCATCGAACTATCACCTATAGTAGAAAAAGAAGATATTAGAAAACAAAGGCATTGATATTTGCAAAGGCATTAACCTTTGAATTAGAAAGGCTTTGGTATTTGCAAAAGTGTCAGCCTGTTGACTGCAAAGGCATCAATTTGCTTCTAAAACTTGCAATGTTTGGAAAACATAAAATAAAAAAAGTTAGACTAGGACAAGGGTCCTAGCATGCATGCCAAAATATAAAAATGGTTAGTCTAATTGATCAAATACTAAAGAATTGAAACAATAGCAAGATGAAGTTGTAGACTTGTAAAATTGCCCTAATGGCTATCACACATTATAAATGGAATTTTATCATCATCAACATCATTATCACCTAATATCACTACATTTCACATTGAATACATCAAAACCCTAATTTCCTTTATTAATTAAATAATAATACATTATTTAATTAATTCACATTTTCATCATTTTTAATCAAAATTTAATTTGTTTAATGTAGTCTTAATCTAAATTTATTCTTCTCAATTAATTAAATAACATAAATTATTTAATTACTTTCCTAATTTACCCTATTCCCCTAAGTCAATTGAATTATTAAAACATATTAGTTTAACTATGCCACTTTCCCCTAAATTTGAATAATTAATTTAATTATTCAAAACATCATCAAAAAGGTCAAATAAAACAAATACAACTTTGTTTGAAAAATTTAAACTTGATTTACATGTTCAAATACAAAAAGAATAATTAATTAAAAAAACTAATTGAAACATATATTTTTGGGACCCTATGGACTACTCTTGCACTTCTAGGGTTTTTTCACCTAAAAGGAGATAGATAGGGCAAAAAATGCTTATGTATCACTCAAATTAGGATATGTGTGATGTGATGTGATATAAATCAAGTTACCTAAATGCAATAGGTTACTCTAAATGGCTTAAAACGAATGAAAAACTAAGATTTATGACTTGTTTGAAAACACAGTGTGAAATGTAAACAACTATGTAAATGAAGAAATTATGCAAAACAAAAAGTACAGGGATGAATCTAAGTGCACCTAGATGAAATATGAGCTTTCTAGACTGTTTTAGATTCTAATGAATTTTACTAATTTTTCACAGTGGGACTCATTCACGTAGGATGGCGAATCAGTCCACCTATTGGTGAAAAACTATTGGGAGCTAGTTTCTATCTATTGGGATCTAAAATATGACAAAAGTCAAGTTTCCAGTCCTAAGGTGGGACTCATTCACCATAACTGGTGAATCAGTCCTCCCCCAAATTCCTAAAAAATTTGGAGACAACTCTACAACACCATATTTGAGAATGTTTCCTTATCGGGTTGCCAAAGTCAAAATCACCAGAAAATAGACAAATGACTCTCTCCAAGCTTGATTTTGACTTAAGTTGACTTGAAGCACCTAGTTTACTTGAAAATCACTTTTCAACGCCTAATAACCTATGAAATCTGTAAACAAAGGGCTAGAAACAAACAAGCAAAAGGGGGACAATGATTAGGGGTTAGTGAATAGGGGTTTGCCTTGATCAAACCCCACTTTTGGTAATTAAACCATTGAAAAGACAATATAATGAAAGAGAAAGAAAAACTAATAACATGCAAGTGTTTTCAACTCACCTAACTCTTGATGATGCAAGTCTGAAGTAATGTTAATGGTTGCTTCAAAGTGCTTGAATAGTGCTTGAATTATGATGTAGAATGCTTGAATACTTAAGTGAATAGGTGGATAAGTGAACTTGATGAATGTGGGTTTAAATGAGGTGAAAATCGCTTATTTATACAATTTTTGTGCCTTAGTATCCATTCATACCTCATCATAGGCTGACACCAAGTGATTTTGAATAAAATATCTAAAGGAAATTTGAAATATTTTGAATTTGGGGCCAATGGGGACTCATTTGCCACCCATGCAGAATGGGTCTCACCTAGGGCCTAAAAACATGTCAAGAAAAATGTTGTGTTTAATATTATTTTTCTGGATAACATTCAAAAATATACTTAATTGAGTCATATGAGGGCATAAAGAGACAAAATAAAGCATGAGAAGGGTGTAAATACTGAAGATATGACTAGAAGAGCATGAGAGCTTGTTACAAGACTTTAGAACACTTCAAAATAGGGCTTGTTGATGTGTGAAAAGGTGGTTTTTAGGTGAATTGCATTAAATAGAGTCTAGAAGAATGTAGAAATGTCTTACAACACTTCACAACACCTTCACAAGACATTGTTCCTAAATAAGAATGTTCAAGCCATGATACAAAATAAAATCAAAGCAACATAGTTCCAACACCATGAAACAAGACCTAAAAGGCCATGAAAATGACAAGGGACCATTTTTCTATGACACATTTAGCCCCCACTTTAGTGAGAAGATGAAATTGCTTCAAACTCACACTAAAGTAGCCATGAACATCGAGTGGAGGTTTCAAATGCACTTACATTAGAAAGATGGAATGAAAACGATCAAGAGGGATGATCAAGCCCCTAGGATGGAGATCCCATGGAAAACTAAGAATAAGAACAAAAGAAAACACAAGTGTTGAAAAGAAATGAATGAAGCTTCAATAATCAATCCAACTAGTTGTGAAAAAAGATCTAGGCTGATTGTTTGAAAAAGAGAGTGTGTATTCACTCTAGGGCCATGAAATATTAGGCTATCTATGAGGTGACAAGGCCCAACTATACACTCACTTTGGGGCCACAAAACTAGTTGTATGTGGGGTGAGTAAGCCCAAAAAGTAATATACATTCACAAGTTGGTATGCACTCACAAAACACAAAGATGGCTATGGGGAAAAGTCATGCCACTAGGTGGGCTTCCCGCTCAGCCATGCCAAAGTTATACCCATTTGATAACTTTAACAAGGCGCCTCAAAGAAAAAGGAATGCTTATGAACAAAAATACCAAAGCTACCATAGGCATGCAAGCTATTTTATGCAAGGTGGCAAAAATAAATTTAGAATATAAAAATGGAAAACTATAAAATGTAAAATGTAAAATGTAAATTGTGAAATGTGAAAAGATGTTCAAAGGAGTCTTGTTTAGTTTATGCAAGGTTAGTCACTTAGGTAAAATTGTGTCTAATGTCTCCAAGAGAGGACCAATCAAAGAATAGTATATTCACAACTTAGGGGATGTAGTGCATTGCATCAGGCCACAAAGAGGAATGTAATATGATGAGGTAGATCACACTTATGAAGGACATCACACCCAATGCCATCCACAAAGTGAAGAACACATCACACAAATGAAAAGGATACACTAAGAACCAAGAATGCAAATGAATTGATGGTAATGTATGCCCCCCACTTTAAAGTAATTGCTACACATCATTCTATGAGTAATTACTTTAAATTAGAGAAGAAAAGAAAAAGCAAAAAGACAACAAGAAAACAAGACATGAAAGCCAACTTGGAAAGCCCTATGCCAAGTCATATGTTTTGAAGTTAGGCTGTGTCATGACAAGGAAAAGGAAAAGAAAAGAAATGGATTTTCCCCCCTAGAAAGGAAAATACACCAAACACATAAGGAATCTATGGATTTTGGGTTAGTATGTTCATTGCTACAATGTTTTTATATGAAAGAGCTCGAAACTATCATCATTCTCCAAAGTACAAAACTGGAAGAATGACACAAAGAGAGCGAAAACAAAGGAAAATGAAAGTCCATTTTGGGTCAAGATGGAGGAGACATTGCAGTATTGATGCCTTGCATCATCCCCAAAAGGAAAACATAAGAAAAATGAAAGAAAACAAAAAGGAAAAGGGTGTGTGCAAGAAGTTGAGTCCAGTTTTTGGCCAAAAAGTGGAAGTGTTTTCCCTGATTTTCAGAATTTGACACATTTGACCTTAAAATTTGAAGCACTTAGAGATGAAATCTTCAAAAAAGTCACTGATCATAAAATGTAGTACTCGGAGTCTAGTTTCCAAATATGTAATTTATTTCAATACCCAGATTGTAAAAATTGAGTTTCAATAGGCTTTTCTAAAAACTACTGTTTAAAAGTCAATTTTTTATACCATACCATGCACGTGTACGACATCCATATTTTGACCTAAATTATCATATTTTTCTAAATCCTTTTGGGAAAATATTTGTGACTCACTAAAGCTTGCTTTTAATATTTTCTTATAATTTTTTATTGAATATTTTTTTTTATTAAATATTTATTAGGCATATTTGTCATTTTGAAAAATCGTCGTGTACGACATGCATAAGATGACCTAAACTTATCATTTTTTGATTTTTTTTTAAACTGAAAAGAATTGTCTGAATTTTTCTCTTGTGCAATCCATTCATCAAAATGTTATGTTGATCAAAAGTTATTAAAATACTAAAAAAACCGATAATTCAAGTTTATGGACTAGTTTCATTAGAAATTAATTGAAAAATAGAAAAAATAATCAAATTATTAAAAAAATTACATATTTGGAATCTACACTGTCTCATCTATAATGGGTTTTAATTTTGTAAAAAAATTATGCAAAATAGGTCTTCAAACATATGTCCAAAGTCATTATTTTCCTATGACATTAATAGGACCTTCAAGTTGCAGGTCAAACTAGGTCCAAAGCTTAGGTTCGGGTCCCCAAGCCATTTCCCGAACCAAAAAACAAGCCAAAAAACCCGCTCAAAAATTCATAATTTAAAAAACGGGATCCCATTTTAAAACGGGATCGTTTCAAAAAAAGCAGGATCTCGTTTCATAAAAAAGCCATTTTTTATGGTTCTATGAAACGAGGATCCCATTTAAAATGGACCCCATTTTGAAAAAAGGAAAAATTTCAAAATGGAAAGTTTTCAAAACAGGATCCCATTTTGAAAACTTTTCGAAAATGGAAATTTTTCAAAAATTGGAAGTTTCCATTTTCAGGAAAATTTTCAAAACAAGATCCCGTTTTTAAAACTTTCCATTTTGGAAAATTTCATTTTTGGAAAATTTTCAAAATAGGATCCCATTTTTTAAACTTAGGCTTGGATCCCGAAGCTAAACGGGATCCTGTTTTCTAAAAATGGGATCCCGCTTTTTAAAAACGGGATCCCATTTTTTGCAAGCCGAATTCATTTTTTTGCCTAAGGCAAAAACTTCCACGTGTTGTGGACTCAACTTTGTGCACTTACTCAAAAAGAAAAGGAAAATTCTTTTGGGTCAACATGGAGACATTTCGGTCTCAATGCCTTGCATCATTCCCAAAAGGAAAACACAAAACAAAAAGAGAAAAATATGAGGACCTTGTGGGTCAACATGGAAGAGACATAGGGCGTTTCTAAGCTTTTTATCATCCCCAAAAGGAAAACACAAAACAAAAAGAGAAAAATAAAAGGATCTCTTGGGTCAACATGGAAGAGACATAGGGCGTCCCTATGCTTTGTGTCATCCCCAAAATGAGAACACAAAACAAAAAGAGAAAAAGACAAGGAACTTTTGGGTCAACATGGAAGAGGCATAGGGCATCTCTATGCTTTGCATCATCCCCAAAAGGAGAACACAAAATGAAAAGAGAAAAAATAAAATGCACGATGAATAGAAGAATAGAGGTACAAATAGAAGAAGTGTACAAAGAGAGAGCATCAAACACACAATATGCACATGAAAATAAAATGAAAAGAAAAAAGTAAAAAGGTTAGTTAGGAAAATGCAAGTCAACCATCTAACAAGTCATCTGCTTCCCAATCATTTTTAGTGTAATGCAAGGGTTGTTGACTATCCAAAGGAATAATTTGAAGTGCTGAACCATGAGTTGAGCCAGGTTTTTCACTTGGTGGAGAGGATGTATCATTTAAGATCATTGTAGATGAAAATAAAGAACTTAAATTATTATGTGCTAATTCATTGATTTTGGAAATTTCTGCATCATCATCACCATCACCATCATTATCAAGATCAATGAAAATAGGAGGATGAAGGGTGATTTCTAAAGATGGATGTATCAAAAGTTGAGGTTGTTGGATTGGTTTAATTTTCTATGATTGTTGTACTGCACTATCTTGTGGAAGGTTAGGAGGAGGGTGGTAATCTATTACTTCTATCAAAGTTAAAGGTTGATTGTCATTATTTTCTTCTATGTGAGATTGAAGAGTGAGGAGACGATGATGATGCCTTCATTCCCTAGCACCGCGGTTCTATTTAATTATTTTTTGAAGCTATTGAGGTGTAAGAGCAGATTGAGTCATCATAGGTTCTACTTCCAAAGAGGGAAGAACAAAAGAAACTGAAGAGGAGGGATCAACCACTTTCTCTTTTGGTTTGTAAACTTGTTGAAGGCAAGGAGGTTGAGTGGGGATTGTTTCATATTCCCTTGGTCATTTAAACGATGGTGGGGAAATCTCAGGGGGTGATTTTTCAGGAGGTTGTATGGTTTGCTCAAATTTAGACTTAAGTTGAAGCATGGTTTCATCTATGATAGGAGGTGTAAAGGTGGTCAAGGATAAGTTCCAAAGGGACAATTTGGCTATCTTTTTGGCTTTAAACTTTTCATAGGCTATGATTAAGAATTCCTTGTGAGAGGTGATCGGTTTTATGGGTTCAAGCTAGAAGGATTCTAGTGAGAAGTAACCTTTGGAAGATAAAGGATTAAATCTACTATGGTGTATGGTGACTATCTCATTGTCATGTGGAAACTTCAAGCACTTATGAACAACTGATGGGACCACTTTCATTGAGTGAATCCAAGGGAGGCCTAGCCGAAAAAGAAATTGGTTAGATTGTGGAATAATTGAAAATGTTACTTCCAAAGTTTTAGGTCCTATTTGTAGGAGTAGCATGGTCGATCCAATTATAGTTCATGCAAAACCATTATGTTTTTTAATCCATGCAATGGGTTTATTGTAATCATCTTGATATCTAGTTTGTGTAATACCAAAAACTCTTTTGTGATCATGTTTGTGCCACAAGTGAGATCTATTAATATCACATTAGTGGGCTTATCATAGATTCAACTAGCTGTGTAGAGAGGACCATCAGGAAACTTTTGGAGTATTTATTTAGTAGAAAAATAAATATCAAGTGATTTTGTGGTTGAGCCCTTACAAGGGATAACGTCTATCATAGCCACAAGATTATCCATAGGACTAGCTTGGGTAATAATAGGAGTTGTATCATGTTGTTTATTATTGGTATCAATAGTCATTACATCAGGCTTGGAAGGTTCACTAGCCTTGACAAATGAGGTAGTATGTTTTGGCATAGGATTGGTGAAAATTTGTAAATTTTGGTTAGGAAGTGCAATAGACTTATTGCCTTGATCATTAACACCTGCAATGGTCAGTTCACCCAAATAAATGATGACTTGAACTAAATTTTTAAGATGCTTACAATGTTCAATATCATGGCCATTTTGATGATGAAAATGAAAGTAAGTGTTTGGTTTGAAGGTAGGTGGTAATGGCTTATTTGGATCAAGTGGTCGAACGGGTGGAAAAGTGAGCATGCATTTTTGGAGTAATTGGTTCATTGTGTGATGGAGGGTATCGAGTAAAGGAATGAAAATTTTGTTTGGATCTCCATAATGATAAGGCACAACTACCCTAACAGTGGCCACTTGGTTTAGAATGGATTGGGTTGGTTTTGGTTGATGTTGAGGAGGAAGATTAAAATATAAAAAGCCTCTATTATGTTTGTGGAAGTTTTGTGTGTTGTTTTGGTTTTGATTGGTGTTTTTTTGGTTTCTCAACTCAGTTGGAAGTGGATTTTGAATCATGACTTGAAACCAAATTTTGGTAGTCACATAAGTTTGTACATAAATGCATGAATGAAAGGAATTCCATCACGGTGAATTTATCTTGAAGGTTGATCTTTAAATTTTTGATAAACATCTTCTACAGATGTGCATAGAGAATTTTGACATCAATTTGAGCATATAACGATTGGTAACATGAAATGAAATCTGTCACTTTTTCATCCATTTTTTGTCTACATCTCATAAGGTTTTCCATTTTCTTTTTAGGTGTCATGTGAACTTGAAAGTTACTAATGAAAGCATCCACCAATTCATTAAATGAATGGATAAAATGATTGGGAAAGTTGGAAAACCATTCTAAGGCAGTGTCTTTCAAGGTCCATGGAATTTTTTTTGCTAAAAGTATATCATCAAGGAAAAAGTCACTACACAAAGTTGTATAAGCATTAATATGGTTGATAGGATCTCCTTTTCCTCCATATTTATTAAACTGAGGAATTTCTATCCCTTGTGGCATCAGGGTATGTAATATTTTTAAGGATAAGGGATTACTACATACATGATAGGTGGTTGGAGCAGATTCACCTTGACTAATGATGGAAAGTTGTTGTGCATAGATGAAATGGTAGTGAGAAGTTGTGTAAGAAGAGGATTAGGGTATGTTGGTTGAGGTGGAAGGGAAAATAGTGATGGAGTGTAAGTGATGTTGGGAGAAATGAAAGGAATGCTAAGAGGTGTGAAAGTGGTAGAAGGGACTTGCGATGCCACAAAGGAAGTAGGAATGTTAGTGGAAATCATGAAAGAAGTAGCCTAATGCATAGTTGTATGGACTTGTGGATTGGTATAAGTTGGGATGGAGGCAATGGTTGAAGGGGGAGGAACTTGAGGTGCTCCTTGGCTTACAAGAATGGTTTCAAATTGGATGTTTGAAGAGGCACGTTTATTGTAAATCTCAACAATTTTCTTCATCACTTGCAAGCCATCATCACTTTCAATCAAACGATGAAGATTCTCAATGGTAGGTATGGCAGTTGTGGAAATGTTTTCAAGTAACAAATCTTGTTGTAAATGTGGAAAGTCCTCATGAATATTAATGAAATTTTCTTGCAAAAGTGAATTGGTTTGGTTGTCAACATTCATTGGATGGAAAGGTGAACGTATAGAACTAGTATTGTCAGGGCATAATGCACCATTGTCCATACTAGAAGTAGGAGCTCGTGAGATCCCAAGGTCCATAATGAAAGTGCTATTGTAGGATGCCATGAGTCTAGAACTTCATCTCACTAACGTATTATCAATGGGGCACCAAAAACTCATGAAATTACCACAAAGGAGGGGTGAAGGCCAATGTAAGCTAATCTATGAGCTTGAAACAAAAATGCTGCTAAGTATAACAGAGATCTAACTAAATAAAATAGAAATGCAAACAAATGACAGAAAAATGCTAAAAATGTTGTTTAACAAGTGCAGAGGGACTGATTCACCCTGGGTGGAAAATGAGTCCTAGTATGAGGGTTTTTATAGTTGCTCAAAAAAATTAAGATGATTTAAATGCTCTACAGGATGCAATTTTTAGATGCAGAATGCAAAGTTTGACATTTTCCAATTGGATGTAATGCAAAAATGAAATCTAGATGAAGTTTTCACTAATAGAAAATGAGAAGTCCTAGAATGCAATAACAAATAAATTTATTAATTGAATGATAATGAAAATGGAAATTAAGATGCAATATGTGAATGCAATAAAAAATTTAAAGTGTTCAAAAGTTGGGTTCACCAAAATGAAACGTAGATTTTTGGGACCCAAATGCTACTCTTGCACTTCTAGGGTTGTTCACCTAAAAGGAGAGAGATAAGGTCAAAAATGCTTATGTATCACTCAAATTAGGATGTGTTTAATGTGATGTGATGTAAATGAAGTTAAATAAATGCAGTAGATTAATCTGAATGGCTGAAAATGAATGCAAAACCAAGATTTATGATTTTTTTGAAACACAATGTGAAATGCAAACAACTATTTAAATGAAGAAATTATGAAGAACAAAAAGTACATGGATGAATCTGTGTGCACTTGGATGAAATTTTATCTTTCTAGAGTGTTTTGGATGTTGATGAATTTTACTAATTTTTCAGTGGGACTCATTCGCCTAGGGTGGCGAATCAATCCACCTACTGGTGAAAAATTGTTGGGAGTTGGTTTCTGTCTATCGGGATCTAAAATTTGACAAAATTCAAGTTTCAAGTCCTAAGGTGGGACTCATTCATGAAAGGTGGTGAATCATTCCTCCCAAAAATTCTTGAAAAACTAGGAGACAACCCTACAACACCAGATCTGAGCATGTTTGCTTGTCGGGTTGTCAAAGTCAAATATGCAGAAAATGGACAAATGACTCTCCAAGCTTGATTTTGACTTAAGTTGACTTGAAGAACCTAGTTGACTTTAAAATCACTTTTCAACACCTAATAACCCATCAAATATGCAAATAAAGGGTTGTAAACAAACAATCAAAAGGGGAAAAATGAGTAGGGGTTAGTGAATAGGGGTTTTCCTTTGTCAAACCCCACTTTTGGTAATTAAACCCTTGAAAAGACAATGTAATGAAAGAGAAAGATAAACTAATAACATGCAAGTTTTATCAACTCACATAACTCTTAATGATGGAAGTCTGAAGTAATGTCACTGGCTACTTCAATGTGTTTGAATAGTGCTTGAATTGATGATGTAGAATGCTTGAATATTTAAGTGAATATGTTGATAAGTGAACTTGATTAATGGGGGTTAAAATGAGGTGAAAATCACTTATTTATCCAATTCTTGTGCCTTAGTATTTGTTCATACCTCATCATAGGCTGCCATCAAGTGATTTTGAATAAAATACTGAAAGGAAATTTGAAATATTTTGAATTTGGGGCCAAGGGGGACTCATTTGCCACCCATGGCAAATGGGTCCCACCTAGAACTTAAAAAAATGTGTTAGGAAAAGTATTGTGTTTAATGTTATTTGTCAGGATAACAAAAATACACTTAATTAAGTCATATGAGGGCATAAAGAGACAAAATAAAGCATGAGAAGGGTGTAAATAGTGAAAATATTCCTAGAAGAGTGTGAAATCTTGTTACAAGACTTTACAACACTTCAAAATAGGGCTTGTTGATGTGTGAACAGGTGGTTTTTAAGTGAATTGCATTAAATAGAGTCTAGAAGAATGTAGAAGTGTCTTACAACACTTCACAACACCTTCATAAGACATAATTCTTTGAGTTTTAATAGCTAAATAAGCATGTTCAAGCAATGATACAACATAAAATCAAAGTAACATAGTTACAACAACATGAAACAAGACCTAAAAGGCCATGAAAATTAAAAGGGACCATTTTTATATGGCACACTAATTAATTATCCTTACCCACTTCTATGATTGAGAAAATTATGATCCCCTAATTGCTTGATCTGATTGGCTGATTGATCCATTTATTTCCTAATAGATCAATCTATTCCACAATTCCATAGATTATTCAATCTATTCTCTTGATCCCACTGAACACTCAACATAATTTCTTCAATCAAACTGATTACATAATCAAAATACACTAATTATTCCCATCTAAATACTCTCAATAGTTTTGAACCATTGGTTAGGATATTCTACTATGTTATCTTGAGCATTCATTTTGAAACACAAATTCTATATAACAACCATCTTTATTCTAAAAAATGATCAAAGAATCAATATCATTTGCATGACGAAGTAATATAGAAATCACAATCGACCTTTTGAAACTTTACACATATTTTTGATCAACGATATTGCACATTCTTCAAGTTTTTTCTATGCACAAATGGAGGCTTTGCATTGATATGAACAATCCAACATCTTTGTGAACAAACTTTGACATGGCATGGGTAACAAAATTGGTGGAGCACCTAGTTCACTAGTTACCTCTCATAGGAAAATTTGTCAAAATTAAATGTTTATTTGTAAATTCATGTAAAAGGTCATGTGAAGCCCTATTTCAATGTATTTAAGGTCCAAAGAAGATCACTAGGGGAGGTTGGTGAAGTTAAACTCGCAAAAATTATTGCTGAGTTGTCAAAAATGCACAATATGCAAGAGTGTAAAAGTGTACAAAAAGGAAAAATACAAAGGAATGTGAAGAGTCACCTCATTGGGAAGGTAGTTAGGTAGTTTAACTTGAAGGGTAAGTAATTTATTATGATGGAAACATCTTTATAAAGCCTTAGTAAGGCGAGCAAAGGAGCACTGGATGTATACTTGAAGAATCATATTGAATAAAGTTCCCTATTTTCTCTAATTTATGTGTTTCCTTATTATTGCTTGCCATTTTTTAGGCTTGTACATAAGTTATGAATTATAACCTCTATTATTTTTAATAACTTAGGGAACTAGCATCCATCTGAATTCAACTGTGAGTGATTTGATAGTTTAAAGTTTTTATTTGAGTGTATTGTTGTAGTTCAGTTTGTAAACCTGATTAAGGGTTTTGAGAGTCCTTTATGGTAGAACTCACCATACCACCAAATTTAGGGATAAATATTGGTGGGATTTATTGCTTAGGATTTTTTATATTTTTTGGAATGTTTTGTGTCTATATGGAAGGAAAGGATACAAAGTAAAATTTTTGCTCCAAGGAAATTTATAGGCTTTCTATGTAAAGGAGGTGCCTACAGGTCTGTGTTTGAAGAAATACCTTTGAGAGAAGTTTGATGATGCTTCCTAGAACATGGGAAGACTTATTTGGACTTGTTATAAGTGGTGTAAAGATGGTATAATGTTTGCAAATTACATTTTCCATAAACCCTTGTTTTATGTAGTCTCAAATGGCATACAATGAGGGTTTTTAAGTCTAATACATAAATGATTTGTTATCTGAGAAGTAATGATGGATTTGGTAGTTTCAAGGAATGATAAAATAATTTTTTAAGTCCCTTTGTATTTTGGTGATGATTAAATACTACTTTCTTTGTTACAATGGCCTATTTGGGGCTCTTTGACAATGTATAGACTAATTTTTTGACAATTGTTTCAAAACAATTGTGTCCAAGTTTCTGATATATTTTACTAGAGAAAAATGTGTCCCTAAATATATCTAGGGTTTGTGGAAAAATTAAGTGAATGAAGAGAAAAAACCCAATATAGGGCTTGTTAACCTACAAAGAAATTGACAAATTGACTGCTAAAATAGAGGATTGGTCAAAACAGTGAAAAAGGATGGTATTTAGTGCTTGGTAACTGTCAAATTAGTGATGTTAATGATGACTATGTGTTTTGGAAATATTTCAAAGGTAGGTTTGATGAATTGGATATATGGAGTAAGATTACTCAATGAACAAGAATGGAGTCTTGACTGCAAAAAGGTAGATGAATCTAATAAACCACTACTATGTGGATATATGTTTTATTTGTTTTCAATTATAACATGTTAATGACAGTGCCTTGGTGATTTAGGATAAGTTGTAATATGAACGATTGATTTGGTGTTATTTTTCCTTGTTGAGCAAGTTGTAATGAAGAGATATATGGTGCATGTTGAAAGCATGAACTGTTTCAGTGAATCTAATCTGGTTATTGCTTGGTATAGTCACTTTGTTGATGGATAAGATGAATAAGAATCTAATAAGTGGTTTGGAATATTGATTTTGTGGAATGGATGAATGGAAACCTTGTGAAGGGTTAAGAAAAATTGAGGATTTTGGTTGAGTTGATAAGTGAAACTGATGAAAAGTTTAGTGAACAAAGTTTCTTGTTTAATTTCATCTTCTCCAATAAGGTTTGGGTCAAAAGTACCCCAAGTATTTATGGTTTTGGAATTGATATTGCATAAATTTTTTTTAAATGAATTCTTTGTTTTATCCTTAATGCTTCACTTTTATTTCATTGAATTATGTAACTTTTATCATTCAT
This sequence comes from Sequoia sempervirens, assembly GCA_007258455.2. Lineage (NCBI taxonomy): Eukaryota > Viridiplantae > Streptophyta > Pinopsida > Cupressales > Cupressaceae > Sequoia > Sequoia sempervirens. Next base: position 114,059,867 of record VDFB02281492.1, read on the forward strand.
TTCATGAGTAATGGGTATGAATCTTAGCTTTTATGTGGATTAGATTAGTTTTTCAATTCATTCATTTATCTTATTGCATCATCTAATTTTCCTCTTACACATTCTGGCACACTCAATGGGACCATGGTCCTTGGCACTAATTGTTTTATGAGAAAATTTTGAAGTTGCAAGTTCTGGAAATGCACTAGAAAAATTTTCATGCATAGGCTATAGGATTTTTTCACAGTCGATTTCACATTTCTACTGCACTTGACCCTTTTCTAGCCACTTTTTTATGTTTTTTTGTGCTCTTTCCAAAATAACAGGGGGGAACTTGAAATTTTTAGCTACTTTTTCTTAAAACACAAAAGTCGCACTTGACTTTTTTAGCCGCACTTGCTTTTGACAGGGCCGCTTTTGCTAAAAGATTTCACTTTTTCTCTCTCAAAATTTTAACTGAAATCCACAAGTCACATTTTTCATTTCTAACAATAACAATCATTTGGTTTGGATGTTTGATAAGTGCTAATGTTGTTTATGCCAGATGTGCAGAAGTATGGCATGGGCTTATCCAAGAACAATGCATGTTTATTGCAGAGAAGGCAAATAGTAGAAGCTTTTAATTTTTCAAAGATTTCATAGTTAAAATTTTTTAATTTGGTGCATAAAAAGAACCCCACAAATCCAAATTCCTTTGATTGGTGCTCTAAAAATATTTTAAAATCTTTCTAGCTTAGTAAAATTTCAATTGGTGCTCTAAAAAAAACTTTTCAAAGCTTTCTAGCTTAGCAAATGCTCTCAATTGGTGCATAAGAACCCCATAATTCAAAATGCTTTCAATTGGTGCTCTAAAATGAGATTTTCAAAGCTTTCAAGCTTAGCAAATGCTCTCATTTGGTGCTCTAAAATGAACTTTTCAAAGCTTTCTAACTTAGTAAAATTTCAATTGGTGCTCTAAAATGAACTTTTCAAAGCTTTCTAGCTTAGCAAAATTTCAATTTGGTGCTCTAAAATAAACTTTCCCAACATCTTTCATAGTTTAGGAGCACACTTCAATTTTGGTGCTTATTAAAACAAATGATCAAACACTTTCATTTTGTTGAGTAATGCACAATTTTCTTTTGTTGACCATTAAGACAAGGATTTAGAAAACACTTTGGTTGGTGATTAAAATGAAAAAATAAAATTATTTTATTGCACATTGCTATCTCTTTATTTGAAATCTAAAATATTTCACTTTGGTGCACATAAAAAGAACAAAAATTGCTATCTTGTACACACTCTTATTTTCGTTTTACTTTATTTTTATTTTCTTTATTTTTCATTTTTTGAACTTAAAAAGAACATTGCGATGAAGTGTATACTATGAATTTCATGTTAGGAAAACTAGGTGTCTATCATCTCCCCTTAGACCTTTCGACAATCTTGAGTGATGAAAAGCATCTTAAGTTTTGCACCTTTTGTTTACATTACAAAACATACCTTTAGAGAGCCTGCCTCTTGATTTATGAGAGGGAATGACCGAAGTGATACTTTGGTTTAGGTTGACTATATAAATAATGGTGGGTGTGACAAAATTTATCAACCACTTGGTGTGGATGTTCTATACTGATGAAAGTATCCCCTAGTATCTGTGAGATACCTAAAAACCTACAAGATTTGGGAGGCCTCTTAATTGAGTGAATCACCAGATATAGACATGAATAAAAAATTCCAAAACATGACTAAGAACCAATGTTGTAGAAGCCACACCTTCTCAACCAAAACCATTGTTTGAAGTGGTGCATTGAAGCTTTAATTTTGATAAGTGACTTACTAAGTTTGAATTATGGTTGAGCTTAAAACACTCTCCAATCATTGCATGTAAAATCATCCCTTTGGGGCATGAGGTAATCCCACCTAAGAGGAAGTGTCTAGCCCTAGGGTGTAAATTGTCTTCACTAAATCACCAAATCTATTCGGTTACATTGAAAACATCAAACTTTCTTCTTGAAATAAAATGAGCACATCAAAACATGCATTTAACACAGTTCTCAAACTTCAAACCCTTTTGACCTAGTGTGGATCCTTTGAAAAGAGCCCTATATGTGCACTCCTTAAGGATACTTTAAAAACAATATCCCTAAAGGTTTCTAGATATTTAGGCTCACATTTCAAGTCACATTAAGGATAAAGTAAACATTGGAAACTATAACTTTAGCATTTTGACTTCCACAAACATTGAGCTTTTGTGGAAAGAAACATGCCTAAAGTTGTAGACATTTTTATGGTCAAATAAGTTTTCATTGGTGTGTTGTAGGATATCACTTGCCAAATCTAAAAAAATAGATCAAACAAAGATTATCCAAAATTGCAAAAAACATTTAAACTATTGTAAACACAAAAACTGGAAAATAAATCTACACAAAGTACCACTATTGTTGCTTTTTTTGTCACGCTTGACCATAAATTGGCCTCATGTGCCAAAAATCTACCACTTTTGCTCTCTATTTGTGAGAGTTACTAGTTAAAACCTATCACTTTTGAGAATCTAAGGGCACTTGACTAAAAACTAGTTGTATTTGACCTTTTTTTACCATAATTAACAAAATTCACTAGCCATAGTTGACAAAGAAATAGCCACTTTTTCCTAGAAAAACCCCTTTCACTTGTGCAATTCACTAGTTCAAAAACTACACATAGATGATGCTTTTGAGAAAATATTACCACATTTTCTTTTTTGATTTGGCCACATTAGACCATAATCTAGTTGTAGTTGACTTTTTCAACCACTTTTGCTTCAAAACTACTACTTTAGTTTTGTTTCCTGGTGAAAATTAGAAAACCAATCCAAAACTGATTACAAATCCTTTTGAGAAATGAAGAAATTAGATTCCCAAAATGTGTCACAATTTACATCAGTCCATTATCCATTTGCAAAATTCAACAACTCATCCTACTTTTAGAGATCAAAAATCAAAACAAACCACTTGGATCATTCCTTCACTCACATTTCTAAGATATCAACATTTTCTTGAACCTCAAAGCTAGTTCAAGAAAATTTCTTGCAACATATCCTCTAGAAAAAGAAGTGAAATATAGATCCAATTCTTTCAACATTTTGAGTTCCAAAATAAGGATCATCCCAAAAAATCACTCAAACCTTAGGGTCTTGAGAATCATGAAAACCATATCAAAACATTAACATTTTCATAATTTCACCTTATGACCATTTGGTGTCTAATTTCTTTAGTTCAACAACCGAACCTTACACCAGCTACCATAAAAGAAAACTTTTAGTTGATTGGAGGAGAACAAATAGATATAATCAATAGTTTGAGTAGCTTAATATTCAAAACAAAGGAAACACAAACCCAATAGAAAAACACAACAAAAATCCTAGAAAAATAAGAGTGAAAATCCAATCTTGTGTCCTGAAGGCATGTATTACCACTTCTTGCATGACAATAGATATAATCTTTTAAAAAACAGAAAATTCCCAAAAAAAAACCACAATTTCATTTTCCTTAAAACATAAAATCCAAAAAAAAAGCATCAATTCATTTCAAAGGTTAGGAAATCCCCAAACTTTCACAAAATCTTGGCACTTGTTTATGACAATTATGAGATCACAATATAGAAAAAATATAGAGGCCAAAAAAAGTAGTTCTAGCATACTCCCAACAAACACCACAAACGAAGGAAGTGACCCATTGGGCTATAGACAAAATTAGCTTATAACTCCTCAAAAGGAACCCACATTCAAAGAAACAACAAACCAATCGCCTAGTAAAGAAGAGGTAATCTGTAGACAACAAGAAGCCATGGATAGATCAAATCAAAATCTTAAGGATATTGTCATAGAAGAAGTGGATAGAGAGGAAGAATTAGATGATGAATTATTTCAACATTCCAAAAATCCTAAGGTGCTTTAATTTATGGAAAAAATCTTAAGAAAGGATCCCAACACCTACTTATTCAAACTAGCACAAAGTGGTGCCAAGTTGCCTATAGACTTTAACGTGGGGAGACTTAAATATCCTCACCTCATTCCCTAAGGGGATAACTCAGGTGTGAGAGAAATACTGAAACCATTGGAATTTCCAAACATGCCCCTCATATTCTTGAAAGGAAATGATCAACTAATGGAAAACCATTTGTATAGAAAACCATCCCAAATCAAACAAGCGGTAGTGGCTCAACAATATCAAGGAGGTTCATCTCAATACATGCCCCAAATTACTTCATATATTGACCCTTCCCAAAACATACAAAATCCACACAAGAAATTTACACAATAGTACCATTGACATGGTAGGTCATGATGGAACTCTCAAATTTTGCAAATTTGAAGTGCTCATTTTGAAAATTTTGCCTCTGTACTTTCAGAAGTGCACTTTAAAATCTGCCTAAGTGAACTACTTTGGAGGGTCATATTTTGCAGCCAGTTGATTTTCGTGCAAAACCTATTTGTAGACCCACTCATGTGACCTATGTGAACATGCATGAAATTTTTTAGCTTACTATGATAAATTTTTTTAGGGTTCTAAAAAGTGAAGTTGGAGGCTTTTAACACTTTTCTGTTGCTTGTGAACTCCCTATTTTACAAAGTGGCCTTCTATTCAAGTGAATATATTTCATTTGGTTGAATTTCAAGTCAAAATTATTGTTTCTCTCCATTATCTATGCCAAAATGTACTCCCATGTCAGGTTTCAAAGTTTCATTATTTGATTTGCTATTTTTACTAGGTCAAAACCAAATGCAATTTGTTCAGTTTTGTACCCGCTTTTTCTGAAACTTTTCAGGGAGGTCAACTTTGACCTTCAATATATTTTGATGAATGATTATTCAATAAAATTCCACTTGCACACATGTGCAGTGTACCTAGATGAACTAATTTCTCTAGTGGCAGCCTCTCAAAAGTTGATATGCTATTTTTACAAAATGGCAATTGGGTGTGTTAATTGGTTGAGAACAACTGTTGTTGCAGAAAGTTCAACTAAGAAACTTTGAAAGTGAATAAATTTCACCTCCAGAACCCTTTTTCCAAACCATCTATTGCACTCCATTCTTGGACTGAATGTCTACAAGCTGGCAAGTTTTCATGGTTCCAGGAGGTCATTTGACTATTTTTCAAGGGTGATTCTAGAGCCCACTTGGGCAGTTTTTCCCATTCTACAAAAATGTCAGAAAGCAAGTTTTAGCAACAACCCATTTCAAACTTTAACACTAGATACATTCCAAAGGAATGTTGAGTCAATTGAGCATAAAATTTGTTAGAAAATGACTTTTTTTCAGTCTGGTCCACATGGGGACCTGACATACTTTGAACAACTGTGAAATTGCAATTGACAAAATGCCTCAAAGAGATGGTAAAATTTTTGGTTAGTGTTTTCTTGCAACAAAGAAAAAAAATGAAAATGAATTGTGGAAGCACATATGAGGCATGTAACCTATCTGGTAAGTTGAATCCAAGACTTCAATGTCACAAATACATAATGAGCTGGTGTTTCACCTGAGTCACCAAGGAATTTAATTTACCATGCTATTAGATCTTGCTTGGTTATTGGAATTGGTATATGGCATTGAAAAAGTAGATATGTTCTCTTCTTCTATTGGCTTTGGTTCCCATGATAGTGATTATTTTTAATATGAAATTTCCATCAAATCTTACCATGCCATTTGGTCAGAAGGGTATAGGGCTAGAAACTATCATTGGTTGGTTGCACAAGTGCAAATGAAAGAAATAATATAAGTTACCATGGGATAATGTCACAACATTATTCAATCTCGTTCGATGATTTGAACAACTCTATGGTACCAAAAATAAGAAAATATTGATGTAGCACATTTATGGAGAATTGGAATTCATCAAAGTAGGGAATTCACTAGTTTTTGAAGGTTCAAAATTAGTTAGAACTAGTTATCATGCTAGTTTGGTAGGTTGATAACATGGAGGAAAATCAATATTGGTGGAGGAAAGCTTCTACAAAATTGCAGCCAATACAATTGGAAATCTCACTGGTTTGCTAAGAATGCCCCAAAGAGCAACTATTTAGATTTTTTAAGAGCCTTTGAATATGTGTTGGTGGCCTCATTGCCACAATGCTTATTCTCAAAATTGTTGTTGTAGACTTCTTGTGAAAGAAGTAGATAAAACAAAACTGTTGAAAATGCATAAAGTGATTATGTTAAAAGACCCCAGGAGTTCTTAGGAAAATGCAATAGGAGAGGCATGCACAACTACACACTAAAAATGAAAATATATTAGATTTGTCTGAGGACACTCTATAGATGCCAGATGTTCAATTTTTAGAATGCTAAAAGGAAGCATTGAAAATTTGGTTTGATGCCATCAATAGCAATGAGAACACCTCTTCTAATGTGGTCTCATGGAATGCCAATATTGTAGGTTATACATATGATGGATTTGTTGAAAAGTCCTCAGAAACTTAAAATATAATGTAGGGTGCAAGGTACAAACATCCATCAAAACACAAAGAATAGAATAGCTTTGTTCAAAATTTTTGTGCAATTAGAAGGAAGTTATTCACTTCATTTTCCATGGGATCGAAGTTATAATCCTCTTAAATATTGTTGGTTATGTTGTTTGAACAACTACAATGCATTTTGAAGAAGTGAATCAAATATTTTGTTGAAAAGGCTACCATTGTCTAAATTGGAGGGAAATACGCTTTTGAGAAAGGCTCACTATGGAGTCAACAAGGAAATTGTGTAATGGCTTAGCCAATCAAGCATAGAATAGTTCTGATGAAAAGGACGCAGAAACTATTAGGAAAATATATCTAAAGAGGCACCATCATAGACAAGGTATATGAATTTGTTTGGCAAAGAAACCTTGAATAACTATTGTTTATGCTGTAGGCCACCATGATCCATGGGACGAGTAGAGAAAATGAAGATTCAATGAGGAGATTAGGGTAAGAAAATAGGGTAGAGGGAAATCAATGACACACAAAATAGTATGAAGCAGTGAAGTTGAATCTCCTTACTTCCCCGCTAGCTTGCAGGTTAAAGGTGCTTGATTTTTAAATACCACGAGACTGACGAGAATGAGCCACGTGGCTCATGTGGTCCCAACTAAATGAAGGCACAAGAACTTGATTACTTACTCACCATTAATAAATTTAATGGGGCTTCCTTTATTTACGCTTTGTTTTAATATAAAATCAAGGATGCTTTCCTGGAAGATGTTTTGAGTGGGCTCCAAGAAAATTAAAAGATGCAAAAAATTTAAAATTTCAATTACTCGATGCATGGGAAATTGTTTTTAATAGGCCCACATTAAATATTCATAATATTTTAAAAGCAATTCTCTTAAATATGGAGTGAATTATATGGGTATGGGTAAATATTTTTACCCAACGAATGTTTAAAAGCCTTATCAGGGAGGGAAAATATTTTAAATGTAAAACACATGTGAATGTACATAGGGAACTATTTGGGAATTATTCTCTTTGTCGGGGAATAAATTTATATAAAAGGTGAAATGCATTATGTGTTGGGCAATGAAAATGAAGCCAAAGCCTAAATATTAAAGTTTTAATACTTTAATATATGGAGGAAAAATATAATGTGCAGCTCCAACATAATAAAGAATAGAAAAGAAGATTTTCACAAGCAAGAAAAGGCATTTTTCACATAGTTGGGTAAAATGGAGATTCTTCACATGGGTAATTTTTATGTTGATGAACAACTTGAGTAGAGATATAATTGGAGGTAAAATTTGTTGCAAAGAAGAGAGATGAGAGAAGCTTTGAATTTTGTTAGTCAATGTTGAATGAAACTTCTAGAGGGCATCTACAAATCAACTCATAGGATTCTTTTGGAGCTTTCTATTCTTCTATATCTTCTCATTCTTCTCTCATTGTAAGGGGTTATGAATTATTGTGTGGGGATGGATAGATAGAAAATGTTGAGTTCTGAGTCATAAATTGAGTCTGTAAAGCTTTCATTGTTGATTTCATGAGTAAATATCAACCAGTTTGTGCAAATAAGTCATGAATGTCTTCAAATTGTCTCTAGATTTGTACACATTTAGTCATATGAATTCAATAATACCAAGTATCTTTGGATTTTTCATCTCAATTTCCTTGAGATTGCTCTATATGTTTATGGTTTTGTTTCAATGAAATGGTTAAAACACTTTGAGTAGATAATTGTGATTATAAGTGTGCAGGTTGGATTTGATAAGGAGAATTTGAATGACAATAGGATTGGATCTGTAGTGTAATAAATTAATAGTTTTAAATCCACTAGTTGAAGATTGTTTGCTAATGAATTCATATTGTGTTTGACTCGATGGCCCAGAATTAGGCATTGATCTGCCATTTAGCTTTGTACATTCTCATAAACAAGTTTAAATTCAAAATCACTTTAAATCCTTGTTTGGATAAGTTTGGTGTTGAGTTCTACCACCCAATCACTGAGTTAGTGTTGATTTACTGAGAATTTAGCTAGATTTAAAGTTGTCAATCCTTTCCTTAGTTTATTTTCATTGAGAATTATTTGCTATAAAAAGCAATGTCTGTGTATGGTTGAACTAAGTTTTAGTCATTGTATAGGTTGACTCTATTAGAAGACTGAAATCACTAAGAAGGGTGGGGGGTGAATCAATGATTTATGAAAGTCACAAAACTTTTTTAAAACAAGAATTTATGTTTGTTTTGAGCCAAGAAGACAAATCACAGTATGTATTGCAAACTTGAATTTTAAATGAAGACACCAAATGATAATTCAAAGAACATATTTTACTTGTGCATAAGTAGTATTGTATTTGCATGAACTAGGAATTTAAACATAAAACTTTAATAGAAAGGAGATGTAACACTTTCACATGTATCAGAGCTCACTTTAAATCAGAACTTTTTATGCATGAAACTTGATATATATATATATATTGGCAGATGTGAATTCATTATATATTTGGTGACACATTTAAAAATTGACAGATAAGAATAGTTACACACATATAAACATCACATAACACCAAATTTTTTCCTGAGTGGAAAAACCCTCTTGGGGAATAAAAAAACACTCAAAAAAATCTTTCCTTTATTCACTTAGAGCACCAACTCCTTTGCATTGTAAAAAACAATATAGTATTCTATCAAAACCCTAGAATGTTGTATGAGAATGGCAACATATTCTTCTAAATACAATAATCGGATTATTAATATAAATATTTTCAATGCAATACAACTTCTGGAATGAATACTAAAAACATCATATTCCTCTTTTTAATATTCTCATGAAAATTCCTTCAAAGATCATCTTTTAAAGACCCCTGCAAATAATAATCTTTGTATGTAGTCTGAATAATTGTAAACCAATGTGGGTTATGGTTACAAGAAAAAACCCTAAATATTTTTCAACTAACTCTTTCAAGAATCTTATGTTCTCATCTAACTTCATCAAAATTTTAAGATTTGAATAATTGAATGCATTGACCCTTTATTTGTTTGCTAAGAAATAATCAAGGGTTTCAAATAACATTAACCACTAAATCTTCATGAATAATTCCATAAATTCTATTAACCTTAATACTTGTTTAAGGTGGAATGAAAATAAACAGATACTAAAAGAACCATTTCAGAACTATCTAGCTAAAGACCTCCATCTATGAGCTCTACCTTTTCACTTTCAACTTCCGTAGTCAAGCATTTTACCTAAAATCTGCAACTACAACTCCATGGTGGTGTCTAGGGTTTACACAATGAAACAATAACAACTCTTCCCTACATTTCCGCCAAGTCTTTTGAAGACTTTTCAAAAGAGTATAATCATTTGGAATCCGAACATCATAAAACATTTGAATCTGTTGTCAAAGATTAAATCATTAATTTATGATGCTGTCAATCCTCATGTCACTACCAAGTGACTAAGCCAAAATATTTTTAATTATAGCACCCGATGTCACATGAATAATGTGACTGAAATAAATAAGCATCAAATTAATATTTTACTCAAACTTTTAAAACTTTATTATGTCGTCATTCCCCAATGTTTAGCATGCCCGACAAGGGCTTGATTTTCTTTGTTTAACAAAGTCTTTATATCTCTTTAGTTCCCAACACCATTTATGGTGTAAAATATAAATATTTAAATATCCTCACCATAGGATATATTAACCATGAAATACTTCAAAGTAATTCACCAATGTAACCTATATGTAATTGAAATATACGTTTCCTAAAACCATATGCTTCACACTAATTTATATCTAAAAATCCCATTTAGCAAAAAAATAATCCATGAAGAGAATATACAATTGACTTTGAACCTATAAACTACATTTTCTTGCAACTTCTATGTTCAAACATAAGAATTCACATCACATTTGAACTGTCAGCCCATATAGAAATAGATTTGCATGAAAGTATAAGAAAATGTATAACTCAACAAGTACTTGTCAATATTTCACCTTAGAGTACATATACCATTATTACTCTAGTTGATCAGTCTAAAACCTGTAAAATGCAATGACCACAAAGATGACAAAATGTCAGCCTGTATCTTGTCAAAATAATCAATACTATCAGCATAACTGTAAAACAAAAATCCGATGTAACTGTGAGATCAATACATCAATACTATGAGCATCAACATAAGTGAACATCATACACCATCCAAAACCTATAATTTCATGCCATGAACCATTGGAAAAGACCATGTAGAACAACTATAATCATCATGTGTGCCATACCAAATATCAATCCTTTTTATCATGCCTATTCATCTTAAATAATCAATCTGAAACACTTCAAGTGCATAGACCACAGTGATTTCAATAATGTCAATGCAACTAAACTAAGCCAAAAATCATCTCAAGAACTCAGATGTGAACACCATTATACAAGTCAAGTATAAATATCATGAATGCTTTAAAACAATAGAGTAGTGCAATAATGAATTATGCACTAATGTTTCAATCAAAGACAAATTGATAATAAGAAACTAAATATACTTGTGACTTGTAACCTTGAAGAACTAACCTATGACTTGTAACTTTGAAGAACCAACCTGACTTGTAACCTTGAAGAACCAACTTGAAAAACATTAACCAACCACATGAAAACCAATATGAGAATGCATCATGAGAACCAATCTGCATATCATGTATCAACCAATCTAAGAATGCATCTTGTCAAAGAAGTAGTTTTTTCATCAAATATTGTCAAAGAACCAATTTTGTCATCAAGGACAAACTAAAAACAACTAAGAGTGAAAAAACTCCCCCTTTTTTCCATGATGGACAAACACATAATTTCTCTTCCCCTTTTTCCCTCAATGACAAAGGATAAAAGTGGAGAATCTGAGATGCCATGAAGATAAACAACTAAGAGTCCAACCAACACATATCTATTTGAAAATAGGAATCAAGAATCAAACACTATCATTACTTAATTCATAATCAAACAACTTTGTGTCATATAACTCCTTATGTTGAGCACATAAGCAACATAATATCTTTGCATTCACAACAATCAAAGACCTTATCAACTCATATATTCATGGAAAAATTGTAACATGAAGCTCCCCCTAATTCTTTGCATTGAGAGACCATAAAGTTGACCCACTGACAAAATTTCATTAGTACTACCTTATTGCATTAGCACTATTTCACAAAGAACTTGTGTCAAGTCCTTGGACTATGATGTTAAATGTTCAAAATGAACATCTACTACACTTTTCATTGATTCTCAACATGTATCACACTTCAACAAAATAAGCTTGTTATTGTGGAAACAATTGTATTGTTCACTATTAACTGTTAGTAGACCCAACAGTCATAACATTAAAAAAATATAAACTAAGTGTGTATTGCAAATAAAAAACACAACACCACAGAACTATGTTCTCATTGAAATGCATTATACTATATACTATCACTTGTTAACCTTATAAATATAATTGTTAACTAAAACAAATCCAAGTTTGAACTGCATAACAATTCTCAAACCTTCAAACTATGTGAACATGTGAATCCAATATTTATACACTTCCATTTGAACAAAAATATTGTCAACAACCAACACACCACTGTCAATAGCACTGGTGTAAAGATGCTAATATGAATCACTATCTTATGTGGCTGAGGATTGTTGTAGTCTATAATGACTCATGACCAAAGAAAGAAGCATCCATACATTATTTTTCTAATTTGTTTGTCATGCTTCAAGGAAGATACCAAGAATCAAACATGAGACAAATATTTGAGCCAAGGCTTTTTAATGCTTTCTCATATATGACTATCATTGACATACCAATTTCAAACTCCACCTTGTAACAGTAAAAACACACTCTCACCTTTTTTAAAAAAATTATGAGGACACTCAGCAATTTGAATATCAATACCACTATTGTTAAGTAGAGACTCTATCAAAGAAGAGTCACTGTTATTCAAAAACCTGTTAGTCAATTGACTGCTAAAACAAACTTCTAGAATCAGCAATAGTTGTAAAAGTATCATGATCTGTGCAAAAAATGATATTTGTCAAAGATCCCTATACCACCACTAAACCATATGACAAACATATATCACCAATCATCCTGACAACTATCCTTTAGAATCAAAACAAGATCAAGTAATTTGGAATCTATTAAGCAACTCTAAGGTGCTTATGATATGAATCATAAAATATGTGTCCCTTTACTACAACCTTCAATTACCATACATTCAACCTTGAAATCGCCATCAAAACTTTACTAGGACTGAGAATCACATACCATCATAGAAAATAAAGAATTGTCACGGTGGAAAACAAACTACTATACTTTGATTATTGAAAACAATGCAACTTATTGAGAACATCATCCAAGTTTGCTAAAACCTTCACACTTGGTCCTATTATGATCCTGTTACTGTAGAATGCATTCCAAGAAATGAACTTCCACACTGTCAAATGAAATAAAATTTACTACCCTATTTTGAATACTATGTACAATAACTTATCAAAGTGTAATGAATACATATCTAATCAAATTCATAAAACTAATGTTATGTTGATTGCTGCAAAAACCACAATACTTTTTCCAAAGTGATCCTATAAAAAATATAATGACATCCTTGATATCATGAGATCCAATTATGACATGAAAATTTGCATGAAAATCATGAAGAATACTAGCATGTATGCTATTAGTAATGTAGTAAAAAGTCATCAAATGACTGGAGGAATAATTATAGGCTACTATACTTTCTTTGTTATAAAAGATTTCTGACCACAGATGGACCACTGTTCTTTGATATCAAACTCACCAGGTCCATGAAGTAGACAAACTATACCAAAATCTAAAAAAAAAAATTGTTCCACTACATTCTAAGACTCCTTGGGGATAGAAAATAAAACTTTGAATCACTCCCCCTAAAACCAAATAGCCACTAAATGATAAGAGATGGTCCTTGTGCATCACGCACAAGACTAAGTCCTTCCTTCTCCTTTTCTTACTTTCTTCTCCAGATTCTTAGAGATTCATTTCCAAATGATTTCTCTCTACAAAACCTTGCTTTATTACCAAATCCATTACACCTAAATCAAACAACTAAAGATTTTCACTTTCTAACATCATCATATAGAAATAATTTATCACAATTTCTTGCAATATGACCTGACCAACTACACTTGAAGCATGTGATAATATTATTGTTCCTTTTCCAATCATTTTTCTTCACTTTAATCCAACATTCAGATGATCTATGGCCATAATCAAAATAGGAATAACAATAACCTAAAAAAGAACAATTATACCTCATCAATTTACCTTGCCAAACAGAGGGAGATCCTCTAAATTTGTTTGTTATATTCCTTCCTCCTCTATTGATATCACTGTGTTGTTTATTTCCTATAGTTTCAAGGTTAGCAGCATGAAATTTTAAATCTACCTTTGTTCTAGGTGTTTTTCTAACCTTAGAGCATTGTCCTTCCTCTAAGCCTAGACCACTTTTGTCACTTGGAGCTTTCTGTGCACCAATAATTTTATCCAAATACATAGAGCCATTCTCATTAATTTTCTCATCACTTAATTGCTTTGATGCTTTATCAATGTTCCCCAATAAAACCACTTGCCACTCAAGTTTTTCTATACTCTATGGGTATGTGTAGGATCATCATGGAAAAAATAGGCCCTTAAGTGATGAAAAAATAAGAAAAATCAAAGTTAGGTAACTTGACGTTAAAATTTGAATAAGTTATCTATATTATTTCAAAAATATGTAAGAATAGAATCTGTGGTAAATTGAATTTAGTTTCTAAACTACTATGTTTATTTTTTTTACAAAAAAATTATTGGGCGAAAATTTATGAAATTTCAATGTAGTAGTATTTAACTTTTAGGGAAAAAATAAGAAGTAGGTGTCTGTCTAATCACTCTAACCACAATAAAATGATAAAAAAAAATTATAAGATTTAAGATATAAGTAGAGGACTCATGTCCCAATGTGATGCATATTTTTTGTACTTTTTTTCCAAATAAATAATTAATTATGAATTTTTTTATTACAACTTTTCAAAAATATAAAAAAATCGTATGTCTAACCACCTTAACTTGGTCAAAACTTCATGAAATTCAATTTTATTTTCTTTAATCCTATAGTATGTGAAGCACAGAATGTGATGAATGTTTTAGATTCAAAAAATGCTATATTGTTTGAAAGTTATAGATATTTTTCAATTAGCCTATCAATCAAGACTTTAGTCGTAATTCAAATAGAAAATGAATAATAATTATTTTTTAAATTCAAAGTAAAGCATAATTTACATTGGTGGAAAGCTGAGAATCTCCTTTCAAAAACCTTTCATTTCATCAATTTTGGGTAAAAAAAATGTCATCAGCCACATACCCTACACATATCCATCATATCGCCACTTTTTGGCCCATCACGATTCTGCACATACCCCTGTTCTTTTTCATTAAGTTGGATTTTAAGTTCTTCCTCAATCTTTGTAGCTTCTTCATCTTGTATCTTTGCTTCTACAAGATCCAAACATCTCTTATCTTTAATATCTTTTTCTTGTTGAAGTTGCCTTTTTTAAATTCTAGTTTTCTTTTATAAGTTGCTTAATTATATCTAAAGCACACAGGAGTTCACCTTCCAAATCAACCTCGCTTTCTTGTTCCTCATATTCCTATTCATAATTCACTTGACTCAAAAATTGATCTACTTCTTCATTAATTTCTTGGCCATTTGAATGCTTCTTAGTAATCTCTATAGATTTAGACTCAATATGATATTTCTTTAGAACTATGAAGATTTGTACAATCATCACTTTTAGATGACCCACAACTTGTTTTAGTTTTCAAAGATATCTCCTCGTGCAACTCACCATTCTAATTCATTTCAGTCAATCTATCCAAAACTTCCTTTGCATTCCTGCAATGCATAACCTTAGCAATAATTTCATTTGGAAAACTATTGAAAATAGCATCTATAGCCTTAGCCTTGAATTCAAGAGTTGTTTTCTCTTCATGTGTGGAAGGAGATGTTATAGATACAGTGCAACCTCTTTCTAATGCTTCCGACACATCAAACCCTAAGGAAGACAAATATGTCTCCATTTGACATTTCCAAAGAATAAAATTGGTACCTTCAAACTAAGGCGATCTAGGATACTCTATCATTTCTAGATTATTGCTAATGATCTCTTCCTCATTACTTCTTATATTGAGCTTAGGTAGAACTTGATGGTTATTATTTTTTTGTGAACTTCTTTTTCCCTTATTCCTTCTACCTTTTGCTATATCAAATACAACACTTCAATACCAAAAATCCTTAAGTCAATCAAACTTTATTAATCAAGGATTTGGCTCAAGTCACAAAAGTACCTTCTTGAATTTATGATATGTTTGACATACTTGCAAAATTAGAAACAATCCTAGGTAAATTAGACCTATATGAGGACCCTATGCTTTAATACTAATTGTTGGAAGACTGAAATCACTGAGAGGGGTGGTGGTGAATCAGTGATCTATGAAAGTCACAAAATTTTTTTAAAGCAAGAATTTATGTTTGTTTTGAGCCAAGAAGAAAAATTATAGTATGTATTGCAAACTTGAATTTGAAATGAAGACACCGAAAGAAAATTCAAAGAACATATTTTACTTGTGCATAAGTAGTATTATATTTGCATGAACTAGGAATTTAAACATGAAACTTTAATAGAAAGGAAATGCAACACTTTCACATGTATCAGAGCTCACTTTAAATTAGAACATTTTATGCATGGAACATGATATATATATATTGGAAGATGTGAATTCAATATATATTTCATGACACATTTAAAAACAAACATATAGGAAAAATCACACACATATAAACATCACATAACACAAGAATTTCTCCTAAGTGGAAAAACCCTCTTGGGGAATAAAAAACCACTCAAAAAAATATTTCCTTTTTTCACTTAGAGCACCAACTCCAAAAAATATAGAAGCACCAACTTCATAAAACTAGGAGCACCAACTCCTTTACAATGTAAAAAAATAATACAGTATTCTATCAAAACCCTAGAAGTGCAAATTGCAATCCTAGAATTTCAATAGAAGACTATAAAATATTTTCAGTAAGTTCATTGAAGAATTTTGTATGATAATGACAACATCCCCCTCTAAATACAATAATCTAAGTATTAATATAAATATTTTCAATGTAATAAAACTTTTGGACTAAATATAAGAAACATTATATTCCTATTTTCCAAATTCTCATGAAAAATGTCTAAAGATCATCTTTTAAAGACCCTTGCAAATAATAATCTTTGTATGTAGTTTGAATAACTGTAAACCAACATGGGTTAGGGTTACATGAAAAAACCCTAAAGATTTGCAAACTAACTCTTTCAAGAATCATATGTTCTCATGTAACTTCATCAAAATTTCAAGATTGGAATAATTGAATGCATTAACCCTTTATTTGTTTTCTAAGAAATAATCAAGGGTTTTGAATAAAATTAACCACCGAATCTTCATGAATAATGCCTTAACCAAAAATAATTTTCAAATCCCATAAATTGTATTTACCTTAATACCTATTTAAGGAGGAATGTAAATAAACAAATACCAGAAGAACTATTTCAAAACTGTCCAGTTGAAGACCTCCATCCATGAGCTTTTCCTCTTCACTTTCAACTTCCACACTCAACCATTTTTCTAGAAATCTACAACCACAACTCCATGGTGGAGGCTAGGGTTTACACAATGAAAAAATAACAACTCTACCCTACATTTCCCCCAAGTCTTTCAAAGAATTTTCAAAAGAGTATAATCATTTGGAATGTGAACATCATAATACATTTGAATATGATGTAAAAGATTAAATCATTAATTTATGATGGCTATCGATACTCATGTCACTACCAAGTGACTAAAAAAAACCTTTTTAATCATAACACCTATTATCACATGATTAATGTGACTAAAAAAAATAAGCATCAAATCAATATTTTACTCAAACTTTTAAAAATTTAATATGCTTTGATTCCTCAATGTTTAGCATTCCTTACAAGGGCTTGATTTGATTTGTTTAAAAAAGTATTTATATCTCTTTAGTGCCTGACACCATTTATGGTGTAAAATATAAATATTTCAAAGACATTCACTAATGAAACATATACAATTGAAATATAACCTGCCTGAGGCCATATGCTTCACACTGATTTATATCTAAAAATCCCATTTAGCAAAAAAAATACTCCATGAAGAGAATATACAATTGACTTTGACTTGTAAACTACATTTTCTTGCAACTTGTATGTTCAAACATAAGAATTCACATCGCATTTGAATTGTCATCCCATATAGAAATAAGTTTGCATAAAAGTATAAGCAAATGTATACCTCAACATGTACTTGTCAATATGTCAGCCAAAGTACATATACCATTATCACCTTAGCTGATCAGACTAAAACCTATCAAATTCAATGACCACAAAGAAGACAAAATGTCAGCTTGTATCTTGTCAAAATAATCAATACTATCAGCATCAGTGTAAAACATAAATATGATGTAACTGTTAGATCAATACATCAATACTATGAGTATCAACATAAGTGAACATCATACACCATCTAAAACCTATAATTGCATGCCATGAACCATGGGAAAAGACCGTGTAGAACAACTGTAATCATCATGTGTGTCATACCAAATATCAATCCTTTTTATCATGCGTAATCACCTTAAATAATCAATCTGAAATACTTCAAGTGCAAAGACCACAGTGACGTCAATGATGTCAATGCAACTAAACTAAGCCAAAAAACATCTCAAGAACTCAGATGTGAACACCATTATACAATTTAAGTATAAATATCATGAATATATTAAAACAATATAGTAGTGCAATAATGAATTATGCACTAACATATCATTCAAAGACAAACTGATAATAATCAACTGAATATAACTATAACTTGTAACCTTGAAGAACCAACCTGTGACTTGCAAACTTGAAGAACCAACCTAAAAAACATTCACGAACCATATGAGAATTCATCATGAGAACCAATCTACATATCATGTACAAACCAATCTGAGAATGCATCTTGTCAAAGAACCATTTTTGTCATCAAATCTTGTCAAAGAACCAATTTTTTCATCAAGCAAAAACAAAAAAAAAACTAAGAGCCAACATACCCACCTTGGTCCTATAGAGCCAAAAATGTATAAGTTCTTAGTCTTTGGCTGAATCTTGTTAGTTGGCCAAATCCCTCTTTGAGTTTGAGTATAAGAAATTGGCTAATTCTTTAGGATTCAGTGGATTGGTTGATTTGGAACACCGACAGAATGACGACTTTGCTAGGGAAAACTTTGAATCTCTAGTTGCAGACTATTTAATTGTAGAGTCATATCATTTGCATAGAGTTAGTTATTTTCCATTCTAAATTTGGTTCAAATATTGAAGGATTTCAAACCTAGAGAGAGAATTTTTTGTAGTGAACCTAAAGAATTCCTGATCTGTGGTGCTCTGTTGGTGAAAGGAACTCAAAAAGAGATTTATTTTTTAAATAAATTCATATTGCTTGAAGTTCAATCCTCTATGAACAGAGGTAGGGACTCTATTAGAAGAACCTATTGAAGAGGTGAATACAATTCTAGATCTACAATATTTCTAGAACAATTTGCAGCAACTGCAACATTTCAATGTATTCTTGACTTTTGGTTTTCACAAAATTTGTGGATGAAACCATATTTGAACATCTTAGGAAAAAAATTGTTTCCCTATTGAGTGAATTAGCACTAACAAAGGGAAATAATAGTAACAGTGAATTTGCACACTCCCATTTGTTGGATTTTTTTAGGTTAGATGTAATTACAATTCCATTGAAAGAATTTTGTCTAGTGCTCAAATATTTCTAGTGTGGATGGTTATAATGCATTTGTAGTTATCCCAGATTACCATCCTATTAGTAGTTATCCTTTTTTTCCATCATTTGGTCATGGTTGTCATTATGCACAATTAGTTGAGTCCTAATTTGCATATATCCATGGAGAACCAAGGTAAAATAGCCATACCTGTAGACACATTGAAACAACTTGTCAAGAAGTATCAAAAGTCTAATAATCCTCATACATTTGATACCCCAAAGTACATGAATCCAAGAGTGCACAAGCCTGAGATAAGGCCTAAATGGAAAGTTTTGCTTGAGAGGGGACTTAAAGAAATGGATAAAAGGCACCAAATGTATCAAAAATTCCAGTTAAGAGACAGACATACTACATCTACTTGCCAAGTTAATGCACCTTTTGTCAATTCCTTTGATCCATTGTATGCTCAATTAAATTTGCCATGGGTTGATTACGAAATTGAGAGTATACCAACTCAAGTCTATAAGAAGATTCCTAGATTTAATGGATACAATGTTTGTGAAGGAGATGCACATGTAAAAAAAATTCCAACTTCATGGAGAAACACTTATTTGGATATCAGGATATGTGGATGAGATTTTTTGTTAGATCCCTTGAAGCAAGAGCTTGGGACTGGTACTTGATTTTTCCTGAGAGGTCATTTCCTTGTTGGGATAAATTAGTGAATTCATATAGAGAAGAATTTTCAAGAGATCCTTTTGACCTTGTCACAAGGTTAAAGGAGATTAGAAAGAAAAATGAAGAGTTGAGTATTGATTTCAGTCATAGATTTGTTGTTTCTCTTTCACTAATCCTAGAGAATTTCAGACCTAGTACTTTATATTTTATTCATATATACTTTGAAGCCTTTGAAGAGGGATCTAGTGCATTGTTAAAATATTTTAGAATCTCCAATATGCAGATGGCTTGCACAGTTTTAGATGATTTGGACAAAAGGAGGAATGAATATGTGCAAAGTTTGTTGTCTTTAGTTTTGGGAAAATATATTGATGAAACTAGCAACTATGTGAAGACAAATGATCATATGTCATCAAGTTCAAATTCAAACAAATGCATACTTGAGAAAGTAGAAGATAAGAATGATGCATCATTAGGTGATGAGGAAGTTGTCTTTCAACAACATTTAAAGGAAATGTACCCAACTACAAGTTGCAGCCATAATGATGAAGGAAATGATGAGGAGAATGAAGCATTTGAAGTTTCTTCTATTTCCTTTGAAAAAGAAAAAAGAGAGCAATTTTTTTGTAGCAAATGAAGGTTGCAATGATGCATATAACTTCTTGAAAGATCCTCTTAGTTCAAACTATGAAAATGATACTTCCTCTTCAATCAATGAATGTTATGTTGTGAAGAACAATGAGATTCCAAGTCTTCTAAGCCAAGAACATGAAGAGTGATATGAGTTGGATTTACTCTTTGAAGAAGAGATATGTGATCAACAATGTTATGGTACAATTTATCATGTCAATTCTACATGTGTTGAATGTAGTTTTGATGCAATTCTTCATGATGAGATGAAAGAGTTTGCTGATTTGAGGAATTCTCTTGAGGATACCAGTATATCAGCTACAAGTGATAAAGTGTCTAATTAATTTTAGTTGAAAAGATCAAACACAAGCAGCTGTGATGAGGAAACCATTGAGATTTTTCAGTTTGATAGTGAAAATGCTTATGTCTATCCTCAAGAGGATGCAAATGATAAACTCAATAAATACATCCAATCCAATGTTGAGATGCAAAAGGATGTGGATTGTTGTTATGACAGCCCAGAAGTAAGCAAGAAGGAAGAAATAGATAGCCTATTCTTTGTGATAGTTTGTGACCATGTTTTTGATAGCGTTGTTAGCAATTCAATCTCCTATGATTGGGGAAATCTAATTTATGATCAGCCCATTGATTTTTAAGATTTTGATGATGATGACATCATAACATATCCTAATTTGCAATTTGATAATGCATTCAATTCTAGTGAAGGTCAAGAATAGGAAGTGATTGAAAGAATGGATCAGAATAATGATCTATTGAGTAGTGAGTAAATTTTAGACCTATTGACCACTGAATATAAGAGATGTGCACATGTGAATGAATCTCAATTGTTGTGTGCTTCTCACATTCATTTTAACAGTGATGATGGTCTTTAAGATGCAAGGTATGATGCATGTGTTTTTTATTCTTCTTCCAATTACTAACTAGCTAATAATGATGATGATAATGTGGATGAATACAAGCAATCATTTGATGGTAATGATGCATTGTATGATGATTATGATAGTGTTCACACTGATACAAAATCAGAAATCAATTTTGATGAGTTTGAAGTAGCAGATGACCATGAGAATTGCATGTCCAATGAGCCAAGTTTTGAATATTTTAATGTAGATTTGGACAAGTTTCCATTTTCTAACTTGAATGAGCCTAGGAATGAGTCTTTTCATGTCAGTATGGATGTGGAATTCAAAGAGAAGTCAGATTATCTTTTTGAATCATAATTGCTTGCTATTGACCAAGCTTGCGACACTGAAGATGCTAACATTTTAGGTTCAAAATATGACAATATGACTACAGATGAGGACATGTTAGAAATCTCTAATGAATATTTTTACCAACATGATGGAGAACAGTTATAGAGTGTGTCGATGCATGAGTGTATCTCTTTGAATACACTTGGAGATAGTTTGCATGATATGCAAGATCTTCTAGTAAGTTCTTGTTTTTGTTTCACTTTTGATATGAAAACTAGTGATCAGATTGAAGCTAATAGTAACAACCATGTAGCAGAATGTGAGTGCCATTTTTGTCAGTTGGATGAAGTTTTCATAAAGTGTGGCAATTTACAAGACATTGAAGAAAGTTGTTTTCAACTTAAGAGTGATTTCTATGATGTAAATAATAAATTATTGCCACATGATAATCAACATTTTGAAAGTGTGTTTGAATTTTAGATGCATAGCGATTTTGAACATGTTACTAATGTTGTATATGATTTCCCATTGGGAGGTACCAATATGTTTAATTAGGTAGATGGCTATGATCAGGCTATGCTTTCATATGGTCTTGATCACTATTTTCAAATTTTGCCACTGGATGCAAAATTAGAGAATGAAGAGAGTTTTAGTGATGTGGCCTATTTGATTTGGCTTCCATGTGATGATAAAGTTAAATAATGAGCAAGTTTCCACTTGCACAAAGGTAGCCTGATATTTGTGCTTGAACAAATGTAGTCATTTTTACTATTGTGGTTTGACAGAGGCAAGCATGACTCAATGGATATCAACTCTTTTTATAGATTGGTGTTTGAAAAAGGTAAATATTGATCTCCCCTTTTCATTTGGTAGCCTGGGGTCACCAAGTGAAGTTGAAAAAGAGGGTTGAATAAAGGAGCAATTTAAGGACACCTGATGGACTCAGTATTTGATCTACTCCCCAGAGATATGGAATCTTTCTATGCCCATAGGGGGCATACATCCCTAGTCGGAGCCACTGATGGAACTCTCAAATTTTCAAAATTTGAAGTGCCCATTTCAAAAAAAATTCCTCTACACTTTCAGAAGTGCACTTGAAAATCTACCTAAGAGACCTACTTTAAAGGGTGATATTTTGGAGCCAAATGATTTTTGTGCAAAAACCCATTTGTAGACCCAGTCATGTGACCTATGTGAATGTGCATGTCAATTTTTAGCTTACCATGATAAGTTTTTTTAGGGTTTTGAAAAGCAAAGCTGGAGGATTTTAGCACTTTTTTGTTGTTTGCAAACTCCCTATTTTGCAAAGTGGCCTTCTGTTCAAGTGAATATATTGCAACTAGTTGACTTTCAAGTCAAAATGATTGTTGCTCTCCATTATCCATGTAAAAATGTGCTCACATCTCAGAGTTCAGAGTTTCATGATTTGATTTTCTATTTTTACTAGTCAAAACTAAACACAATTTGTTCATTTTGCACCTGCTTTTTCTAAAAAATTTCAGGGAGGTCAACTTCGACCTTCAATATCTTTTGATGAATGATGAGTCAAGAAAATTCCTCTTGCACACATGCTCAATGTACCTAGATGAACTAATGTCTCTAGTGATAGCCTCTTAGAAGTTGATTTTCTAATTTTGTGAAATAGCAATTGGGTGAATGTTAATTGGTTTAGAACAACTATTGCAGAAAGTTCAACTGAGCAAATTTGATAGTGAATAACTTTCACCTCCAGATCCCTTTTTATGAACTATCTATTGTACTCCATTATTGGACTGAATGTCTACAAGCCTACAAGTTTTCATGGCTATAGGTGGTCATTTGACTATTTTTCAAGGGGAATTCTAGAGCCCAGCTAGCCAGTTTTTCCCATTCTACAAAAAATGTTAGGAAGCAATTTTTAGTGACAACCCATTTCAAAATTTCACATCAAATACATTCAAAAGGAAATGTTGAGTCAATTCAACATAAAAGTTGTTAGAAAATGAAAAACAATTAGTCGGACCCACATGGGAACCTGACTTACTTTGAACAATTATGAAATTGCAATTGACAAAATGCCTCAAAGAGATAGTAAAATATTTGCTCAGTGTTCTCTTACAACAAAGAAAACAAATGAAAATGAATTCTGGAAGCACATATGAGGCATGTAACCTATCTGGTTGGTTGAATCCAAGAATTCAATGTCACAAGTACACAAGGAGTTGGCATTTCACCTGTGTCACTAGTTAATTGAAGTTACCACATTATTAGATCTTGCTTGATTATTTGAATTTTTACATGGCATTGAAATAATAGATATGTTCTCTTTTTCTATTAGCTTTGGTTCCCGTCATATTGGTTATTTTAAAGATGACATTTCCATCAAATTTTACCATGCTATTTGGTCAGAAGGGTATAGGGCTGAAAACTATCATTGGTTGGTTGCACAAGTGCAAATGAAATCAATAATATAAGTTACCATGGGATAGTGTCACAAAATTACTCAATCTCATTAGGTGATTTGAACAACTCTATGGTACCAAAAAGAAGTAAATCTTGCTACAACAAGTTTATGGAGAATTGGAATTCATCAGAGTGGGAAATTCACTAGTTTTTGAAGGTTCAAAATCAGTTAGAAATAGTTATCATGCTAGTTTGGTAAGCTAATAACACAAAGGAAAATCAATATGGGTGGAGGAAATTTTCTACAAAATTGCAGCCAATACAATTGGCAATCTCATTGGTTTGCTAAGCATGGCCCAAAGAGCAACTATTTAGAGTTTTTAAGAGACTTTGAATATGTGTTGGTGTCCTCATTGCCATGATGCTTATTCTAAAAAAATTTGCTAAAGAATTATTATGAAATAAGTAGACAATACACGAGTATTGTTGAACCATAGATTTTTGGGACATGAATGCTACTCTAGCACTTCTAGGGTTTTCACATAAAAGGGTAGAGATTGGGTCCTAAAATGCTAATTATTTATTCAATTTAGGATGTGTGTGATGTTCTATGATGTAAATGAAGTTAAATAAATGCAATTTACTGATTGAAATGAGCTCAAATGAATGCAAATGTGTAATTAAATTTATGTTTGAAAACACAGTATGATATGCAAACAACTATGTAGAATGAAGAAATTGAAAGAAATATGCAGAAAAAAAGGTAGATGAGTAAATATGAGTACACCCAGATGAAGTAGGATGATTTTTTAGTGTTCTGGATGCTGATTAATTTTACTAATTTTTCACAGTGGGACTCATTCGCTCAGGGTGGCGAATTAGTCCACCTATTGATGAAAAACTACCAAGAGTTGGTTTCTATCTAACAAGGTCTAAAATTTGAAAAAAATCAAGTTCCCAGTCCTAAGGTGGGACTCATTCACCATATGTGGTGAATCATTCCTCTCCAAAATTTCTAAAAAATCAAGAGACAACTCTACAACACTGGATCTAATAATGTCTACTTGTCAAGTTTTCGGGGTCAAATCTGTAGAAAACTGACAAATATCCTTCTCCAAGCTTGAATTTGACTTATGTTGAATTGAAAAACCTATTTGAAATGAAAATAAATATTCAACGCATAATAACTTGTCAAATATACTAACAAAGCTTGCAAACAAACAAGCACAAAGGGGGAAAATGATTAGCGGTTGGTGAATAGGGGTTTGCCTTTTGTCAAACCACACTTTTGGTAATTAAACCCTTGAAAAAGATAATGAAATGCAAAGGAGTGATAAATTAACAAGATGCCATAGCTATTAACTTAAAAAATCCTTGATGTCACAAATCTAAAGTAATGTTAATGGTTGCTTCAAATTACTTGAATAGTGCTTGAAATGATGATGCAAAATTATTGAATGCTTAAGATTACTTGAATATGATATGTGAATGTTGGAGGATTGTAGAAGGATCTAAAATGAGGTGAAAAACACTTATTTATACAATTATTGTGCCTTAGTATGCATTCATACCTCATCACAAGGCAAAATCAAGTGATTTTGAATAAAATCTCGAAAGAAAATTTAAAATATTTTGAATTTGGTGCTAAAGGTGACTCATTCGCCACCCTTGATGAATGGGTCCCACCTAGGATCTAAAGTTGTGTGTCAGAATAAATGTTGTGTTTAATGTTGTTTATCAGGATAACATCCAAAAATACACTTAATTAAGTCATATGAGGGAATAAAGGGAAAAAATAAAGCATAAGAAAGGTGTAAATAGTGAGGATGTGCCTAGAAAAGTGTGAAATCTTGTTACAAGACTTTACAACACTTCAAAATAGGACTTTTTGATGATTAAAAAGGTGATTTTTAGGTGAAATGTATTAAATAAAGTCTAGAAGAATGTAGAAATGTCTTCCAACACTTCACAACATGTTCACAAGATGTTGTTTGAATTTAGTACCTAAATAAGCATGTTCAAGCCATGTTACAACATAAAATCAAAGAAACATAGTTCCAACACCATGAAATAAGAACTAAAAGGCCATGAAAATGACAAGGGGCCATTTTTATATGGCACATTTAGCCCCCACTTTAGTGAGAGGATGAACCTACTTCAAACTCACACTAAAGTAGCCATGAAGATCAAGGGGAGGATTCAAATGCACTTACATTAGCAAGATGGAGTACAACGAGCAAGAGGGATGATCAAGCCCCTAGGATGAAGATCCCATGGAAAACTAAACATAAGAATAAAGGAGCACACAAGTGTTGAGAATAATTGAATGTAGCTTCGATCATCAATTCACTTAGTTTTGAAAAGAGATCTAGGTTGATTGTTTGAAAAAGAGAATGTGTACTTACTCTGGGGCGATGAAACTTTAAGTTGTTCGTGGGGTGAGAAGGCCCAAAAAGTAAGATACATATGCTATTTGGTATGCACTCACAAACACAAAGGTGGCTATGGGGAAAAGTCATGCTGCTAGGTGGGCTTCCCACTCAACCATGTTAAAGCTATACCCATTCAATAACTTTAACAAGGTGCCACAAAGAAAAATTCCATGAACAAAAAGAAAAGGTTACCACAATCATGCAAGTTACAATATGCAAGGTGCCAAAATGTAAAATGTGAAATGTAAAAATGCAAAAGTCTAAAAGTCTAAAAATGTAAGAGAAGTTCGAAGGAGTCTTGTTTAGTTTATGCAAGGTTAGTTGCTTAGGGAACATTGTGTCTAATGTATCCAAGAGAGGACCAATCAGAGAATAGTATATTCACAACTTAGGGGATGTAGTGCGTCAAATTAGACCACCAAGAGGGATGTAATATGCTGAGATAGATCACACTTTTGAAGGACATGACATCTAATGTCATCCATAAAGTGACAAATGCATCACGTAAATGACAACGCTTCGCTATGAACCAAGAATATATATGAATTAATGGTAATGTATGCCCCTCACTTTAAAGGAATTAGTACACATCGTTCTATCAGCAATGACTTTAAAGTAGAAAGAGAAAAAAAATAAAAAGAAAACAAGACATGAGAGCCAACCTAGAAATCCCTATGCCAAGTCAAATGTTTTGAAGTTAGGTTGTGTCATGTCAAGGAAAAATGAAAAAGAAAGAAAGGGAGTTGACCCCCAGAAAAGAAAACACACCAAACACATAAGGGATCTATAGATTTGGGGTTAGTATGTTCATTTCTGCAATGTTGTTGATTTAAAGAGCTAAAAATTGTCATCATTCCTCAAAGTACATAGAATAAGAAGAATGACACAAAGAAAGCAAAAAAAAAGGAAAACAAAGTCCATTTTGAGTCAACATGGAAGAGACATTGTGGTCTCGATGCTTTGCATCATCCCCAAAAGGAAAACACAAGCAAAAAGCAAACAAAGAAGAAAAGTGAAAATTCTTTTGAGTTAATTTGAAGGAGACATTTTGGTCTTAATGCCTTGCATCATCCCTAAAAGGAAAAACAAAAGAAAAAGACAAAGGAAAAGGAAAGGGAAAAAGGGGTTGGGTCAACATGGAAGAGACCTAGGAAATCTCTACACTTTGTGTCATCCCCAAAAGGAAAACACAAAACAAAAAGAGAAAAATACAAGGACCTTTGTGGGTCAACATGGAAGAGACACAGGGTGTCTCTACACTTTGCGTCATCCCCAAAAAGAAAACAAAAAATGAAAAAGACAAGGTACAACAAATAGAAGAATAGAGGTAAGAATAGAAGTTTACAAAGAGAGAGAACATCAAATGCACGATATGAGGGAACACGGTATGCACATGTAAAGAAAAATAAAAAAGAAAATGCAAAGAGGCTAGCTAAGTGAATGCAAGTCATTCATCTAACAAGTCATCTACCTCCCAATCATGTTTAGTTTAATTTGAGGGTGGTAGAATGTCGAAAGGAAGAATCATAAGTGCTAAACTAGGAGTTGTACCAGGTTGTTCACTTGGTTGTGATGATTTCTCTTTTAAGCTCATTGTAGATTAGAATAAAAAGTTAAGATCATAGTGTACTTCTTTGTCTATTTTAGCAATCATTGTATCATCATCATCATCATCAAGATTAATAACGACGAGAGGACGAAGGGTGATTTCTAAGGAGGGATGTATTAAAAGTGTTGGTTGTTGGATATGTTTGTTTTGTTGTGATGGTTGCACTGGACTACCATGTGGTTGGTCAGGAGATGGAAGGTGGTCTTCTATTACTTCATTCAATGGTGGAGGTTGATTTTCTTTATTATCTTTCATACAAGATTGATGAGCAAGGAGACTATAACGACACCTACATTCACTAGCACCACGATTTCATTTTATTCTATTTTGGTGTTGTTGAGGTGTAAGAGCATATTGAGTCACCATAGGATCATCTATTTCCAAAGAAGGAATAACATAAGAAGTTGAGGAAGACTGATCAATCACTTTCTCCTTTTCTTTGTATATATTTGTTTAAATTGAGGAGGCTGAGTAGGGTTTGTTTTAGGTTCCCTTTGTCATTTAAACAATGGCGGGGAAGTGTCTAGAGGTGATTTTTAAGAGGATTTGATGGTTTGCTCAATATTAGTCTTAGGGTTAAGTATGGTTTTGTCAAGGATAGGTGTGGAAGTGAATGGAGATCTATTATGAAGAGACAATTCAATGATATTTTTGGCTTTAAACTTTTGATACACAATGAAAAAGAAATATTTTCGAGGGGTGATAGGTTCTATGGGTGTAGGCCAAAAAGCTTCTAATGAAAATTTACCTTTGGAAGATAAAGGATTAAATCCCTTAAGATGTATAGTGAATATTGTATTTTCATGTGGAAACTTCAAACACTTATGAACAATTGAGGGGATTGCTTTCATTGAGCAAATCCAACAGTGGCCTAGCCACAAACTAAATTTGTTAGATTGTGGGATAATTGAAAATGTTACATCTAAAGTTTTAGGTTCTATCTATAAAGGTAGCATGATCAATCCAATCGTAGGGCATGTAAAACCACTATGTTTGTTAGTCCATGCAATGGGTTTATTGTATTTATCTTTATATAAAACATGTAATACCAAAAACTCTTATATGATCACATTCACACTACAATCAGGATCTATTAATATCCCATTAGTGGGCTTATCATAGATTCTTCCAGCTATGTAGAGAGGAATGGATCAAGAATTTTTTTAGTATGTATTTATTGGAAAAAGTGATATCAAGAGAATTAGTATTTTGGCCCTTACAAGGGATAACATCTATCATAGCCACAAGCTCATCCATAGGACTAGTCTAGGTAATCGGAGGAGTTGTATCATGTTGTTCATTATTTTTATCAATAGTCATTACATCAATCTTTGAAGGTTCACTAACTTTGACAAATGAAGTGGTGTGTTTAGGCATAGGATTGGTGAAAATTTGCAAGTTTTGGTTAGGGGGTGCAACAAATTTATTGCCTTGATCATTAACACCCTCAATGGTCAATTCTCCTGAATCAATGAGGTCTTGAACTAATTGTTTAAGATGCTTACAATGTTTAGTGTCATGGCCATTTTGGCGATGAAAATGGAAATAAGCGTTAGATTTAAAGGTAGGTGGTAAGGGCTTATTTGGATCAAGTGGGTGAATAGGTGATAAAGTGATAAAGTATTTGTGAATTAATTGGTTCATTGTGTGATGAAGGGTATTGGGTAAAGGAGTGAATTTTCTATTGGGATCTCCATAATGATAAGGCAAAGTTGTCTTGGTAGTGGCCATTGAGTTTTTAATTTGCGGAGTGGGTTGTGATTATGGTTGAGAAGGTGGGTGTAATTTTAAAAATCCTTGATTAGGTTTGCAAAAGTTGTGTTATTCAAATTTTGATTGTTGTTTTTTGGGTTTGTCAACTCGTCTAGAAGTGAATTTGGAATCATGACTTAAAACCAAGTTTTTGTACTCACACAAGGTTGTACATAAATGCATGAATGAAGGGAATTTCATCATGGTAATTTTTTCCTAAAGGTTAGTATGCAAATTCTTGATAAAAATCTTTTGCAAATGTCCATCTAGAATTTTGACATCAATTTGAGCATACAAGGATTGGTAACGTGAGATGAAATTTGTCACTTTTTCATTTGTGTTTAGTCTACATCACATAAGGTTGGACATTGTCTTCTTATGTGTCATGTGAAACTGGAAGTGATTAATGAAAGCTTCCACCAATTCATTGAAAGAATGGATGGAATGATTGGGCAAGTTGGAAAACCATTCTAAGGTGGTGTCTTTCAAGGTCCTTGGAAAAAGTTTGGCTAAAATTTTTTTGCCAAGGAAAAAGTCACTACACAAAGTTGTATAAGGATTAGCATGGTTGATAGGGTCTCCTTTTCCTATGTATTTCTCAAATTGAGGAATTTCTATTCCTTGTGGCATTGGGGTACACAAGATGTCTAAGGATAAAGGACTGTTGCATGAACAAGATATTTGGGTGGAAAGGTTTGACCTTGACTTATGGTGGAAAGTTGTTGTTGCATGGATTAAACAGTGGTAAGGAGTTGGGTAAGAAGAGGGTTAGGATAAATGGGTTGAGGTGGAAGAGAAAATGGTGATGGAGTGTAAGTGATATTTGGTGAAGTGAAAGGAACACTAAGTGGTGTAAACATGGTGGAAGGGACTTGTGATGTAACAAAGGAAGTAGGAATATTGCTAGTTGGAATTGGGAAAGAAGTAGCCACATAAGGAGCTTGATGCACAATTGTGTGGAATTATGGATTGGTATAAGTTGGGATAGATGCAATGCTGGTGGGGGGAGGAACTCGAGAACCTCCTTGGATGACAAGAATGTTTGTGTATTGGTTATTGGAAGAGGCATGTTTATTGTAAATCTTACCAATTTTCTTCATCACTTGGAAGCCATCATCACTCTCAATGAGGTGATGAAGGTTCTCAATGGCAGGTATGGCAGTGGTGGAAATGTTTTCAAATGATAAATCTTGTTGTAAATGTGCAAATTCCTCATGAATGTTAATTAATTTTTATTGTGGGAGATAATTTTTTGGTTGTCAATATGGATTGGGTGAAAAGGGGAAGGCATGGTAGTGTTATTTTTAGTTCCTAATGGACCATTATCCATACTAGGAGTAGGATCTCGTGAGATCCCAAGGTCCACAATGAAAGTGCTATCACGGGATGCCATGAATCTAGAACTTCTCACTAAAGTATTTGCAACAAGGCACCAAACACTCATACAAGTACCATAAAGGATGGGTTAAATGAAATAAAACATAATATAAGGGGCCTAAATGTGACTAGGAGAAGTACTATTGACTGTAACAAAAACTAAATACAAAAAAATAGAAATGCAGGAAAATGCCAAAAAAATGCCAAAAAAGTATTTGAAAAATGCAAAGGGACTGATTCACCCTGGGTGGTGAATGAGTCCAAGTATGAATTTTTCTTTTATTTTTTTTCAAAGTTTTAAGGATTAAATGATCTACAATATGCAACTTCAAATGTAGAATGCAAAATTTGAAGTTTTTCAATATGATGCAATGCAAAAACGAAAGCTATATGAAGTTTTCACTAATGCAATATGAAAGATTCTTAAAATGCAATAACAAAGAAATGGGATAATTGAGTGTTAATAAAAATTCATACTAAAATTCAATGAATAAAAAGTGTTTAAGATTCAGGTTCATCAAAATGAACCATAGATTTTTGGGACTCGAATGCTACTCCAGCACTTCTAGGGTTTTCACCTAAAAGGAGAGAGCTTGGCTCCATAAATTCTAATGGTTTATTCAATTTAGGATGTGTGTGATGTGATATGATGTAAATAAAGTTATATAATGCAATTGACTGATTGAAATTAGCTAAAATGAATGTAATTGTGTAATTAAAGATATGTTTGAAAACACATTGTGATATGCAAACAACTATGTAGAATGAAGAAATTGAAAGAAATATGTAGTACAGAAGGTACAAGACTAAATTTGAGTGAACCTAGATGAAGTAGGATGATTTTGAAGTGTTCTGGAGACTAATGGAATTTACTAATTTTTCACAGTGGGACTCATTCGCCTAGGGTGGCAAATCAGTCCACCTACTAACAAAAAATTGTCAGGAGTTGGTTTTTGTCTGTCGGGATATGAAATCTAACAAAACTCAAGTTTCCAGTCCTAAGGTGGGACTCATTTTCCATGGTGAATCATTCCTATCCCAAATTTTTGAAAAATTAGGAGACAACTCTACAATACTGGATTTGATAATGTTTGCTTGTTCGGTTGTCGGGGTTAAATTTGTAGAAAATGGACAAATATCCCTCTCTAAGCTTGAATTTGACTTATGTTGAATTGAAGCACCTAGTTGACATGGAAATCAATCTTCAACACCTAATAACCTATCAAATTTTCAAACAAAGGCTACAAGCAAATAAGCACAAAGAGGAAAAATGATTAGGCATTAGTGAATAGGGATTTTCCTTGGTCAAACACCATTTTTGGTAATTAAGCCCTTGAAAAAGATAATGATAAATTAACAACATGCCATAGCTATTCACTTAACAAATCCTTGATGCCACAAATCTGAAGTAATGTCAATGGATGCTTCAAAGTACTTGAATAGTACTTGAAATGATGATGTAAAATGCTTTAGATTGCTTGAATATGATATGTGAATGTTGGAGGATTGTAGGTGGAAAACACTTGTTTATACAATTCTTATGCCTTTGTATCAGTTCATAACTCATCATAGGATGACATCAATTTATTTTGAATAAAATTCTGAAAAGAAATTTGAAATATTTTGAATTTGGGGCCAAGGGGGACTCATTCACCACCTTTGGTGAATGGGTCCCATCTAGGATCTAAAGTTGTGTCTCAAGAGAAATGTTGTGTTTAATGTTTTTTGTTGAGATAGCATCCAAAATACACTTAATTAAGTCATATGAAGGCATAAATGGACAAAATAAAGCTTGAGAAAGGTGTAAATAGTGAGGATGTGCCTAGAAAAGTGTGAAATCTTGTTACAAGACTTTACAAAACTTCAAAATAGGACTTGTTGATGAGTAAAAAGGTGATTTTTAAGTGAAATGTATTAAATAGATTTTAGAAGAATGTAGAAATGTCTTACAACACTTCACAACACCTTCACAAGACATTGTTATTTGAATTTTAGTACCAAAATAAGCATGTTCAAGGCATGATGCAACATAAAATCAAAGAAACATAGTTCCAACACCATGAGACAAGACCTAAAAGGCCATGAAAATGACAAGGGGCCATTTTTATATGGCACGGCTACAAATGCATAAAGTGATTATGTTGAAAGACCCTAGGAATTCTTAGGAAAATGCAATAGGAGAGGCGCACACAATCACACACTAACAATGAAAATATATCAGATTTATCTAAGGACACTCTACGAATGCTAGATGTTCAATTTTTAGAATGCTAAAACTAATATTTAAAATTGGGTTAGATGTCATTGCTAGTAGTGATAATGCCTCTTCTAATGTGGTCTCATGGAATGCCAATATTGCAGGGTATGTATATGATGGATTTTTTGAAAATGCCTCTGAAACTTAAAAGCTAATGTAGGGTGCAAGGTATAGAAATCCATCAAAACACAAAGAATAGAACAACTTTGTTCAAACTTCTGTGCAGACAAAAGGAAGTTATTCACTTCATTTTCCATGGGATCAAAATTATAATCCTCTTAAATATTTCTGGTTATGTTTTTTGAACAACCACATTTCATTTTGAAGAAGTGAATCAAATATTTTGTTGAAAAGGCCCCCATTGTCTAAAGTGGAGGTAACGACACTTTTAAGAAAGGCTCGATATGGAATCAATAGGGAAAGTGCACCATGGTGCCACTAGTCAAGCATAGAATAGCTCTGATGAAAAGGACATAGAAACTAATAGGAAAATACATCTAAAGATGTGCCATCATAGATATGGTATATGAATTTGTTTGGAAAGGAAACCCTAAATAACTAGTGTTTATGTTGTTGGCTGCCATGATCCATGGGACGACTAGAGTGAATGGAGATTCAATGAGGAGATTAGGGCAAGAAAAAAAAGGTAGAGGGAAATTAATGACACAAAATAGGATGAAGTAGTGAATTTGAATCTCCTTCCTTCTCCACCAGCTCATGGGTTGAAGGTGCTCATTTTTTAATTTATCTGGGAGTGGCGAGAATGTGCCACATGGCTCATGTGATCCAAACAAAATGAAGGCATGGGAACTTGATTACTTACTCAACATTAATAAATTTAATGGGGCTTCCCTTATTTAAGCTTTCTTTTAATATAAAAATCAAGGATGCTTGCATGGAAGAGGATTTGAGTGGGCCCCAAGAAAATTAAAAGATTCAAAACATTTAAAATTTAAATTGTTCGATGCATGGGTAATTATTTCTAATAGGCCCACATTAAATATTCATAAGCTTTTAAAATAAATTCTCTTAAATATGGAGTAAATTATATGGGTATGGGTAAATCTTTTTACCTAGTGAAATTTTAAAAGCCTTCTTAGAGAGGGAAAATATTTTAAATGTATAACACACATGAAAGTGCACGAGGAACTATTTGGGAAATATTCTCTTTGCTATGGAATAAAAATGTAAAAGGTGATATGTATTATGTGTTGGGAGATGAAAATGAATTCAAAGCCTAAATAATAAAGTTATAAAAATTTAATATCTAGAGGAAAAATATAATGTGCAGCTCCAACATAATAAAGAATAGAAAAGAGGATTTTCATGGGAAGGCAAAGGAATTTTTGACATAGCTTGGTAAAATTGAGATTCTCCACATGGGAAATTTTTTTGTTGATGAAAAACTTGAGCAAAGATAGAATTGGAGGAAAAATTTGTTACAAAGAAGAGAGATGAGAGAAGCTTTTCATTTTGTTAATCAACGGTGAATGGAACTTCTAGATGGCATCTACAGATCAACTCTTGGGCTTCTTCTAGAGCTTTCTATTCTTCTATATCTTCTCATTCTTCTCTCATTGTAAGGGGTTTTGAATTCTTGTGTGGGGTTGAGTAGATAGAAAATGTTGAGTTTTGAGTCATATATTGAGTCTATAAAGCTTTCATTATTGATTTCATATGTAAATATCAGCTAGTTTGTGCAAATAAATCATGAATGTCTTCAAATTGTCTCCATATTTGTACACATTTAGTCATATGAATTCAATAATACCAAGTATCTTTGGATTTGTCATCTCAATTTCTTTGAGATTGTTTTTTATATTTATGGTTATATTTCAATGAAATGGTTAAAACACTTTGAGAAGATAATTGTGATTGTAAGTGTGCAGGTTGGATTTGATAAGGAGAATTTGAATGACAATAGGAGTGGATCTGTAGTATAATATATTAATAGTTTTAAATCCACTAGTTGAAGTCGTTTTGCTAATGATTTTTTTTTGTGTTTGACTCAATGGCCAAGAATTAGGCATTGATCTATCATTTAGCTTTGTGCATTTTCATAAAAAAGTTTGAATTCAAAATCAGTTTAAATCCTTGTTGTTTGGTTGAGTTTTGTGTTGAGTTATGCCTCCCAATTGTTGAGTTCATGTTGATTTACCCATAATTTAGCTAGATTTGAAGTTGTCAATGCTTTCGTTATTTTTTTCATTGGGTGTTATTTGCTATAAAAAGAAATGTTTGTGTTTGGTTGAATTAAAATTTAGGCATTGTATAGGTTGACCCACCTTGGTCCTATGGAGCCAGAAGTGCAGAAGATCTCAGTCTTTGGCTGAATCTTGTTAGTTGGCCAAATCTCTTTTTGAGTTTGAGTATAATAAATTGGCTAAGTCTTTAGGATTTATTGGATTGGTTGATTTGAAACACCAACAGGTCATATGGTCCCCTTCCTAATCAATAATACCAACAACAAAGTGTGCCACAAGCTACCCTTTCCAATCAACAAGGAGGGCCACATGGTCCCCTTACCAATCAACATGACCAACAATAAGATGTACCATAAGGTACCTTTTCCAATCAACAAGGGGGCCACATGGTCCCCTTCCCAATCTACAGTACTAACAATAAGGTGTACCACAAGGTACCCTTTCTAATAAACAAGGTGGGTCACATGGTCCCCTTCCCAATCAATAGTACCAACAATTATGTGTGTTGTAGGGTACCCTCTCTAATCAATAAGGTGGGCCAGATGGTCCCCGTCCCAATCAATAGTACCAACAACAAGGTGTGCCATAGGGTACCCTTTCCAATCAACAAGGTGGACCACATGGTCCCCTTCCCAATCAACAATACCAACAAGGTGGTGTTCCATAGGGTACCCTTTCCAATCAACAAGGTGGGCCACATGGTTCCCTTCCCAATCAGCTATACCAACAATAAGGTGTGCCATAGGGTACCTGTAGACACATAAAATTGATCTAGGCCTATAAGCTATTCTTTTTAACATAATTAAAATATTTAATTATGCCCTATAGTCCAAATTTGACTATTAATTAAATAATTCTCAATTATTTAATTAATTCACATCTTTTATTCCTCCTTACTATTTAAATAAATAAATTATATTTATTTAATTTAAATACATCACTAATTTCCAATGTCCCTCATAATTAAATAAATTCCTAAATATATTTAATTATTATTTGTCCACTATGCCTTCCTGATTATTTAAATAAATAAACTTTATTTATTTATTTATGTCATTAATTTCTAATGTCTTCTTATAATTAAATAAATTTTTATAATTTATTTAATTATTGTGCACCTTGGATTTTTCTAATTTTAAATAAAGGAACTTATTTAAAATTGTCCACTTTCTAATTTCCCTCCAAGTAAATAATTAAAAATAATTATTTATATCACATGGTCCCACCACTTTTGAATTAAATTAATTTTTAATTCAAAAGGTCAACTCCATCTTTAAATAAAATAATTTCAAATTATTATTTGATTCTCCAACTTTTTCTTTCTCTATGCCCAATATTTCCTCTTGTCACACACATTTTAGTCCATTGATTTGATTTTTCTAAAATCAAATCTCAACCCTTCATTTAAAATTTTAACATAATGTTTCCCTAGCCATAATTGTTGATTGTCACATTTAATTTTAGCCATTTATCTTAGGGCATGTATCAATTTTGAATCTTCATCATTCATCTAAAATTGGCTTTTCTATAAAAAGATAATTTTAGCCTCATTTGGACATCTCTTGACTTCGTGACTTCATGTTGTCATAACATTTTCTGCATACTTTAGGCTTATTGGCATATTTGCATTTTGTAGCTTTTGAATACAATCGTTCAATATTTGATTAGGACATATTCATAGTCATAGTTTCTCATCAAAATATGAGGGAAAACATCATATTGTAGCAAATGGAGAAGGTGCAATGAAGGTGATTCATCGAGGGCATGAAGACTTGTTGAGATTTTTCTTTGTTTTTATGCTATTTTCATCCATTGTTCTTCATTGTTTAGCTAGGGTTTTGATTATGCATCTATTTCATGCTAACCTAACTTTTTTCCTTAGTTACATTAGTGAACCTGACACCAAAAAAGCATTTTTGCAAATTTTTGTATGAATTTTTCATATTTTTTGTAGGTACAGATATGGAAAGCTACAAGTGCAACTTTAAGATCCACATTTGATGTGTTGTGACACATCTGCTTTCTGGAACGACACATTCAAGTTTCTTAGATGCATCTGCTAACCCAAACGACACATCTGCTTTGTTGCAACACATTTTCTTTATAGAATGATGCACCTGCATAGTAAATTTTGGCTTTCTATGTTGTAACACATTCGCTGTACGGAATGACACATCTTCTTGGTAATTTTTTTCTTTTGGATTTTTGACAAAATTTCCATATTTTCTTTTCTGTTTAGTAGATTAGAGATTTGTTGGGTACTAATATGTGGTTTACAGCATGTGGCAAGCTGAAAAAGGAGTCTAACCTTTGTTTTTTTAATGATTTTATAACTCCTTTTACAATCCTAAAGAAAAAAAATCACAAACAACTTGCATTAACATTTCATTGGTTAAAATGAACATACATTCACTCTTGGTGTAAAATAAACATAATCTTGCATTGAAACTCATCAAGGTTAAAATTTACGTGCATTCTCAAAACATTGGCTTAAAATGAACCTTTGTTTGTCTCACATTAAGTTGGGTTTAAAATTAATGTGTGTTTGAAGTGTCTTATGGTTTAGTGATAGCCCTTGGGTGTGTATGCAATTCTCTTTCACCTTGTGCAATCCTGAGAACAAAAACACTAAGGGGTTATTACTTGGCCACCCACATATTTTGATTTGGGCTTTAAAAATGAACAAACTTGTGAGTGTGGGTTGAATACTTTGTGTATGCAATCTCCTCATGCCTGAGTGCGATCTTGGATGAACAAAAACAAAGTTTTCAATTTTTGTTTGTTTTAACCTTAGAGGGGCCTGCCTCAAAAGAGGGAATGAATCCAACTGGTTTCTCACTTGGGCAGGTATATAAAATGATAAGACTAAAAATTCAAGTCCTCATGGTATGTAGGCTTTAGCCATGCAGTGTCATTCAAAAATGGTTACCTACCTTTTATTTTAAAGGTATAAGAGCCCCTAGTAGATTGATTAAAGACTTAAGAGGCTTATTGTATGCTCACGAGGTGCCATGTCCCTGAGTATTCACTAGAACCCTCTTGTGTAGTTTGACAAAAACCCTTCTATTTGTTGGTGCAACAACCATCATTGCCAAGGAATCCACATTCTCACAGTTCATAGTAGAGGTGAAGAGCCTTTCATGGGAGATTTATGAGGGCTTGAAGCTTGGTTGACCTAAGAAGTGAGTGCAATGTAAGGGGGATCTAGTGTGACCAAGCTTCTAAGTCACTTGCTAAGAATAGGTGTTGCTAGAGTAAACTCCACATGGGATCCAGTGAATATAGTCCTTGTCATCCCTAGGGTTGTGCTTGTATCCTTTGTGTTTGTTTGAACATTAAAAATGAAATAATGTGTTTGCTAGGTGTATTCTGAGCATTAAGCACATAAAAACATCCTTTAGAAATCTAGAACAACACATTTAAGACTAAAACATACTAAAAAATCTGCCAAAAATTGCAAAGAAACTAAGCTTTAGACTAGTACAATAAATTTGAGACTCCTTGCAATGCATTTGACCTACTAAGCCACATTTGATAACCAAAAAAGAACATTTAACTGTGGCACACTATATTTTCCTCAATATACAATGCAATTGCTCTGTAAAACTATATTTGAGATCTAGAACAACACATTTGTTGAAACAAAAACACATTTGACTTTCTGAACCACTTTTGTAATTTGTAACCACACATCTGACTATAGTATAACACATTTGCTTCACAAAAAAATGCAACTACCCTATTGAACCCCATTTGTGGTCTAAAACCACACATTAGTTGAAACTTAAATGCATTTGACACCTAAAACAATGCATTTTCCTAGAATTTAGGGAATACACTCTTACAATCCAAACCTAAGACCAAACATTTTCAATCTACTGCCAAACATCTTTTTCCAGTGGCCTCTATTCAAAACTAGAAAAATAATTGCTCAAATCACCCATCTTTGCATCTTTTACCTTGCATTTTACCATAGGTCCACCTTTGTAAATTTTTAGTTGCATCTTAGGATCCATCATGATTTCCAAATAAGCTCTTAGGTCATCATTTTTGTAGACTTTAGAATGCAAAATATTTTCCTTAAAAAGTACGTTATCATTGGACTAAATCAAAATCAATTCCTTTAGTCATTGTTCTTTTGTGAGACCTTTCCAACTCATAAGCCTAGTGTGAAAACCTCAATTTTTCATCTTGTCCTTTCATTTAGTTGTACCAAAAATTCCTTTGATAATCCAAATTGAGACATCAAGACTAAGCTTTGAGTGGATAGTGAACCCCTTCCCAAAAGTCCACCAAAATTGATTGCACCTTAGATCTTTGCATTTGTTATTGTTATACCTTAAACACTTTGTTATTCCACCATCCATTTTTAGTCCTCATTATCCTTTGGAATTTTCTTGCATCCCTTTATTTCAAAAATCCAAAAAAATAGTGTCATACCTTTCATTTTAGTCTTCCTTATCACTTTGCATTTGACATCCCCTTTAGACAACATTGTCACTATTGCATCCCTTATTTCAAAAATCCAAAAACATAGTGTCATCTCCATTCATTTGGTTATCATTAATCCTCCTCATTTGAGAAAATCCTTATATGGTTGAGACTAGGCTCCAAAGGAAAAGAAGACAAATGGATCCTTTTGGACAATACAACATCCCCTACAACTTTGCTAATGACATGAACTTAAACACAACCATGGGAGCACCTTTCATCAACCCTTTTAGTGACATGAACATGGAATCTTCCTCACGCAACCCATTTAAAAAATTTATACGTAGGGACGAAAATAAACAAGTATTCATGGAAGACTTAGAAGCTTCCACTCAAAACCCTGATGTGGCTTCCTTTGTGGAGGAATTACTCTTGCAAGATTTAGAGAGATATCTGGCCATGATTTTACACCAAGGGGCTAAATTGCCATGATGGTTCGACATTAACACCTTAAGAGTAGCATCTCTCAATCATAATGCAAATAATAATGCAAACAATACCTCCAACACCAATCAACCATAACATAATGTAAACAATACCTTTGTTGGTGCCACCACACAAAATGCAACAAACACCGTCAATGCTACTTCCACTGGCACTGCCACTCAAAACACATCTAACACAATCGCCACAACATCTAGTGTGAGAACATCAACCATATCACAAGCCATATCACAATCTATCCCACAAATGTCAACAATTCCGTTATAAACTATTGGGGCTACCTTTGGGTCTTCAACCAATACAATGGGAACAAATTCATCAAACCTTTTGTTTGGATCTTCATCTAGTGCTATGGGAATGACATCATCAAACCTTTTAATTGGATCCTCAACTAATGCCATGTTAACAAACTAATTAAACCCCTTTGGGAGAAATAAATGATGAATCACTATTATAGGACCTCAACGAAATGTTAATACTTCATCACAATTCAATACCAATACTAATATTCCCCAAAGACAAAATAAAAACATCCCACATGGCCATATTTACCAATTTGGACAAGGTAATCAAATAACACAATACATGACTCCATTCAGGCATCAAAACACTCAAGGACAACATATTCCACAAATACAAATCAACAATACTAGAGCTCACATTCCAACATATGTGTCACAACACATTCTCAATCAAAATTCTCAATACTAACAAGCACAACACATTCTCAATCAAAATTCTCAATACTAACAAATTCCAAACCAAAATGCATCATACATTCCACAACAACACATCCCAAATCGGAACATATCATCACAAAAAATGGCAACTCATGGGATACCCATTACCAACATGTGTGACACTACAAACAACTCTATAATTGATGCACTCACAGCTCAACTTGCGACCTTGCAAAAACAAATGGAGAACATGCAATTGTCCCACAAAAAGACTGCCACATCTTATGACTTATGTCCATACCCATTTGACACAAGTTTATACATGCCATAGTTCCCTCCTGGATATGTGGTACCCAACTTCACCAAATAAAAAGGAAAAAATAACCCCCTTGAGTAAATTAAAGAATTTACAACCAATTGCATGGACGTTGCATATGAACATGCCTATCTGATGAGACTCTTCCCTAGAATTCTCACAGGTCCCACACTTGAATGTTTTGCTACCTTTCACAAAGGAATAAATTCATGGGAGGAACTTGCTAATAAATTTGTATAAAATTATGACTATAACATCAACATCAACATTACCATTTGCAATATATGCATGACTACTCAAGAAGAAACTGGTGATACCTTTGTTCCATTCTTCCAAAGATGGCGAGGTTTAGCTAGTCGATGACCTATCGAGATACCAGAAAAAGAGAAGGTAAACATGTTTGTTCAAAACCTTATGGGCCCATTGAGATAAAATTTACAAGTTCATTGTTGCACCACTTTCATATATCTCATCGAAAAAGGAGTCCAACTCAAAAAATCCCTTATTTCTAAAAGAAAACATAAATATGGCAACAAGAACACAAATGTAAACCCACCTACTAACAAAATAAAATAATGGGTCAAAAACAAACATATAACCAATAATGGCATTGTTGATGCTAAAGCAATAAATGCGATAGGTCCTGCAATCACACTCAAAGGATCTCAACTACAAAATGCACCATTGACTACACCAATACCTACCACAAACACCATCCAAAACAATCAAATCCAAGGGAAACCACACCAAACTAGAAAATTTCCTAAAATACACACATACACCTCCTTAGGTGAACCAATTGAAGTTGTCCTTAAGAAGCTCCTTCAAAACAATGTCATCACATTGCTGAAATAGAAACCATATGACCTAGGAAAATTCAAGCCATCTTGGTGGGATGAAAATGCATTTTGCGATTATCACCAAGAAAAAGGGCATAAAACTTCCTTGTGATGATAATTAAGAAATCTTGTGCAGGATCTTATTGAAAATCATACCATTGAACTAGATGGACAACAATCTTCTTCAAAATCATACCATACAATTCATAAAAACCCACTACAGGATCATGGTTCAAATAATCCTTTTATGTTAGGTCCAAATAATAATAACAATCAAGCCAATTACACTCGTGCTACCTTTGATTATTCTGGTTGACCCATAATTAATCACCCCCAAGCTACTAATGAACACAACAATATTATCACCATTAAGAAGACTCTGGAATGCATGTTACAACCCATAGAGCCAAAGTCACAATAGTCGCTTCTCCTACTAGACAGCCAAAAATCACAATACCTAGTCCATCTGCCAAATAGTCACAACCCAAAGGACAATTTAATCTTATTGACCAATTGGAAAAAAATGCTTGGTCAAATCTCCATACTCGAGCTGCTATACATCTTGCTTGCACACAAAGCCATACTTGATAAAACCTTACAAGAGTCTTCAATCCCCAATGACATTAATGTCAACCAATTTGAATCCATGGTTGGATACTTGACCACTCCCCATCATATTACCTTTTTGGATCAAGACTATTCCTCACCCAAACCATCTCACAATGATGCACTACATATCAAAGTCTTTTTCCATAAACATAAGATTAGACAAGTCTTCATAGATGGTGAAGCAGGATTGAATATATGCTCCCTAAAATTGGTCAAAGCACTAGGCTTCTCTAATGCTTTTGTGGATGCTACCAAAAGAATTGTCATAAA
This sequence comes from Sequoia sempervirens, assembly GCA_007258455.2. NCBI lineage: Eukaryota > Viridiplantae > Streptophyta > Pinopsida > Cupressales > Cupressaceae > Sequoia > Sequoia sempervirens. The sequence goes on from VDFB02281492.1 coordinate 114,103,340, forward strand.
GGCATACGATGATGAACACTCCTCTAGGAGCATTATCACACTTCCTATTCGTGTGGGGTTAGCCATTGTAGATAGAACATGTAAAGTCCTAAATCTTGAACTACCTTACAACATATTGCTTGTTTGACCCTAGATCCATGCCTTAAATGTCATACCATCCACTTACCACCAATGTCTAAAGTTTCCTTTTGATAGCATAGAAATTACTATACCTAGAGATCTTGACCCCTTCCAATATTGTACCAATTTGAGAGGTATTTCTGAATACCAAGTGCTAATCAACCATGAAGCTTTGACGTCCAATTCCTCCAAATACATTGACCCATCCACACTCACCAAGCCCTTAACACCCACATCTTTGACCTCCACTAGACCATCTTCTACCACCACCCCAAGTCTCGACCCTAATGTCAAGATTCATGACGAAGGTGTTAGGGCTAGAAAGGCATATATCTAACAATTAAATGCAAATTTAAGTAATAAACAAAGAAACTAAAAACACAGAATAAATTATAACATAGCGAATTTAATGTGGTTCACCCAATCCAGGCTACATCCACCAAACTGCAGCCATCCAATGATTTTATTATCTAGTGCAAAAACCTATTACAATCTTGTGAATAATAATTTTTTTCATCATATTGTAACCCCCATCTGAACCCATTTTTAACAAGCTTAGAAGCTTCCAGATTAGGGTTATACAAAATTGGGTATTTTTCCTTTTTCATTGATTTTTCCCTTTTTTGGTGATGACGCAAAAAAGTAGGATGAAAGTTTTTCTCATGATCAGTCTCCACACACCAACAATCTCCCACTTGAAGACTAATCTTGGACAACACTGCTACACTTATAGCTCCCACTAGAAATAAGTACCTTGGACCCTGCTACTTTGTTATACTTGAATTCAACCTTGAAGGCCAATCGAAGCTGAAGAGGAGCTCAACTTCTCCCTTGTCACCACCTTTGTAAACATATCCACTAAATTGACATCTATATGTATCTTGTCTAGCTTGACCTATCCATCCTCCAACACTGACCGAATGAAATGATATCTCAACTGTATGTGTTTTTTTTTAGAATGCAAGGTAGAATTTTGTGCAAGATGTATAGCACTTTGGCTATCTGTAAACAAGTAATTTCTAGCTTGTTGTTTTCCCAACTCATCGATGAAAATTTGCAGCAACATACTCTGCCTCTGTGGTGGATAAAGCAACCACCTTTTGCAATCGAGAAATCCAACTCACTGTTGTCCCACCAACTATAAATACATAACTTGTGGTACTCCACCTGGTATCTATATCCCCTACCAAATTTGAGTCAAAATAGCCATTTAAATTAGTATTAGAGCCCCCAAAACATAGACATTTATTGGATGTACCTCTAAAGTACCTAAGAATCCATTTTACCGCATTCCAATGCTCAACTCCGGGATGACTTAAATACCTGCTAACAACTCCTACAACATGTGCAATATCTGGTCTCATGCATACCATGGTGTACATTAAACTACCTATAGTTGAAGCATATGGTATCTTGGACATTTTTTCTTACTCCTCTTGTGTCTTTGGACACATATCCTTAGTCAATTTAACATGACCAGGCAAAGGTGTGCTAATAGCTTTTGCATTCTCCATATGAAATCTCTACAACACCTTTTCAACATAATTAGCTTGAGATAAAAACAATTTTTTGTTCTTCCTATCTCTACAAATTTTCATACCAAGGATTTCCTTTTTTGTCCCCAAATCCTTCATAGAAAAATATTTTTCTAACTGTTGTTTTATCTCACTTATGTGATCCATGTTAGACCCTACTACAAGCATGTCATCAACATATAAACACAAAATAATGTAGCTATCACTATCCAACCTCTTAAAATAAACACAATGGTCAGAATTACACCTCTTGTAGCCTTGCACAGCCATAAAACTATCAAATTTCAAGTACCATTGCTGAGGTGCTTGCTTCAAGCCATATAAACTTTTATTCAATCAGCACACTAGTTTCTCCTTACCTTTGACCTCAAATCCTTGTGGCTGGTCCATATATATTTCCTCTTCCAAATCACCATGGAGAAAGGTTATTTTAACATCAAGCTTTTCTAAATGCAAATCTTCAATAGCCACAATACTTAAAACAATACAAATAGAAGTCATTTTAACAACTGGAGAAAAAATCTCATCAAAATCAATACCCTTTTTCTATGCAAATCCCTTTACAACTAATCTGGCTTTAAATCTCTTCTTACCTCCATCCTAATCTTTCAACTTGCAAACCCATTTGTTTGGTAAAGCCTTTTTACCTGCAGGAAACTTGCATAATTCCCAAGTCTGATTTTTTAGCAAGAAGTCCATTTCTTCTTCCATTCCATGCTCACATTGAACCTTGGTATCCACTTTCATAGCTTCATCATAATATTCCAGTTCACCAGCATCAGTTAACAAAATAGTATACAAAGAGGGGGAGATTTTTTCTAGAGGTTTACTTATCCTTGAAGATCGTCTAACATTCACAGGAGTTTGTGGTATTTTTTGTTGTTGTTGTTGCCTGGCATGAGGAACCACTGAAACATCATTGTTTTGAATATCATCCAACACTACATAATCATTTTCTTTCTTCTCATGCTGCACAACAACAGATCTTTTTACAAAAATTTCTCATTGAATATGACATCCCTACTTCTCACAACTTTCTAATTTTCAAAATCCCAAAGCCTATAGCCAAATTTATCAATGCCATATCCAAAAAATATACATTTCTTTGATTTTGCATCAAGCTTGGTTCTATTTTCAGAATCTACATGTGTAAATGCTTCACAGCCGAAGGTTTTGAGAAAAGAATAACTCACCTTCTTACCTTTCCATGCTTCCTCTAGAATACCACAACCCAAAGGATTAGAGGGACCTCTATTAATTAAATAAACAATAGTGTTTATAGTCTCTGGCCAAATTTTTAAAGGTAGCCCAACATGCAATCTCATAGTCCGTGCACTCTCCATTATTGTTCTATTCATGTGCTTAGCCACTCCATTTCTTGTGGAGTCCTTGGAACCATTTTCTACCTATGAATACCATTAGAGGAACAATAATCTTCAAACTTTTTGCTGCAATAGTCACCACCATTATCAGATCTAAGAAATTTTAGCTTTTTACCTATCTCACTCTCAACCAAGCTTCTCTATTTTTTAAAAGTTTCAAATACATCATATTTCTACCTAAGGAAATAAATTCATACCTTCCTATTTGCATCATCAATGAATGTAACATAATACAAAGAGCCACCGAGAGAAGATACTTGAGCTAGTCCCCATACACCTATATGCACAAGCTCCAATTTCTCATCTTTTGTTTGCTTCCCATCCTTGAGAAAACTTACTCTCTTTTGTTTTCCATACATACAAATTTCACAGAAATCCATATTAACACATTTAAGACCTGGTAAAAAATTATTTGAATGAAGTACTTTCATACATTTTGCACTCATATGCCCAAGTCTATTATGCCACAGTACTGATTCAGAGTCCACAACAACTGTATGATCTTCTACCTACTATACTGCAGCAACTATTCCTAAACAATGACCTTTTTCTATAACAATTAAAGTAGAAGAAATAGTATGACTTGTACAAAGATATAAGGTGCCTACTTTCACACCTTTTGCTACCACTAAGGCACCCTTTGTGACCTTCCAATTTTTATCACTAAATGTAACAACACAACCTTCATCATCTAGTTGCCCTATTGAAATTAAATTTTTGCTTAACTTTGGAACATGCCTTACCTCATGTAGTAGCCAATGATTCCCATTCTACAACTTAATCTTGATTCTTGCCTTTCCAACAATCTAACAGGGTTTGTTATCTCCTAAATAAACTAGCCCAAAATCCCCTTGGACATAATCAAGAAAATAACTTCTATGGGGGGTAGCATGAAATAAAGCCCTTGAATCTAATACCTAAGAATCATCAACACTATCAAGGGAAATAATCAAAGCATCCTCATCAAATTTATTACTTACCACATTTTCCTCTTTACTTCCTTCCTTTTTGTCTCCTTTAGTTTTTCGAGACCAAAAATCTTTCTTTAAATGACCTGGCTTACCACAGTACCAACAATCCCTCTTGCCTCTAGATTGGGATGTTTTGTCCTTTGATTTTCCTTGTGACTTCCCATGATTTCTAGAATTGTTTCCTCTCTCCTTTGTTTTTCCCCTACTTTCTACATTCAAAATACTACCTGATGTGGATGTTCCACCTACGCTTTTCCTACGAATTTTCTCACTCAAAATAACACCAACTTCATCAAATTTCAATGTATTTGAACCAAAAACAAAATTGTCAACAACCACTACCAAGCTATTCTAGCTTTTAGGAAAAGAACACAGAATCAAAAGAGCCCTAAATTCTTCATCAAATTTTACTTTTATAGAAGTTAATTGACTGGTGGCCATATTAATCTCATTTAAATGATCAGTAACTAACCCACCTTCTACCATTTTCCTATTAAATAAATGCTTCATAAGAAATACCTTATTCAAAGTGGAAGGTTTTTCATATAACTTCTCTAGGGTTTCCATCAACTCTTGAGTTGTCTTTGTTGTTGTAATATATAATTCCACCGATTGTGCTAGGAATAAACGAATACTTCCAAGAGCCTTTCTATCAAAATCTCTTAGTCCTCGTCAGACATTGTTGTGAGTTTCTTGGTTTTTCCTTCCAATGGCTGCCATAAATCTTTTTGATAGAGGTAGTCCTCCATTAGCATCTTCCATAATTGATAGTTCTTCCCATTAAACTTTTAAACCTTCTTACCCTCGTCTTCCATTGCTCCCACTCAACCGTGAGACCTTCCTATAGATGATAATCGAAACACAACCCACTCTAATACCACTTGTTAGGGTTAGAAAGGCAAATATCTAACAATTAAATGAAAATTTAAGTAATAAATAGAGAAACTAAAAACACATAGAATAAATTATAACAGAGAATTTAACGTGGTTCACCCAATTCGGGCTACATCCACCAAACCGTAGCCATCCAATGATTTTATTATCTAGTGCAAAAACCTATTACAATCTTGCAAATAATCATGTTTTTCATCATACTCTAACCCGCATCTGAACCCCTTTTTAACAAGCTTAGAAGCTTCCAGATTAGGGTTCTACAAAAATTGGGTTTTTTTCTTTATTCATTGATATTTCCCTTTTTCTAGGATGTACAGTATAGCATGATCAGTCACCACACACCAACACATGGTTGCAGAGAGTACAAGTTGAAAATGACCTATTACATCAATAAAATACCCAAGTCTCCTAAGGCTTATGGTTGGCCTTGTTTCAAAATAGATCCCAAAGAGATTTTTAAGGTTCCTCCTACTACGACTTTCACCAAATGGGGAGAACTGAATAAAGAAGACATTGAGGATATATCAAGCTAGATCTACAAAGGGATGGAAAACCTACCTCTACTACTAGTACAACAAATGGAAAAGCCTATGACATAATGAATTTAAAAGGCTATGATGGTACTAGTGGCCTTGGTAAAGACAATACAGGAAGAAGGGAACCTATAATGCCTTCTCGAAGACCAAAGTATCTAGGGTTAGGATTTGGCCATTAAAAATTGATGATCCATGGACCAATGTACTTTTAGGTGAGAGTGTGAATGCTTCTAAAAGTGTTGAGACAATTGAAGATTCCTTTATCAAAACTAACTCATATGAGTGGGAATTTGGTTCTCAAAGATCCTTAAGTGACTATTTCCTTGATGACATGTCTCTAGAACTTGGTGAGCTTTCTTTTAATGAAATATTCAAATAAATGTTTAAATTTGGATTCCCTAAAGATCCTCATAAAGTCCCATTGAAAAGAGAAGAATGGGTAAGACTCTTTTGGCTCGTGATGATGAAAAACCCAAACTATCATCTGATCCTATTGATCATCATCCTAACTCATTTGTCTAGCCATTTGGCCCTATTTACCATCCTTTTGACTCATTTGAATAGCCACATGACACTATTGAATGTGATTCTAATCCATTTGTACCCTATTTTTCCAATGTGTCTAATTTTCCTGCATCAAATGAAAATGACTACTAGATGGAATCTAAATGGGTCTTTGAGGATGAAAATTTCATCTTTTCCCTTTCCACCTCTATCTACATGCTTTCTGCATCATCCTTTCCCTTTTCCAACACTCATGATGGTACTTCACTTGTCTACCCATAGCTCATTGATTGGGATCAACAAGGCTTGCCTACTATGGACATCTTTTAGAATGACAAAGCCATTGTACAATTCATGGGTCTCTACGAAGGCATATCGAGTGGAGACTATAACTTTGGATTTACCATAGACCTTGATTCAACAACATACTTCAAGGAGACTGTGCAATCCTCTAGTCACAAAAATAGTAAAAATAAAACAAAAAAATATGTCTTTAGGTGAAAGCCACAAGGCGCCTTTTGACAATACAAAATTAAAAATAAAGGATGTATCCAAGGATGAAAACCTCTTTGAGGTGCCCAAGGATGGAGGATTGGACTTTCTTCCTGTTACATAGGAAAAATAAAAAATTCTAATTGAAGACACCATAGAAGTTAATATAGCCACACCAAAGGATCCCAAAATGGTTCTCTTTGCCACATCATTGACAAAAGAAGAACAACTTGAATTTCAAAATTTCTTCTTGGAATGTAAGATTAACTTCACATGGTCCTATGCCAATATACCTAGATTGGATACAATGCTAGTTTTACATCATCTCTTGCTTCTAGACGCTAAACTGGTTAACCAAAAGTTACAAAAGATGCACTTCTAGATTTCCTTGTTAGTGAAAGTTGAGCCCAAGAAGTTGCTAGACACAGGGTTGATAAGATCAATAGACTATGTCAACTGGATTTTAAACCTTGTACCTGTCACTAAGCCAAATGGGAAAATATGCATTTGTACTTACTTTCGCAACCTAAATAAGGCATGCCTAAATGATGAATTTCCACTTCCAAACATAGATATTAGTGTGGATCTTATAGTAGGATAAAAGATGATGTCCCTCATGGATGGTTTCTTGGGTTACAACCAGATTCAGATTGCTCCAGAAGATCAACATAAAACAACATTCACTTGTCCCTGGTGTACCTACTACTAGAATGTTATGCCTTTTTCTCTCAAGAATGCAGGTGCCACATATCAACAGTCCATGACCATGATATTTCATGAATTCATGCACACTCTAGTGGAAGACTACGTGGATGACCTTTTGGAAAAATCTTTGACATGTAGTGATCATCTTAATGTCCTAGACAAAAATTTTAAAAGACTGGAAGAGTACAAGGTCCATTTGAACCCTAAGAAGTGTGTCTTCAAAGTGACTTCGGGAAAAAATTTGCGGTATATAGTTTCTTGTAGAGGAATTGAAGTTGACTCCTCTAAGGTGAAAGCAATATTGGACATGCTTCTACCAAAAGGAATCAGTGAGCTAAGGAAATGACAAGGCAGGTTATAGTCTATTTGACACTTCATTGCACAACTAGTAGAAAAATGCCAACCATTCCAATATCTACTGCACAAGGGTATCCCCTTTGTTTGGACAAAAAAATTTCAAGTGGCTTTCCAACAAATGAAAGACTACCTACTAAAACCACTTGTCCTAATGCCACCCATTGAGGGAAAACCTTTCATCCTGTATATTTTGGCAACCGCTTTATCACTGGGGGCATTGCTTGCACAAAATGATCGTGATGAGAAGGAAAGAGCTATATACTACATCAATTGCACATTGGTCAAATATGAACTCAACTACACATCCATTGAACGCACCTATTTTTCCAATGTCTTCACCACCCAAAATTTAAGATATTACATGTTGAATCACAAGACACAACTAGTGGAAAAGATTGATCCATTAAAGTATCTTCTTAGTTAGGCAGCACTAACAGGTCAGTTAGTAAAATGGGTTATGTGTTAGTGTAATTAATTAATTAATTATTACACTAGAATAAGTTAACTTAGGTCATGCATCATTTAGTCTTAGGTTAGATTTGAATAAATCATTTAATAAATAGGGAAATATTCCCTTCCTTGTTTGTAGGGATAAGATTCCTTCTAGAAGATGAGTTGTCCTTCTAGAACTTATCTCAACATTTAATAATCATCTAGATAGGGTTCACATGTTGTCACATGTTGTTAGATCATGACACATGGCAACATCTCATGCATCCTAGGTTTTCTCTCATGCCAATATATTCAACGCATCTTGTTCATTTGTAATATATCAATATCAATCAATCATTTCATCAATATAGAATCTCTATTATGCATGCCTAGCTGCAACACTTTCTTTGTGGTTTATTATCTTTCCTGGCAAAGGTCCTCCATTGAAGAATGTAGCTTCAAGGACTGTGCATCCATAATCTCAACATTATGATATTAAGTGAATATGATATACAATACATGGACTAAAAAGCTATAAAAGGATAGGTAATAGTCAATCAGTTTGCAAATGCACCCATACAAGGAAATCACCCTCAGGTAGAAGACTTCATGAATGAGTATATCTTTCATGTGGAGCCTAAATCACCTTGTAAGTTCTATTTTGACGGGTCTCATACTGGTCATGGCTCAAGAGTAGGTATATTGTTCATCATGCCGCAAGGAGACTCCATTCCTAAGTCATTCTAGATTACCTTCCCATGTACAAAAAATGTGGTGGAATATGAATTACTTGTCATAGGACTCTGAATGGATATCAAATGGAAAATAAAAACACTTCTGGTCTTTGGAAATTCTTAGTTAGTCATCAACTAGGTCAATGATGAATATGACACCAAATATGAAAAGTTGTTACCCTACAAATGCATGGTTGATAGACTTCAGTCATATTTCCACATACTCACTTTTGAGGAAATTCTCAGGGAACAAAATAAGATAGCAGATGTAATGGCTACAATTGGATCTTTGTTACACATTCCCAGTAATGCGCCACAATTCAAGTTAGTAGTAGAACAATTGTTGGTTCTTGTGTATGATATTCCCGAATTAGAAATGGTTTGTGATTTTGTTGGTCCCAATTCACCATGGTATCAAGACATATACAATTATCTTTAGTGCCAAACACTCCCCTTGAACCTTTCCAACAATCAACACAAATCCTTTATCCACAAAGCTTCCTGCTACACCATCATCAGTGACACCTTATACCACCATAGCTTTGACAATACCCTTATTCGATGTCTTGACACTGACAAAGCACAAACAACCTTATGTGAGGTACATGAGGGTATATGCGGATCTCATTTTAGTGTCCCAACCTTAGCTAACAAGATCACAATAATTTTTTATTATTGACTAACTATGGAAGAAGACACACTTGAGTTTGTAAGAACATGTTTCCAATTTCAAATACATAATGATTTGATTCATGTACTAGCACAGGAACTTTGTCACATCACTTCTCCTTGACCCTTCACACAATGGGGACTTGACCTCATGGGAAAAATCCATCCCACCTCCTCCAATGGCAATAAATTCATTATCATCACCACTAAGTATTTCACCAAGTGGATCAAAGCCATCTACCTTACATACATAACTGACAAGTAGATTTCCAAATTCATCCTCAACTGCATCATCTATTGGTATGGTGATCCACAATCATCATCATAGACAACAGGTGTCCTTTCAAAAATCAAGACATCTATGAACTTTGTGAATGCTTCCACATTCAACACTATTTCTCCATGCCTTATTACCCACAAGGAAATAATCAAGATGAGGTGTCTAATTAAACAATTATCCAAATTCTTAAGAAGACCATCAATGATGTTGGCCAGGACTAGAATTTACAACTTAACCTTGCTCTGTGGGCTTAATATACTAGCATCCACATGCCTACTAGAGCCACCCCCTTCACCTTGGCCTTTGGAGTTGAAGTCAGCTTTCCCATCAAGTTCAAAATTACCTCTCACAGAGTTTCCATGAAGGGCTTGATTGATGATGAAGAGTACCAACAGTCATGGTTGCATGAGTTGGAAATTTTAGAAGAAAAAAGACAAAATATCTTGAATCATTTATAGGCTATCAGAATCAACTTTGCCATAGTTATAACAAGAGAGTTATGGTCCAAAAGTTTGACATTGGTGAGTTGGTCTTCATGAAAAATCCTATGAATCAATCAAACTGAGAGAAACTCAAAAAGTTCAAGCCTAATTGGCTAGGCCTTTACATCATCACTACTACATTAAGTTCTAGAGCTTACTAGTTAGCTACTTGAAATGGTGAACAATTGATAGAACCCATCAACAGTCTACATCTCTATAAATTCTATGCATAAGCATCATAAACCTTGGATAAAAACCAAAAAAATTGTCACCTTGATGAAAACCGAGAAAGCAGGCATCTTGGTGACACCAAAAAAATTACAAAATATCAAAAATAGTAAAGAGAAATAATTCATCCAATAGTGAAAACCACTTTGGTGTTGCTTTGGATAAGTACCATTGTGAAAACCTAGAAAATAGGTGACATGCATAGGAAGTGTTTACTTTGCCATCTACTATCACTCCATCTACCTTGGTCCATAATAAACACCCACTTTTTCAAAATCCTCATGACATTTTCCATAACATCCTACCATTTCTTTCCATGGTTGACAATGGTTGACTTCAAATCTATCATATCGTCCACCTTTCATCCCGAGCATGTCCTTTTTCATCTCCTTCAGCTTGGCTAGTCCTCAACCTGACTAGGGGCTATCTTTTGTCACCTGAATACACTGGATATCGTACATGGTGTCGTCAATCAAAAAATTCCTGATAAAAGCCATAAAAATTAGAAAAAGTTCTAGAAAAAAATGCCATAAAAATCATAAAATGTCCTAAAAAATCCAAAAAAATCATAAAACTTCAAAAGACAAAAACATCCAAATAACACTCAAAAATTCCAAAAACAAAGTCAAAGTCTATCAGTCATGTCATTTAGTCCTTGTCATTGTCGAACTACATTGTCTTTGCACATTTGCAACTTAGGAAAGGCTCATCTTTGAGCCACTGAGACTTTAGGTTAGTCCTTTTAGGTTTGTCAAAATAAAATCATGACTCAATCTTTGATCAGTCAAGACAAATTCATTGATTGTGTCAAACTACAAGGTCTTTGAGTGTATGATGTAGGCAAGGCCATCTATCGATAAGCCCTCGAGGCCACACTAGGTCAGTCCATTAGGGATCTTCACATTCACTATCACACATGTTAGATATATTCAAGTCAAATGAATTCCTTAACATCCTAAATCAAAAAACTCCTCAAACAAACTTTAGCAATCATTTAATCGACATTTCAAACTACATTAGCATCTCAACACATGCATGCGGTAAATTCAGTCATGTAGTCAACTTTCATCAAACTATTATAACAAGTCAAACTATCAAACTTTTGGTTATTCTTTGGATGTGTCCTTTTGAAGAACAAATCTTTTCATCTATTTATGATTTAGGATATGTCTTTCTAAAGCATTGACACTGTCATTTGGCATTTTGAGGGATTCTCTTGGCATTTGAGGATCGACCCTCTTGACATCAACATCATTTAGGATGTGTCCATAAATTTGGCATTACTTGACATTTGTCACACAATAACCTAGACTTCATAAAACTTTACACCTTGACATGAAAACACTTGACATTCAGACACACTTGGCAAACACTATCTCTTATCTTTTCATATTTGTCCTTTGATTTTTCATCATGCTACTAGTTTGTCAAGGATGTCCTAACAATTGGGATTTAGACGAGCAGTGATGTATCATGATGATTGTCTTGTATTTTTAGAAAGTCATGTTAATAGTTCCTCAAGGATGTCCTAAATAGGGTTTAGAGGAGAAATGATGTTTCATGGCTTTTCTATCTTGATTGTGGTTGGTTGTGACAAAAAGACTAGGGCAACTAAGTTCCTAGTATGAGTCACGATCATCCTTGTCTATGACTACTTGTTCTATGTTATGGTATGACCTTGCACACCATTGATCTATGCCATATCATGGTGTTTGTAGGCCATTACAATAATCCACCTAATGATGATTAGAGCAACATCTATTGGTTCTTTGGAAATACATTGAAGGATTCTTTCTCTGTGCTAACTCTCATCTCCTTCTGTCTGGTCATTTCTCTTCTTCCACCTCCTAATGATATCCTATGACATAAAAATATCATTGTATACACAATCATATATTTACATTGCATTATTACATTACACATTTACATAAATAAATTTGCATAAACCCATTCACATATGTGTATTTACATCTTTAGCATAGATACATCATTTTCATCAATTGATTTTCATTCACATAACACATAAGTACATTATACATTTTCATACATCATCCATATCATTTATGCATACACATTTAGGATCATAACATAAAGCATCATATACCAAATAATCCATACATACACAATCAATTCATCCATCATCATAAACATGCCATCCATTAGAGTCAAAATAATATGCATACATGTATAGAACATTATCGTCATCATCATAAAATAACCATCATACATAAATGAGGATCATCATTTCATATCATCATAAATAACCATCATAAATGTATACGTCCCATAAAATATAAAGGCATCATAATAGAATCATCAAATAAACCACATCACATGAGCATAATAACATCATAATGCATCACAACATAACACATAGCATATAGTCTATGCCAAAACAACATCATATATATAATCTCAAAATCATGTCACAGGATAGAGTCTCAAGGAATCCCAAAAATAGAGCTTGTAGGCTCAATGGTAAATATATCAAATGTCTCAATATAACAACAAGATAACATTCCCTAAATAGTGCTCTCCTCATCCCCTCGAGGGGAAGAATGGGGTGACTAATGCTCTATCATAGGAACTAATAATATTTGTGAGGAATCGATAGGCTAGGTCTATGATGATGAAAAATCAATGATAAGTGGATGACTGTGATGATACCTATGTCATAATGATACTGACCCATGACTGTGGTAAGACCTATGCCCTAATGAGTGTCAATGGATGTGATGTGATCTATGACCTAAGGTCTATCCAAATGAAGTAGATCCACCCACATTACTCTAGTTGTGGTTGCTATGGCTCCTGCTACTAGCACTACCTGTCCCATTTTGAGTCTGAGTCAAGCTAGGATCCCATTACTCTATTAGTACTACCCTCTCAACTAACATCCTATATCATTCTTGACTCTCACGCACCTTGGCCAACTCCCTAGCAATCTCTCCCATGGGTCTAGTGCATAACTACACAAAATTAGAACACCAACTCTATGAATCTTGGTACCTGATCATAGCCTGATCCCTCTCCACCCTTATCACCTCTCCCTTTAGGGTCTTGACCCAAGTGAGGGCCTCATCTAACTTGCTTTGCATATCTACCATTCTCTAGTCCACTATCGTATCTCAAGATGGTGGCGATCTCCTGCCTATCTCCTCACCATCCACTATTTGATCCTTGAGCTATATCTTAGCCTCATCCATATCATTCTCCCCACCAATATAAACCTCCTCATCTCCCCCCACATCCTCCTTCCCGTCGACATCTAGCATCTCCTCATCTCTCCCTGCCTCTACCTCCACCTCTGGCTGCCCTCCCTCTCGATGAGGTCCCTCTAGCTGCTCTCCCTCCTAATGAGGTCCCTCTATTTGTTGTACCTTTTCCATGACCTCCTCCTCCTAATGAACCTCCTCTCTATCCTCCTCCTATACCTCCTCTCAGATAGGTGAGATTGATCCTCTCCTCCTCCTCCTCTACCTCTATCCTAGCCCACTCTTGCTATCTCCTCCTCTCCTCCTCCTATCACCAACACTGCCATCTCCTCTGTCCCTTCCATCATGCCCTCTACCCCTATCTCCTCTACCTCTATATTTGCCTCCATCTCTCCCCCTCCCCCTACTATCATCCCTACCTCCTCACCCTCCTTGATGAACCTATGGTATCATTGCTCAGTGATCAACATGTGTCAATTGATTAGGATCAGTCAATGGAAGTGGCATGTGACTCTGCCACCATGCGTGGTACCCACATCCACTGGACCCCTACTCCAAGCCCACTATTGTACAACTAACCCATCAATCTACTACTCTGCTAATGACACTAATATTACTGGACCCCACATGGTCTCTTGTGATGATCAGGCATACTCTACAGTGCCTATGTGAACATCCTGCTACTCCCTAAAATATTGTAATACCCATTGGGTTAGGTACATGTCAATGATAAGTTGAGACTGAACTCTACAACCAATCAGGTATCTGAACTGTTTGTAAAATGAGAGGTGATCCTCCTCTCTTGGCCATTGCCCACAGTCCATATATGGTCTCCAAATGAATCCCATAAAAGTGTCAATTGTGTGCCACTAGAATCTTGTGTCTCCAACCTAAGTCTACTACAAGGCACCCCCATATAAGTACAGATATGGCATTCCCTTAGCCAACTGTCTCTACAATGGTGGTCAAAAGATGGGAATCTGCTCCCAAGCCTAGATCATGAGTAGTGTATTGTCACAACTAATACTGCTTGACTTCCTATAGATAATATCATGATAGTATAACATCCTTATAAGGCATGGCCCCCACACAAATATAGTCTTATCTTATCTCATATGAACAAGCACATTTCCCCATCCAATTGGAAAGCCATATCCACAATGGTCTAGTATCAATACCCTGACAATCATATTACACAACATAGCATCCCATCAACCATAATGCCCAGCAATGAACTCCAATCTGATATCATATCCATTGATGCCTAGTTGAGTGATGTCATCATGCACATAATACTTTGTCATCACTTGGAGCCATTGTTGTAGATCGTAGATGACTTGCTTCCCTTTGATTGAAATCTGTAATATCCTATAAATGTCCTTGAGAGTCACAGTAGCCTCTCTAGTCAGAAAATGAAATGAGCAAGTCTTTGAGTGCCATCTCTCTACAAGTGCTATCAAAAGACCCCTATTTTCCTAGACAATGGGCATATCTAGGTAACATATTACAATCCCAAATACATCATTTTCCTACACTCACCATCTTGTAGCTGATCTCTGAATGCATATGTCACCGGTCTAAACTTGTAGGTGTAGATAGGTGGTAATTGTTCTTGTATACACAAAAACTAGAGTTAACACCTCATTGAAAATCATCATTATCAGATATCTAATCAAAAGTGCATAAGAAATTGAGCCTAAACAAATTCAATATTGGTCAAAGTCAATTTCATCATTTTTCTCTTCACTTGTGTCATGAAAAGTCATATGCATTGTTTCATCTGACATTTGCATCATGCCACATTGATTGTGTCATTTGGCTTTTCACATGCATCATAATATAGCACTTGTATCATTCAAACTACCAGTTGCACCACTTTACAACATTTTTGTTTCATCATCTCATGTGTGTGCTTCAAATTGGTGATTGTGTCTCACTATCTAGCACTTGCATCATGATTTGGAACTTGTGTTGCACTAGCTCATGGATGCACCATTTTAAACTAAACCTAGGCTACCCCTTGCATTTAAGTTGTGATGCATCAAATGTGTGTGATTTCAACACAATTACGTCCTTCATGAATGCAAATGTGTCACAACACATCTGAAATCCTAACTTTAACACCTAAAAAAGCACAAAAAATGAGAAAATGACAAAGTGGGTTTAGGGTACTTACAGGTGGCTCTACACCTTCTGGCCGTTGGTAGGTCCATACTCAAAATCCATGGTGCTTGGTCATTGGAATCACCATCTTTATGCAGTCTCCCCTCTCTTTGGGCTCTAAATTTTCGAAAGGAAAAAGTGAAAATGAATTACTTTTTCACCCAAATGAAACCTATTTATAGAGTGAAATTAGGGTTTTCTTGAAGGCTTTATTACTCAAGGCTCATTTTACCATCTTTGAATGACCTTTGGATTGCCTTAAACATATCGAAACTCAAAAATGATCACACCACTATTTTTCTAGTCATCAAATTGACATAGTGGGACACTTTCCAATTTTTTTCGACATTGGGCTAAAATTTGTAAACTTTCTTGAGGCGGCATAGATACTCTGTACCTTCACTAGGGCATGTTTTTGACTTATTTTCTTTGTCACAATATGATAAACTACATTATGACAAAGAGGGAAAAAATGTAGACACATAAAACTTACCTAGGCCTACAAGCTGTATTTTCTCCATATTTCTTCTTAACATAATTAAAATATTTAATTATGTCCTATAGTCCAAATTCAACTATTAATTAAATAATTCTCAATTATTTAATTAATTCACATCTTTTGTTCCTCCTGACTATTTAAGTAAATAAATTATATTTATTTTATTTAAATATGTCGCTAATTTCCTATGTCCCTCTATAATTAATAAATTCCTAAATTTATTTAATTATTATTTGTCCACTATGTCTTCCTGATTATTTAAATAAATAAACTTTATTTATTTATTTAAGTATGTCATTAATTTCTAATGTCTTCTTACAATTAATTTTTTTTTATAATTTATTTAATTATTGTCCACCTTGGCTTTTTCTAATTTTAAATAAAGACATTTATTTAAAATTGTCCACTTTCTAATTTCCTCCAAGTAAATAATTAAAAATAGTTATTTACTATCACATGGTACCACCACTTTTGAATTAAATTAATTTTTAATTCAAAAGGTCAATACGGTCTTTAAATCAAATAATTTCAAATTATTATTTGGTTCTCCAAAATTTTCTTTTTTTGTGCCCAATATTTGCTCTTGTCACATGCATTTCAATCCATTGATTTCATTTTTCTAAAATTAAATATCATCCCTTCATTTAAAATTTTAACCTAATGTTGCCCTAACCCTAATTGTTGGTTGTCACATTTAATTTCATCCATTGATCTTAGGGCATGTCTCAATTTTGAATCTTGGTCATTCATTTGAAATTGGCTTTTCTATAAAAAGGCAATTTTAGCCTCATTTGGACATCTCTTGACTTTCTGACTTCATGTTGTCATAACATTTTTTGCATAATTTAGGCTTATTTTTATACTTGCATTTTGTAGCTTTTGAATAAAATCCTTCAATATTTTCTTACGAAATAGTCAGAGTCATAGTTACTCATCAAAATTTGAGGGAAAACATAATATTGCAACAAATGGAGAAGGTGCAATGAAGGTGATTCATGGACGGAATGAAGAATTGGTGATATTTTTTTTTGTTTTTATACTATTTTGTTTCATTTTTCTTGATTGTTTAGCTAAGGTTTTCATTATGCATCTTATTTTGTGCTAACCTAACTCTTTTCCTTAGTTATACTACCCTTTACAATCAACAAGGTGTGCCACATGGTACCCTTCCCAATTCGTCCCATCAACAAAGTATCTTTCCAATGCACTATCAGGTTAATATTTAAAACAATTTTCCCCAAAAACAAGGTGTGCCACATGCTACCCTTCCTAATTCATCCCATCAACAGGGTATCTCACCAATGCACTATCAAGGTAACCCTCAATACAATTCATCCCAAGAACAAGGTATCCTACCAATGCACCATCAAGGTATCCCTCATCATCAATAACAACAACAACAAGGAGCTAACCCTCATTACATTCAATAAGGAGCTAACCCTCCTTCCATCCAAAAAAGATCTAACCCTCTTTATGTTCAACAAGGAGCTAACCCTTATTATATTTAAAAAGGAGCTAACCCTCCTTGCATTCAATAAGGACCTAACCCTCCTTACATTCAATAGAGATTTAACTCTCCTCCCACCCAACATAGTTACCAAGGTCTTGTACCTCCACAATACCCAACCTATGACCAAAACATGGTAGGACAATAGGGTTACTATTCACAAGATCCAGAATCAAACATACCAAAAAAAGGGGTAGATATGAAACTACAAGCCATGAATCAAATAAAATCAGATATGTAGATAGGAAAACTAAAGATGAATTATACCCGTGATACCTTGGAATTTCTACTAATCTAAATGTGCAAACTAACTAAGAAATGGGAATGACAAAATACCAAGGACACCTCAAGATTAGCCAAAAGAGTGATACAATGAAAATGAATGTAAATAAAATGAAACACAAGCAGTTTTACCTCCCTTGTTGTTGATACCTCTTTGATTGGCCCTTGCTTGGATTGGTTGTGTGCTCCTTAGATGATTGCTTGAATGTCTAAATGCAAGATTGTAGGTGCAAATGATTAACAAAGATGGCTAAATGATGGCAAAAGGATTGAGAGTTCAAATGGACAGCATGTAGTTATGAGAGTGCAAAGTGTTGGAAATGCCCTTGAGGAGGGGGTATTTATAGAAGAATTTGAATTCTCTAGAGAATTCAACAATCAAGATGGCTCCAACAAGGTCAAGATGAAGGGCTATGGTGGGTTGAGAACCCTCAAGCCCTCACATCTTGACATGTGGAGGGTGAAGTGGATAAAGGGATATGAGGTGGAGATGAGTTGTCAAGAAGGTACATGAGGTGGAAAAGGACATGCACCTTGGGGAGTGAGGAGATTTCCACAAAAAGGGATTTCTTGTCCCCAAGTGGGAGAAAGAGACATTTGAGGAATTTTGGAATTCCTCAAAATCTACATGGGAGAATGAAGAAGGTGGTTGGGGATATAAATGTGAATTAAAAATTCACATTCCTAGGATGATCTAGAGGTAAATGGTGGGTTCCAAAAAGGTGGGACTTGGTCACATGTAAGATTGTGACAAGTCCAAGGTTCTAGAAGCCTTGGAAGAATGGAATGTGAATTAAAAATTCACATAGGGAGGAGAGAGACATGGGATAAATAAATGAGAATTAAAAATTCTCATGGGAAGGAGAGTCAATATCTAAAAAGGAAAAATGGAAGCATTGACCAAAAAGTGGTGCTAAATTTAGCTAATGATTTTGGTTAAGGTTGTGCAAACATTGGATTAGGCTTAATTAATGGAAGATTAGAGGCAAGTGGCAAATGTAGGAGGATGAGACATTAATCTCTGATTAAGGGAATGCACATCATAATCATAAATTAATTAACTTAATTCAGATTAGAGCAAAGTTATGGAGGATGTGACAAGGAGAGAGAAAGTGAGGAATTTTAAATTGATTTTAAATCAAAAAGGGGAAAAATGACTAAATTAAATAAATTAGCATATTTATTTAATTTAGAGAAGAGTAAGGTGAAAGATAGAGTATTAATTATTAAATTAAATACTTTACCGTTACGAGGCCAAAGGTATAATATTAATTTAATAAATTAATATTAATATGATAGACGGAAAGGCAACAAATTTAATAATATGGAAGTGATTAAATTTAGATGTCTACAATACCCTTCAAGATATATGTCCATTTCCTTTTGCGCATTCCATTACTATGCTTCTTTTTCTAAAAAAAATTGAAATACCAAAGTTTGAAAAATACAAAGGAAAGGAGATCCAGTAGAACACATAGAATATTCCTTGGTATCATGCATGGAAGTCCAAAACAATGTGTATGATCATAAAATTGCACCCCCTACACTTTTACATATACTCTTGCACTTAGTTTAGTGCCCATTCCCTTAGCATCTTGAGTAGGCTCATTTTAGCCCCTACATCAGCCTTTTTCCCCTCTCAAGATGCTCCAAGACCCCTTTTCAATAGCTAGCCTCATGCACTAGCTTTGCATTAGACTTGGTGCTTTTCTCATTCTTGTCATTTTGTAGCATGATGTGTCGAGACACTAGTGTGTTGCACAGATGTTTGTGTGCCACACTAGCATCCTGCAATGTGTCAATGCTCACATGACCATTTCTAAGCATGTTTTCCACTTTTCAACTAAGTTTCTTGGTGGAAACAACTTAGGAATCCATGTAACCACCCAAGAAGCTTCTTTTCTTCCTTTTTAATCCATTCTTTCCATCCATTTAGTCTTCTAAATCTTCCTAGATTTAGCTCCTACCTTCTTCTCTTTTCTTACTCTTCTTATTTTCATTGCATAGCTTCATACAACTTTTTGTAGTACAACTTCAAGAGCTATCAAGTTCTCTCTACAAAAATCCTTGTAGCTCTATCCCCTTTGCTTCACACTTGTGAGCATCTTGAGATTTCATATCTCCCTATCATTTACATACTTACTTGGTGATAGGGGTTCTCCTCCTTGAGCAGGGTTTTTTTTATCACACACTTATTTGTGGTTTGGGTTCTACTCCTAAGTAGGTTTTTCTTTCACCACAATCTTTTTCCATTTCTCTCTCTCTATCTTATAGGCTATCCATGGAGGTTGGAACACCAAAATAGGGGTTTCACTGAGGAAAACCCCTATACAACCCCAACATTCTCTCCAAATATCATGCATGTAGGTTCTAAAGACATTCACATCCTAGAGGTTTCATCACTTGCATGGTTGTAATTATTCCCTTTCTTTCTCTTATTCTCTCTATCACTTCTATTTCACTTAATTTCAACTTTATCACATTCCATCATTTTCCTACATTCTATAAGTCCTTAACAATCAAAGTAGAAGAAGTTATTTAGGAATTTTCTATGATAAACTCACTCTCTATTCCATATGAGATGCTAGCTCGCCTATGGGATGCCAATGTGCCGCACTATTGTCCATATTATGTGTTGTCATCCTTTGGCTGAGAGCTTGTTAGCTTGTCCAAAAAATCTCTAACCTGCTGTTTCAGATTCTGAAACTCTCACCACTGTTCCTAAGGTAGTTCAGGGTAGCTCACCCCATGAGGCTCTCTGAATGAAGAGAACTTGTGAGTAGTGAATTCCCCTCTTCTAAATTTTGGTGAACCTGACATGAAGAGAAAATACTATAAAAATCTAGGAATTTATTTACCCCTACTTAGCAGGGTCATAACTTTTGACTCAGTGCTCAGAATTCAGAACTGTTTGGACCGTTGGAAAGGTCTCCTAAAGAGCTTGTTTTGTCCCTAAAATATAAGTTCCTTTAGTAGTCAAAATTTAGGGATGGATGCAAGTTCTAACCTCAAATTCCACTCTAGAGACCTCTGAAAACATGAATTACTAGAACATAGAAAATACATTATAAAATTGCAATGGATTTAATATCTTCTTTTATTAGTTTTGTATCTAATCTTGTTAAAAATGTTATTGATGTTCCATTTCATGCATGTTATGGTGACTTGGATTTTCTTATGTCACTTGATATCCTTGATCCTTCTCACGAATGTCCTCTTGCTTCAAAGGATATTTTGTTGCAAGAAGATGAAATCATCGATACCTTTCTTAACATTACTTTTCCTTCTCTTCATTCCAATGCACTCTCTTCTAGAGATGACGCACTTGTGAATGATGAACATACTGTTCATTCCAATGCACTCTTTTCTAGAGATGATGCATTCATGAATGACGAATCTCTTATACCTTCCAATGCACTCTCTTCTAGAGATGTATTAGCAAATGATGAATCTCCTTCCACATCTGATTCTCCTTGGATCTATGTTGAGGATTTTTCTTCAAATAACTATTCCACATTTTATCATGTTTGGATTGATGTTGAGAATATGTCTTCAAATAATTATTCTACTAGCTATGATTATTCAATAAACATGACCTATTTCTCTACTTCCCCTCAAAGGCCTAAGAGACCAATCATTTACATGACTCAATCTAGTCCTTCTCCTAAAAGGATTTGTTCTATTAATGGTGTTCTATTTGATATTAACTTTCCTAATATTTCTAAGGCTCCATCTTATAGAGCAGTAGCTCATACTTGTAAGAATAATATGAATAAAAAACCAAGTATTCCTTTAGCTCCTAAACCTATGACTAAAGCACCTAGTAATTATGATCTTATCAAGTAACCTTGGGTTCCTCAGGATAAGATCTCATTGTAGGACTTGCTTTACTCTACTCTGGTTTATCAAGTTATGCTTCAAGATGCTTTGAAAAAGATCCTCTTTACTTCTTCTGCTAGGCTAGTAGATGCTGATGCATTGATGGCATATATTCGTGCAGGCTCATCGAATATTATGTTCTATCTGCAAGAGTTACCACCTCTGAAATAACAGGAGCAAGTGGATCCTTTGATGATTATAGTTAATGTTAATAAGATTGGAATTAGACATACTCTTCTTGATGTTGGTTTGGTGCTCAACTTATGTAGCATCGATCTATTGCCTAAGATTAATATTGATCCATCTTCTCTCAAAGCTTCTTTTGTTGTTATTCGTGGATTTGATAATGTTGGTTGAAAAGCTCTAGGTACAATAGTATTACCTTTGTAGCTTGTACCCGCTACCATACCTACCCTTGTATATGTTATGTCAAAAAGGTTACCTTATAACCTTTTTCTTGGCAGACCATGGATTCATACCATGGGTGTGGTCCCATTTACCTTTCATAAATCCATTAAGTTCATTAATAATAATAAAGTAGTCATAGTCAAGGCTAACCTTGAGGCTATGCACTTATGTGAGATAGCAGCTGCTGGTCAAACTTTAGTTGTGCCTACCCTTATTCCTTCAATGTCTTCCAATGTGTCGATGTTTACTCTTGTAGTACCTACTACAAAGGATACTCTTCAGATAGATGTCCCTAAGGAAGATCTTTCTAAAGAAATAAATCCTAAGTCAACTACTTCTCAGAGGGATGCATGTCTTGGTGATGATTGGGGTTCTTTAGAATTTACAAATTCCTTTATCCAGGAATATAAATTTAACCCAATTTGCTTAAACCTTCTGATAAGATCATCTACACTCGCTATCAAAGATGGTCACTCTTCTGCCTCACGAGGCAATGTAGATGCAAGTTGCAATGCTCTTAGTGTTGATCCTCTTTTTGAGGAGGATGATTACACTTCTACTGAGGAGGATAATGTTGATAGTCTTGTTAAAGAGGATGATGGAAATCCCATAAAGGAATGTGATCCCCATTGTTGGGACAATGCTCTCTATGAGGATCCTCCTCCTCAACACTTACAAATGTGTTATGACCCTAGCTTAAAGCTTGTCTCTAAATATGGCTATGAGAGTAAATGTTGTGGGCTTAATGAACAAGGCATTTAGGTCCCTATAGAATTCACACCCCATAAGAATACTTTAGGACTTGGTCACTCAAAGAAACAATATAAATGTAAGCCATGGTTGAGTGACATAAATTCTTCTCAACCTCATCCTATTGAAAAGATTCTTCTTTCATTGTCTTCTATCTTTGTGCCTTCTTCTTCTTCTTGTGAGAAAACAATCTTTTCTCTACAAGAGAAGGGGTTACTTCCTACTCCTCATCCTTTATCTGAGCAAGAGAATATCTTGTTGTGGCTTCTAAAATCTTGCTCAATTACTCTTCCTTCTCCTACATGTAAGAAATCTCATGAACATGATAAACATTCTTTTTGTGCAAACCATCAAGTGCTTGGCCATTCCACTAGTGAATGCAAGGCCTTGAAGGATAAAATAAAACAACTTCATGATTTAGGTGCCATCAAACTCCTATTTGACTGACTCACCCACCTTTACTTCACATGACAAGTGATATTGAGGTTTAGCTCTATCCTCATGCATGTTCGGAGAATCTTGCATGGTTCTCTTTCCTTGTATGTTGGGGGTAGTGATAACTTATTCTAGAGATGTGTGTCCTTCTTAGGGACCCTCTTTCTCTCTATATATTTCAAAAGAAGTGTCCCTTGAGTTGAATCGTTTTCTCTTTTGAAGGGTTCCCAAGGGACCTCTTTGAAAGCCTTTCTTTTGAATGAATTCTTTGTGTCTAGCTTGGGGGCAGACTGACTAGACCTTGCTTTTCAAATAGAATGTCCCTTAAGTGGACCCCTCTTCCTTTTGAAGGGTTCCCAAAGGACCCCTTTGAAATTCTTCCAACTTGACGATGGTCTGCGTGATTGTCTGCTTACTTTCTCTACAAGACCGAGAACCTATAAACCTCCTTGACATACTTACTTGGTGGTACGAGTTCTCCTCCTTGAGCAAGGATTGCTTTTATCACCTATATTTTGTGATATGCATTTTCCTCCTCGAGTGGGGACTACTTTTATCACTTATACTTTGTGATATGATTTTCCTCCTTGAGCAGAGATTTTTTTTATCACTTTTACTCTATGATACGAGTTTTCCTCCTTGAACAGGGATTGCTTTTATCACTCTTGGATTCATTTTAATTTTTATCTCTCTCTTCTTAACTTATGTATATTGAATATCTACATCTTCTTCATCCTGATTATATTCCCTTCCACTCTTCATTTTTCTATATGTTACTTCTTAATTCAGGGACAACACATAGTATCAAGACAACCTTCTACATTGAGGTCTCTTTACCTTGCTAACTTAAATCCTTTAGCTTTTTATGTTCTAACATTACTATTTGGTGCAATTTCTTCTTGTCTAACGTATTGGTTTTGTAGATCATTAGACTGGGAGTTTGTGTCTTGCTTCAAAATTTTATTTGCTTCCTCTACAGTATCTTTTGGCATATGATGTTATTTATATTTAGTATATTTACTTTAGAATGCATATTAATCTAGATTCATATGCTTGCTAAAGTTGGGGAAAAATGTATGATTATAAAATTGCACCCCCTACAATTTCACATAAATTCTTTCTCTCACTTTAGTGTCCATTCCCTTAGCATCTCAAGTAGGCTCATTTTAGCCCCTGCATTAGCCTTTATCCCCTCTCAAGATGCTCCAACACCCCTTTTTAATAGCTACCCTTATGCACCAACTTTGCATCAGACTTGGTTCTTTTCCTGTTCTCTTCATTTTGTAGCGTGATATGTCTAGACACTAGTGCATTGTGTGGATGTCTGCATGCCACACTAGCGTCTTGCGATGTGTCAACACTCAAATGACCATTTTCAATCATTTTTTCCACCTGTTAGCTAATTTTGTCAGTGGAAATGGCTCAAGATTCCCCGTAACTGCCTGGGAAGCTTCTTTTCTTCCTTTTTAATCCATTCTTTCCATCCATTTGGTCTTTTGAATCTTCCTAGCTTTAGCTCCTAGCTTCTTCTCCTTTCTTAATCTTCTTTTTTTTCTTGTACAACTTCATACAGCTTATTGTAGTAGCTTCAAGATCTATCAAGTTCTCTCTACAACACTCCTTGTAGCTCTATCCCCTTTGCTTCACACTTGTGAGCATCTTGAGATTTCTTATCTCCCTATCATTTGCATACTTGCTGATATGGGTTCTCCCCCTCAAGCAGGGTTTTCTTTTATCACCTCTTTTGTGAAACAATTTATCCTCCTTGAGCGGGGTTTAATTTTATCACATGCTTATTTGTGGTGGGGGTTCTACTCTTGAGTGGGTTTTTCTTTCACCACATGCTTTTTCCATTTCTCTCTCTCTATCTTCTTGGCTATCCATGGAGGTGGGAACACCAAAACGGGGATTTTATTGAGGAAAACCCCTATACAGCCCCAACATTCTCTCCAAATATCATGCATGCAAGTTTTCAAGACCTTCAGATGCTAGAGGCTTCATCACTTGCATGGTTGTAAGTATTCCCTTTCTTTCTCTTATTCTCTCTATCACTTCTATTTCACTTCATTTCAACTTTATCACATTCCTTCATTTTCCTACATTTTGTAAGTCCTTAACAATTAGAGTAGAAGAAGTTATTTAGGAATTTTATGTGATAAACTCACTCTCTGGTCCATACAAGACACTAGCACACTTCTGGGATGCCAATGTGTCGCGATGTCATTTGTATTCTACATTGTCATCCTTTGGCTGAGAGCTTGTCAACTTGTCCAAAAAATCTTTGTGACCTACTCTTTTGGATTTTGAAACTCTTGTCGATGTTCCTAAGGTAGTTTAGGACAATTCACCTGATGAGGCTCTCTAAATGAAGTGAACTCATGAGTAGTGAATCCCCCTCTTCTATATAATGTTTCTTACCTAATATGGCTTTTTTCCCATAGTCTTACTAGTCATGCTATGGAATGGTTCTCCCATCTACCACCAGTAATTAGAAGTTTTGATGAAATGACTACCAAATTCATAAGCCACTTCTCATCCAATATAGAATATGACATCACCATCATGGATCTATACAAGATTAAATAGAGTTAAGGATAATCCTTCACCTCTTACCTACAATGATGGAGACATAAAGCTAATCGATCAAAGTGGCCCATTCTTGACAAGGAACTGGAAGACATTATTTTTTCCAATCTCCAAGCAGAAGTCAACTACCAACTCACCATGCCATGTCCCATGAACTTTAAGGAGACTATTGAGAAAGGACTACACATAGAAAGGGGAGTGATCAATCTAAATAACCCAAGAGATAATTCTTCTAATTCAAATGAGAAACCTAAGATTTGGGACAAGAACAAAAATGTTACCAACAATAGATTAGTGGATGTTAGAATTGTGTAGAATGAGAAAAATACTAATGGACCACAAAACAAACCTTAAATTGCAGAAAAATCTATGCTCCTAATAATGCACAAAAAAATCAACATACCTATTCCTAGAACAATCAAGCAGTCAACCAATGAATTAATCAAGGAGGGAAACAAAGGAAATATGATCAACCAAGAAGGAATTTCACTACATTAAGAGAGCTACTTGAGATGATCATGCACAAACTAGTGCATCAAAACCTCATCAAGGTCAATGATCACCAAAACTATGAGGAGATAAGCTTCAAAACACCATGGTATAATGAGGACTTATGCAAATTCAATAAAATCAAAGGACATGCAACAAAAAACTGCATGATACTCAAGCATATAATGTAAGACTTGATCAACAAAGGGGGAGTGGATATAAAACATCATCTAGATCTATACAAACCCATTCCAAACCATGCTAAGAAGAATGACAAAGGAAAGGACCAAGACTATCACAATGCTAACTACACTTATGGTGACATAGTTCTTGGTACCCTCTCTCAAGAAGATGTTACTAGGGTAAATGTATTGACTATACGAGGTAGGGACACAAAATGTAACATAACTACGTATCAATGGAAATTCATGATACAAGGAGCCTCACCTAAACCCACATCTAATTAATCAAATGACTACAATATTGTGGAACAACTGAAGAAAACTCTTGCTTTGATCTCAATGCTAAAACTACTAAAATTATCACCCACACATAGGGAGATACTAGAGAAAGCATTAGAATCATAGGTTCCTAATGACCTCAATCTAGATTAGTTTCAAGCCATGGTTGTAAAAATCATGGCCAATCACTATTTAGTCTTTTCTAAGAAACACCTTCCATAGAATTTATTCCATAACCAAGCTCTCTACATAAAGGTTGGTGTCCACAACAAAGTGGTCAAGAGAGTGTTGATAGATAATGGTACAGGTCTAAACATCTGTATGGAAACATCTAGGGTATTCTAATGATGTGATATACAAAGGAAAGAGCATTACTATAAGGGCCTCTAATGACCTCAGAAGGAACTCATAAGGGATGGTAAGGCTACCAATGTAGATAGGACCAACCACCATAGAAACCACATGTTAGGTACTTGGCCTTGATTTACCATATAACCTCCTTCTAAGATTCCCTTGTATTCATGCACTACAAGCATTTCCTTCAACCTTTCACCAGTGTCTATAGTTTCCTCATGAAGGAAAGGAGGTGACATTATATGTTGATTTTGATCCCTTCCACTTTTGTGCAAAATCCAAGGAGAAGTACAACAAAATCTAGCATATACCTAGCAATGACATATCATTTCATTCATTCTCATATGTTGAACCTTCCACACTACCATCAACCTCAATTAAACCAACATCAAAATGAGCAACCAAAAACTAAAACCAAGGTTCAAGTACTTGACAAAGGTAATGGAAATTATCACTTCAATCAATCATTTTACATCAAAATGCTTGCATTGACACCCAAGGTTTATGGAGGCCCTAAGGAGATCAAATATGTTGAAATAGTAAAAAAGATAGCCAAACCCATAATTTTCACCAAGTGGGGAGATATGAAAGATGAAGAGATATTCAAAGAATACTTGTCATCAATGATCTACAAAAGGGGCCAAAAAGAGCTAGAACAACCACAACCCCTTCTAATTGACCCTAGCAATAAAGGCTATCAATTAGCTAAACAAATGTGATATACTACAAAAGGTGGCCTTGGGCTACACAAACAAGGTGGATGTGAACCTATCATAGTGGAAAAAAGAAAGAATAGCATGGGGCTAGGTTATGATTCAAAAGATGTGGCTACACCAAACACTAGATGTACCTCTTTTATGAAACAAGTGCCTTCTACTAGCATTAAGACACTAGATATCTACCATTATTTAGACATTGAATTACCCATCGAGGACTTATTTGAAAACTTGAACATTGGTATAGTCCCTATCCAACATATCAAAACTATTCCTAATTATTTAGGAATAGACTCTAATGAGTATGAATGGGATTCTCCTTCTTTTGTCACCTCTAGTGATAATGACCTAGACACCCAATGGGAGAATGATACCAGAGCCATATTAACCATATCAACAACTTCTATAAGTTTTGTAGAAAACAATGATAGTCTACCCCTCTATTACCTATAGTTGATAGATTGGGACCAAGAACAACATACACCTACTTTGGATCAATTCCAAAATGATGAAGCAATCACAGAGTTTATGGGAATTTGAACTGATATACCAACAAGAGATCATAAAGTAGGGTTTTTCATGGAACTCAAATAGGAAGCATACTTCAATGGGGATATTGTGTCCTCTAGTCACAAAAATGAAAAGGATAATGTAAAATTCAAAACAAGATTCCCTGGAGAAAACCACATTATGGCTCTATCAGATCCTAAAAAGAAGAAATAAAGGACAAAATTGAAGGTGAAAACCTCTTTGAGGAACCTGAAGATGGAGGATTCAATCTCCCCATATTTGAATATCAAGAGAAGTCAACACTCCTAGTGGAATAAGTAGAATCCATCAACATTGGCACAATAGAGAACACAAAGATCACATACCATGTAGCATCACTTGATCCTTAAGAGAAAGTGAAATTCATAGCATTCATAAACAACATAAAGATAAAATTTATATGGACTTATGCAAACATGTGAAGACTAGATCCAAAATTAGTTGTACACCACTTGGCAATATTCCTAAGAGCTAAACCTATCAAGCAAAAAATATGAAAAAAAATGCATCCTCAAATAGCACTATTGGTAAAGGTAGAACTAAAGAAATTAGTAGATATTGGTTTCATCATACCCATCAATTATCTAGAATGGATATCAAATCTAGTACCAATGTTAAATCCAACTAGGGGCATAAGGATCTACATGCACTTTTAATACTTGAACAAAGCTTTCCCAAAAGATGAATTCCCTCTTCCAAGTATTGAAATGATCATGGATCTAACAACAGGACATGAGATGTTGTCTTTAATGGATGCTATTTTGAACAACTTTGAATCAACTTAGAACATCTTGGAACAACCTTAGAACAACTCATAACAACTTTGAATCAACCCAAAATGTCTCATAATGACTCAAAGCAACTCTAAATCAACTCAGAATGTCTCAAAATGACCCTAAAATGACTTAGAACAACTCTAAATAAAATTGAAATATCTCATAACAACCCCAAAATGACTCAGAACAACTCTGAATCAATCCAGAATGTCTCAAAATGACTCTGGAACGACTCAAAACAACTCTAAATCAACTTGAAACATCTTGGAATCACTCAGAACAACTTTGAATCAACCGATAACATCTTGAAATAACTCAGAATGACTCAGAATCATCTTGGAACATATTTGAATCAACTCAAAGCATCTCGAGACATCACAAATCGCCCCATGACATCTCACAATACATTGAATGACATCAAATGACATTCAAAACCCTATTTCCTCTATTACTTCAATAATACAACATTATTTAATTAATTCACCTTTTCATCATTTTCAACCAATTAAATAAATTACTTTTATTTAATAAAGTCCTAACCTTAACTTATTTTGTCTTGATTAGTCAAATGACACCAATTGTTTGATTATGTCACTAATTCACCTTATTCCTCAAAATTAATTGAATTATTAAATAGTAATAATTTAGTTATCACACTTCCCTCCAAAATTTGAATAAATTAAATCAAAATATTCAAATTAGAAAAAATCAAAATCAAAATCAAAATGGAATTAATTAGTTAATTAAATTAATTAATTAATATTCTACACCCACTTTTTTATTGAGAAAATCATGGATTGCTAACTAAGCAATCTATTTTGCTAATAAAGCAATCTAATTTTGCTAACTCAACCATCTAATTCCTAACTCAACCCTAATTGATCAATCAATTGCTAACTAAGCAATAAAAATCCTAACTAGCTAACCTATTCTTCAATCACCCTAATTGTGCAATGAACTTTACACAATATCCTTATATCTAAATCCTCTCAACTCATTTTGATCGTTGATTTGGATATTCTCAAACGTGATCTTGACCATTGGTTCAAAATTGTTTTTTCTATATAACAAGGCTTTCTATTCACAAATAGGGAGGATAATTTCAACTTACCTTATGCAACTAAGTGTTGTCAAGATCACTATTGATAGAGCTTCCTCATTTCTTCAAACACAAGCATCGTTCATCAAGCTTTTACACCAAGCAATGGAGGCTTTGCAATGATATGAACAACCCAACATCATGCAAATACACTTTAACATGGGATGGTAAACTCTTTTTCTGTTTATTTAAATTTATTTTGAATATATCTTAGAATATCATTTCATTCAAATATTTTAGATTTGCACATTTCATGAGTGATGGAATGAGATAGATTAAGTGTTTTGAATTAGATTAGTTTCTAATTTCAATCATGCATTTTGACCTTGATTTTTCACATTTATTGATGGATTCCTTCCCCCTCACACATTCTGGCATGCCTGGTGGGACCTAGGTCCTCCTCACTAACATTTTTTATGAGCTAAGTTGCAAGTTATAGGGTTTCAAGAGCTTTCAGAGACATTTCACAAACTTCCTAGCAAAAGCTCACTTTTGATTGGAAAAATTTATGAGGTTTTGCCACAAAGATCAGTGCCTTTTCCATGGGAATGACACCTTTCCTCTAAAACCAACACTTTTTCTCTAAAAGAACGCTTTTGTTTTTTTTCTGGGTTTGCACCTGTATGGAAAATCTGAGCTTTTGCAAAAAAAAAATTGAGCTTTTGATTTTTCTTCTGAGAATTTTCCCTAGAAGACAAGTGTATAGATCCTATATTATTGTAATGACCCTTCTCTCTAACTTATTAGTTGTTTTGTAGGAATTAATGGATTTCTATGTAGGATTGTGAAAAATACTAACTTGTTTTGTGCAGAGAAGACAATTGGTCTAGTATTTTTTGAGATACCATTTAATTTTTCTTATTAACTTAGGAATCTCCATTTGGTGCATAAAAATGAACAACACAACTCTCACATTTCCAATTTGGTGCTTTTAAAATAAACATTTTCAAATATTTCTAAGGTAGGAATCTCCATTTGGTGCTTAAAAATGAACAAAACAAGCTCTCACATTTCCAATTTGGTGGTTTTAAAATAAACATTTTCAAAGCTTTCTAAGGTAGGAATCTCCATTCAATGCTTAAAAATGAACAACACAACTCTCACATTTCCAATTTGGTGTTGTTAAAATAAAAAAATTCAAAGCTTTCTAAGGTAGGAATCTCCATTTGGTGCTTAAAAATGAAAAAAACAAACTCTCACATTTCCCATTTGGTGTTGATAAAATAAACAATTCAAAGCTTTCTAAAGTAGAAATTCTCTTTTGGTGCTCATAAAAAGAACATAAAACACTTCAAATTGGGGCTCTAAAAATGAACACATTTCATGTTTTCATAGCTAAGAACCTTTAAATTTGGTGCATAAGAAAGAGGGCAAAATGTTTTTCACTTTGTTGATGCACAAATGATTTATATTTGTTGACTATTTATGGACCAGGCTTGATTTTCTTAGAAACATTTCAACTTTGCGGCTTAAAATGAACAAAATATTTTTGTTATTTTCACACCATTAATACCTTAATTGTTTGATGTCCTAAAAATTTCAATTGGTGCAAAGATAAAAAAGAACATTTCATTTTTTCTCGCATATTCTTGGGGATAACACCACTCAAGGTATTTAAAATGAATCAATTTGCAACGAATTGTCTTATGTGCATGCATTGATTGGAAAGCTGAAGTGTTTTGTCTTCTCCCCTCGCACCATTTTGGTGATCTTGGGTGAGCGAAGAACATTTTTGAGATTCACATTTATTTTAAAAGTCTTACTTTCTTAGAGGGCCTGCCTATTGAGACACATTCTGCTGTGGAGAAATCATAGGCGACCCAAGAGGTACTTTCATTCTATACCTCTATATAAATATTTTGTGAGTGTGAGGAAAGTTCATCACTCGTCGGGTGTAGATGTCCTATACTGATGTATTCTTCCTCACTATCCTTGTGATGCATAAAAACCAAAAAGGGCTACAAGGTTCTTAATTGAAAAAAACACCTCATGTGTAGGTGCCCGAAAATAATATCCCCAGAACATGACTAAGAGACAATTGTTTTAGAAGCCATCTTATTATCCAAAACATTCTTTGAAAGTGGTGCATCAGAATTTACTTCTGAGAAGTTACTTTCCAAGTCTGACTGCAGGCCTATGTCATAAGTCGCATGTAAAATCATCTCTTCAGAACATGAGGTAGGCCCACCTAAGAGGATGGTTTCTCTCCACTAGGGTTGTAATTGTTTATTAATGTTAAACTTGCCCAATTACATTCAAAAAAACAATTGTGATATCAAATTTTGTGTTTGATTTAAAGAAAAAATAACACATCAAAAAAACATTGAAAAAAGATGGTCAAACCACAAACCCTTTGAGTTAGTTTATACTTGCAAAAGAAGCCTTATGTTTGCACTCCTTGAAATGGTTTATCCTTAAAAGGTTTCTAAACATTTCAGTTTTATTTTCAGGTTGCATTGATCAAAGTAAACACTTTTGTAACTATGGCTTGGGTGTTGTGATTTCACAACGTAAGCTATAGATATTCAAGTCACATAAAGTCCATGCTTGTGAGTCAGTCCAATGCTATTATATCATTTCCATACTCAAGAACACAAAGGAAACAAACACAAAGAGGTTATAAAATTTCCATTCCAACTCACAATATTTTTTGTTAAAACACTTAGATTGCTTATAAGGTCATCACTTGAACAAGATACTTGGAAAACCAAATTGGTCACAAAGTCTATCCCTCATTATTTCCATACTACATATTTGAAATCAAAATCCAAAAAAACACTAGGATCATTCCTTCACTCAAAAAATCTATGATATCAACAGTTACTTGGAACTCATAGATATTTCAAGTATCTTTCCCACAACATATCCTCTAGATTAGGAAGTGGAATATTGACCCTTGTTCTTCAACATTTTCATTTATGAAAAATAGCTACATTCCAAAACAACACTCAAAATTTAAGGTTTTTGAGTTTCATAACAAATCGCCCCATACCACCACACCTTATGACCATTTGGTGACCCACAAATCCTATTCAACAACTAGGCCTTGTAGAACCTATTATTCAACCTAGCCTTATTCACATTGAAAATGCCCAAACTGACATCATTAGTAGTTTGAGAATTTCATTTTTGAGAAAAAAAAACACCCCACCAATTTCTCACTACATCCATTATCTTAAATGAAGAGGAAGAAAAGGAAAACATAGTAGTTGGAAGACCCATATTACTACCTCCCGCTTGGAAATAGGTATTGAGTGACTTTATGATAGGGTATTAAAGACCATAAACCACAACACAACATACCTTATGACCATTTGGTGACCCAAAACTCTCGTTCAACAACTAGGGATCTTGCAACACTAATATTTCAACCAGGTAATGCACATATTTTAGGTGCCTAGAAATTGACATCATTAGCAATTTGAGAACATTCATTTTTGAGAAAAACAAAACACCCCACCAATTTCTCACTGCATCCATCATCTTACACAAAGAAGAAGAAAAGGAAAACCTAGTAGCCAGAAGACCTATATTACCACCACCTGTGTGGCAATAAATATACATGCCTCATGCTTTTTAGAAAGAAAAATATCCTTAGTTCTAGAAAGAGCAAGATCCTTAAGTGAAATTCTATACATAGGCTCTCAAAGAATCACCCTACAATTTTTTTTTAAAGGTTTCTTCTCAAGGAGATATCACAACCATTAAATCTAGCTAGATCACTTCTATTTTAACTTTGCACCAATAGGCCATATCTTCTCCAGAGAATAGGAGTCAAAGAAAAAAATAACAAAAA
Source organism: Sequoia sempervirens (assembly GCA_007258455.2). NCBI lineage: Eukaryota > Viridiplantae > Streptophyta > Pinopsida > Cupressales > Cupressaceae > Sequoia > Sequoia sempervirens. The sequence goes on from VDFB02281492.1 coordinate 114,137,625, forward strand.
TTTTGGTAATTGTTTATGACAACCATGAGGTCACAACATAGAAATAAAATGGAAGCAAATAAAACCAACAATAGTATCCCACCAACCAATTTCATAAATGATGAAAGTAGCCCTTGGGGATATAGGCCAACTAATCTTGAAACACCATAGAAGAAGCATATGTATAGAAATACCTTTAGTGAAGAGGATTTAAATTGCAAAAAAAAGGAGGTAATTGAACAAAAAAACCAAGACCCAAACAAAGTGTTTATAGATGAGGTAGACACAAAGAAAGAAATAAATGAGGATGAATTGTTCAAACATTCCAACAACCCCAAGGTTCTTAAAATAATGGACAGTTTATTGAGAAAAGATCCAAACTCCTATTTCTTTAAGCTAGCACAAAGTGGTGCTAAATTACTAGTGGATTTTAATGTAGAATCTCTCAATGATGCCAACCTTATCCCCTTAGGGGATAACTCAGTTGTAAGATAGATAACTAAACCTTTAGAGATTCCCAACATGCCACTAGTGTTCTCACAAAATGATGTTCAACCCAAAGAGAACCCCTTATTCAGAAGAACAACTCAAGCTGAACAAGTAGTAGTAGCACAATTGTATCAAGGATGACCATCAAAGTATCAACCACCAAACAATGATCCTCCTCCTGGGTAGTATATACCTTAGAATACCTCAAACATTGACCCATCCCAAAAAATTCAATACCTTTTTATAGGGTGGAACATAGGGTCCCCCTCTCAATGGTCAATACCTTCAATAGGGTGGGACACAAGGTTCCCCTCCAAAGAATCAGTACCACCAACAAGGTGGACAATATGGTCCCCTTTTGAACCAACAATACTAACCATAAGGTGTGCCATAGAGCACCCTTCGTCAATAAAATCATCAGCAAGGTGTCCCAATAACACATCAACAAGGTAACCTTTAGTTTAGTCCTGCCCAATAGCAAGGTATGTGACATAGCACCCTTCCTCAGTAAAATCATCAACAAGGTGTCCTAGTAATGCATCAATAGATTAACCTTCAGTTTAGTCTTTCCTAACAACAAGGTGTGTCGTGGAGCACCCTTCCTTAGTCTTCCTACTAACAAGGTGTCCTAATAATGCATCAATAGGGTAAAATTCAATTTAGTCCTTCCCAACAACAAGGTGTGCCATAGAGTGCCCTTCCCCAATCTTCCTACCAACAAGGTGTCCCAATAATGCATCAATAGGGTAAGCTTTAGTTTAGTCCTACCTAGTAGCAAGGTGTGCCATAGAGCACCCTTCTTCAATCTTCCTACCAACAAGGTGTCCTAATAATACATCAACAAGGTAACCTTCAATTTAGTCCTGCCCAGTAGCAGGGTGTGTGTCAGAGCACCCTTCCTCAGTCGCCCTATCAACAAGGTAACCTTCAATACGCTTCATCTCAGTAGCAAGGAGTTAACCCTCCTTACACCCATCAAGGGCGTAACCCAATATATGACCAAACTAGTTACCAAGGTCTCATACCTTCACAATATATGATATACGACCCAAACATGGTGAGACAACAAGGCTATTATACACAGAACTCACAAACAAATGAGCCAAAAATGGACATGGAAATGAAGCTAGAAGTAGTCACCCAATAGGTAGCAGGCATGCAAGATACAAAACAAAAGAAAACCTATACTATCCAAGAGATATTCCCATTCATGTTCAATTAATCTATCACTACAATACCCTTTCTAAAGAATTTTGAAATACCTAGGTTTGACAAAAAAATATAAATGAATAGGGGATCCAATAGAGCATATACAAGATTTCTCGGTATCATACATGGAAGTATGACATAATGAATCATAACTCATGAGACTATTTACACATAGCCTTATGGGCCATGCTATGTAATGGTTCACCCATTTGACACCAGCAATCAAAAACTTTGATGAATTATCGAACAAATTCATAAGTCACTTCTCCTTCAACATTGAAAAAGACATCTCCATTACAAGCTTGTCCACAATCAAATAGAATCAAGGAGAATATTTTATCCCCTACCTATAACAATGGAGATAGAAGGCTAGTAGATGTAAATGGCCCATTCTCGATAAGGAATTGGTAGACATATTCATTACCAACGTCTTACTTGAGATCAATTATCAGCTCACAATGTTATGCTTATTAGACTTTGAAGAAACCATTGAGATGGGATTGAATATTGAGAGAGCCCTCATTGAAAGAGGTTCCCTTAAAATAAATAGCTCAAAATATAGTCCATTTACTTCAAATGAGAAATCTAGAGTCTGGGCTAAAAAGAAAACATCACAAATGATGAAGTGGTTGATGCTAGAACACTATGGCCATCACAACACACCATTCCAAACAAACCGCAGGTAGCATAGACAAGCTATGTTCCAAACAATGCACAAAAAAACCAAAATACCTATCCCAAGAACAATCAGGTTGTGAACCCAGAAATGAATCATGGGGGAGAACAGAGGCAGTACGATCAACCAAGAAGGAAATTCATAGTTTTAGGTGACTCATTCAAAATAGTCATGGGAAAAATAGTACAACAAAACCTCCTCAAAACTAATGATAATCCAAACTATGAGGAACCTAGTTTCAAAACACTATGGTATAACGAGAAGGACTTGTGTGACTTCCATATGATCAAAGGACACACCAATAACAATTGCATGAAACTCAAGCACCTTATCTAAGATTTAATAGACAAAGGGGAGGTAGATGTTGAACATCATTCTAGGAATAAGGACCTACAAATATACACAAACCTAATCCCAACCATGCCAAAGGGAATGACAAAGGAAAGAAACAAGAGTACCATAATGTGAATTACACTTATGGGAACACAATTTTAGGAACCCTCTCACAAGTTGATGATAATAGGGAAAATGTAGTAACTCTACGAGGAGGAGATAATAAATATAATGTAACCACCCACCAACAAAGAGTTACAATTCAAGGAGAACCACCCAAACCTACAATCAAGTCACCCAATGACTACAATATTGTTGAACAATTAAAGAAAACACCTTCCTTAATCTCAATTTTAGAGTTGTGAAAACTATCACCTGCACATATGGAAATATTTGAAAAGGAATTGGAAACAATAGTCCTTGATGACCTCAATCCTATTCAGTTCCAAGCTATGGTTGGTAAAATCACACAAAATAATCACCTAATATTTTTTGAGAAAGATCTACCCCAAAGAAAATTCCATAACCAAGCCCTCTACATAGAGGTTGGAGTTCATATAACCATGGTAAAATGGGTATTGATAGATAATGGTGTAGGTTTAAACATTTGTACCTTAAAATTTTTCAAGCATCTAGGGTATTCTGACGATGTGATTGATAAAGGAAAAAGTATCACAATAAAGGCTTATGATGATCTAGAAAAAAATTATGAAGGAATAGTCAAGTTACTAGTGTAGATAGGGCCAACCCTAACACAAACCACTTGTCAAATACTGGAACTTGATCTGCCATACAAACTCCTACTGGGACAACCTTGGATACATGCCTTATAAGTAGTCCCTTCCACATTTCATCAATGCCTAAAATTCCCCCATGAAGGAAAAGAGGTAACACTATATGTCGATCCTAAGCCTTTTCATTTCTATGCCAAGTTAGAGGAGAAATACAATAAAATACAGTGTGTGCCTAGCAATGACATAGCATTCCACTCCTTTTCCTATATTGACCCTTCAACAATTCAATCCACCTCAACCAAGAACACCTCAAGTGACCAACCAAAAATGGAAGCCAAGATTTAGGTACTTGACAAGGGTAATGGGAATTACTTTTTCAACTAGGCATTCTATATCGACATTTTTTCTCCAACACCAAGAGTATATGGAGTTCCAAAAGAGATCAAGATAGTACAAATGATTTCCAAGCCCACCATTTTCACTAGATGGGGAGACATGCAAGATGAAGAAATATTTGAGGAATACTTTTTATCTATGATCTACAATGAAGACAAAGAAGAGGGTATGTGCAGGATCATCATGGAAAAAATAGGCCCTTAAGTTGCAAAAAATTTAGAAAAATTAGAGTTAGGAAACTTGACGTAAAAAATTGAATAAGCTATCAATATTATTTCAAAAATATGTAAGAATAGAATGTGGAGAAAATTGAATGTAGTTTCTAAACTACTAGGTTTGTTTAAAAAATAAAAAATCTATTTGGTGAAAATTTGAAATTTCAATGCAGTAGTACTTAAATTTCAAGGAAAAAATAAGAAGTGCATGTCTTTCTGACCACCCTAACCACCATAAAATGATAATATGTTTTTATAATATTTTAGATATAAGTAGAGGACTCATGTTCTAATGTGATGCATATTTTTTTGTAATTTTTTTCTAAGTAAATAATTAATTATGAATTTTTTATTACAACTTTTAAAAAATATAAAAACTCGTATGCATGACCACCTTAACTTGGTCAAAACTTCATGAAATTCAAATTTTCTTTTTTAAATCCTATCATGTGTGAAGCAGAGAATGTGACACATGTTTTTGATTTAAAAAATGTGATAATGTTTGAAAGCTACAAATGTTTTTCAATTAGCCTGTCAATCAAGACTTTAGTCGTAATTCAAATAGAAAATGAATAATAATTACTTATTAAATTCAAAGTAAAGCATAATTTATATTGATGGAAAGCTGAGAATATCCTTTAAGAACCCTGTTCGTTTCATCAATTTTGGGTTAAAAAAAAATTTCAGCCATATACCCATCATATTGCCACTTTTTGAACCATCATGATCCTGCACATACCTAAGAACCAGAAAAGTCGCAATCTAATTTTGACCCTACTACTAGAGGTTATCAATTTGTTAAATAGATAGGATATAATGGAAAAGGTGGCCTTAGGCTACACAAACAAGGTTGGTTAGAGCCTATTATAGTAGAGAAAAGGAAGAAGAATATGGGGCTAGGTTATGAACCAAAGGATGTGGTTATTCCAAAAATTGAATGAACCTCTTAGAAGAAGTGAGAAACTTCTACTAGAATCAAGGCATTGGATACCTATCATACCTTATACCATTATTTTCTCATTGAAGACTTATTTGATAACTTCAGCATTGATAGGTTCCCTCTCCAAAATATTCAAAAGATTCCCAACATCTACTACAATTCTGGTATAAACTCTAATGAGTACGAGTGGGATTCCCTTTCCTTCATCACCAGATATGATTCTCCCACTTCGAGCAATGACAACCTAGACACTCAGTGGGAAAAAGATGTCTGATCCATATCGACCCTTTCATCCACTTCCATAGGCTTTATGGATCAAGATGATAACCTCCCACTCTAGTACTCGCAACTCATAGATTGGGATCAAAAACAACAAGCACCTATTATGGATCAATTCCAAAATGATGAGGCAATTGCAGAGTTCATGGGACTTCAAATGGACATACAAGTAGGAGACCACAAGGTAGGGTTCATCATGTAACTATAACAAGAGGCATACTTTGGCGGAGAGATTGAATCTTTCAGTTGCAAAAATGAAAGAAATAACATAAAATTATGGTCCCCTAGAGAAAACTACCTAGTGGCTCTATTGGATCTTGAAAAGAGAAAAATAAAGGATGCATCCAAAGGTGAAAACCTCTCAGAGACACCCTAGGATGGAAGATTCAATCTCCCCATATCAGAATACTAGGAAAGATCAACACTGCTAGTGGAAGAATTAGAACCCATAAATGTTGGCACAATAGAAGACCCCGAGATAACCTACCATTCTGCATCACTAGATCCAAAAGGAAAGGATAATTTAATAGATTTCATCAATGGCCAAATGATAAATTTTGCATGGACCTATGCTGACATTCCTATAGTAGATCCAAAATTAGTGGTACATCATCTAGCTGTAATACTTGAAGCAAAGCCTATCAAGAAAAAAATCAGAAAAATAAATCCACAAATAGCATTGTTGGTAAAGGTAGAGGTAAAGAAACTACTAGATGTGGGTTTCATCAGACCCATCAACTATCCACAATGGATATCAAATCTAGTACCAATACCCAAACCTATTGGGGGCATAAGGATATGCACAAACCTTAGAGACTTGAACAAAGCTTGTCTAAAGGATGACTTTCGATTACTGAGTATTGACATGATTGTAGATTTAATAGTAGGGAATGAGATTCTATCCTTGATGGATGGTTTCTCTGGATACAACTAGATAAATATCTCTCTAGATGACCAACACAGAACAACATTTACTTGTTCTTGGGGAAAATTTTGTCGAAATGTAATGTCCTTTAGTCTAAATAATGTAGGAGCAACATATCAAAGAGAAATGATGACAATATTTCATGATATGCTACACACAATCATGGAGGACTATGTGGATGACATTCTAGCAAAATCAGTCAAAAGGAAAAACCACTTGAAAAACCTGGCCAAGGTATTTGATCATCTTGAAGAGTACAATCTGAGACTCAATCCTAAGAAATGTGTATTCTAGGTAACATTTGGAAATTTGTTAGGGTACATAGTATCAAGAAGAGGGATTGAAGTAGATTTGTCCAATGTAAAAGAAATAATGGAAATGCCTCTGCCAAAGACACTAAAATAGTTAGCGAGCCTACAAGGGAAACTAGAATCCATCAGGTGATTTATCACACAATTGGTAGACAAGTGTCACCCTTTCACTCATCTCCTACATAAGGACATCACCTTCAAGTGGGATGGGAGATGTGACCAAGCATTCCAGCAAGTCAAGGAGTACCTACTTACTCCTACTGTACTCATGATGCCTATCCTAGAAAAGGAAATGATACTTTATGTTTCTACCACATAGGTAGCACTGGGAGCTCTCTTGGCCCAACTATATGATAACAATAAAGAAAGGGAAATCTATTATATCAGTAGAAAACTAGTGGGATATGAACTAAACTACTCTCCCATTGAAAGAGTGTGTCTCTCAGTCATGTTTTTAACACAAAAGCTGAGACACTACATCCTGAATAGAAATGTCAAGCTGATTTCTAAGATAGACCCACTTAAATACTTACTAGAAAAGGCAACACTAATAGGCTGAATATCCAAATGGGTAATGATCCTAAGTGAGTTTGATATAGAATATGTAGATAGGAGAGCTATCAAAGGATAGATTATAGTAGACCAATTGGATGAAGCACCCTTAGATGATCACGGACCTCTCATATTGATTTTCCAAATGAGAGTATTTTGATGACAAAACAGATAGACCAATGGACTCTATACTTTGATGGGTCCCATACTCAACATGTATCTAGAGTTGGTATTCTATTTTTCACACCACAAGGACATAGCATACCTAAGGCCTATAGGATTGTATTCCCATGCACAAACAACATCTAAGAATATGAAACTCTTATCATAGGGTTAAAAATGGCTATTGAATGGAGAATAAAAGAGCTACAAGTTTTTGGATGGATTCAAGGAATAATTTGTCAGAATAACCTTTGAAGAAATCCTTTGAATCAATAACAGAGCTACCTATGCAATGGAAAAAATAGGCTCACTTCTTGATATTCAACAAAACATGCCTAAATATGAGTTCCTCATGGAACAATTGTTGGTACTAGCATTCAATATCCCAAAATTAGAGTTGTAATGTGTTGTTGTTGGTCCTAATTCCCCAAGGTACCAAGATACCTTTGACTACATCCAACATGGTGCCATACCCATTGAATTAATGACCAGTCAAAAGAAAACCTTTACCTGTAGAACTTCTCATTTTACCATCTTAGGAGATACCCTATATTGCCATAGTCTACATGGTATGTTACTCTGGTGCCTTGATGTAGAAGAAGCAAAAATATCCTTACAAGAGGTTCATGAAGGTATTTGTGGATCCCACTCTTGCGGACTTAACCTAGTCTAGAAATTACTCAAAACAAGATACTATTGGCGCTCCATGGAACATGAATGCATATAGTATTCTAGAAAGTGTCAACAATGTCAAAAACATAGTGACTTTGTTCATGCACCAACACAGGTCCTATAACCACACCATGAACTTTCTCACAATGGGGATTAGACTTGGTAGGCAAGATATCACCTGCTTCATCCAATGGGAACAAATTCATTACCATAGCAACAAATTACTTGACTAAATGGATACAGGAAATTCCATTAACCTATATCACTGACAAATAGATAGAAAAATTCATTTTGAATTATCTCATCTAGAGGTATGGAATTACATAAACAATAATAATAGACAATGAAACCCCATTCAAAAATCAGGATGATCAAGAGCTCTAATCCCAATTTTCTATCCACCATCAATTCTCCATGCCTTATTACCCCCAAGGAAATAGTCAGGTTGAGGCATCTAACAAAACCATACTAAAAATACTCAAAAAACTATTAATGGAGCTAGTCATGATTGGAATTTGTAGCTAAACCCAGCCTTATGGGCCTACCGAACTAGCATTTGCATAGCTATCGGTGCCACACCCTTTTGCTTGGTACAGATCATAGGTTGTCTTTCCTATTGAGGTTGAAATACCTGCATTGCGAGTTTCACTAAAAGATATGGTTAGCAATGAATAATACAACGTATCCAAACTAAATGAATTAGAACTCCTAGATGAAAGGCGTTTGAGCACATTAAACCATCTATAGGTTTATTAGAATCAACTCAATAAAAACTATGACAAAAGGATCAAAGATAGGAACTTTCAAGTTGGTGAATTAGTCCTCAAAGAGAATCAAAAAGTATAACTAAATCAAGATGGCAAAGGTAAATTTGAACCCAACTGGTTAGGCCCACTTGTCATCACAACAAGCTATGGCTTTGGGGCACATCATTTAGCTACTCCTGAAGGAGAACCTTTACCTAAACCACTAAAAAACTTCCACCTCAAGAAATTATACACATGAAGCATGTCAGAATACCCTAGGAAAAAGCGTGAAAATCCAAACAAATAGAAAAAGGATAAAAAATACAAAAATTCCAAAAGAAAGAAAAATAGTAAAGAGAAATAAAATTTTCTCTGAGTGAAAACCACTTTTTGGTGCTCTAAGAACAAGTGCCATAGTAAAAACCTAGCAAACACACACTATGTTAAATAGACTTGCATCATTATCTATCGGTACTATCCATGACATCCACCCATTCATTTCAAAACAAGATATCCAACCATGGATTTTTGCTGATTAATGAAATTCATCTTGTCCACAACTAGGGCCAATGTCAAAATTTTGGTCATGGGTTGGATCTTTGAGTGTCCTATCATGGTCACATAAAATTTCAAAAAGCTAAAAAACATTCAAAATGGAAAAAAACCAAAAACATTCAAAACAACAAAAATCCAAAAAATTCAAAACAACAAAAAGAACAAAAAAATTTGAAAAACATAAAAAAAAAGCATCATAGGATTATTCCTTCACTCAAATAGTTTAAGGTATTAACATTTGCTTGAACCTCACAACTAGTTCAAGTAGATTTCCTGCAACATATCCTCTAGACAAACAAGTGGGATATCAATCCAAGTTTAATGTTGTTCTCCATAAAAAAATTATGCTTTGAGTCAAATAGTTGAACTATGTGGTCTCTCTGTGTACAATGTAGCCAAATATCATTAGCCCTCGAGACCCTAGGTCAGTCCCCTTGGGTTTCCAACATTCTTTATTTCAACTCAGTCAAAATACACAAAATCCAAAAACATTCACAAAGTAGAAAAAGTCAAAAACACTCAAACCAAGAAAACTACGAGCCTGTGCGTTTACAATGTAGGAAAGGATTATCTTTGATGAGCCCCTGAGGCCCTAGGTTAGTCCCCTAAAAATGTCAAAAACATCATAAAACTTAGAAAAATAAAAAAGGCCCATGCCTGCCATCACAATTCATAATAAAACATCACCCATAATAAATAGATCATCACGCTCACCCTTTGACAAAACAAACAAAACAAACAAAGCAAGCATCAACAGTTTGAACCTTCAAGTAGAAAATCGTAGAAGAATTTGACCACAAACTAAACTAAAACAAAGCAAAGTATCAAATACATATCTTTTTGGAAAGACCCTACAACATCCTAAGATATGTCTTAACAAATCCATTCCTACGATAGATATGATCAACACAAGATAATAGACCCACCCCAAATAGATATGCCAAGTGATATAATGGCATTGTTTTATCTTTTGTTGTCTTATTTTTTGCGATTTACATTATTGACTCATTCCTAGGATCTCTCAAGGATGTCCATAAGGATTTAGAGAAGAAGGAATAGAGGAAAATGAGCATCATTTCAATTTTCTATTTGTGGATAGTCTTGTTATACTACCATGGTGAATACTTGCTTTGTTTTATGTGTGGAAGTCATCTTTGGAACATTTCGTGTAACAATGACATGTTAGGTTCTTAATACCTCTTGTGTTACTAGTCCAACATTTTTTTAAAGCTTCTCACTCATACACTCTAACATGGTTTCTGTATGTCTTGTATGAGCAAGAATACTCCTTGTTTATAGAGTCAAAGTCCATGCAATAAATACAAAGTAACCTTCATCATTAATACCCTAGTGTATCGTATTTATTTTCTATATAAAAATGGATTGTTCAAACTACAAAGTCTCTAAAGAAAAGAAAAAGAAACTCATCAACTACTAATCAACATCACATTTCTATCTACCATCAATATTTCTTCTAAATTAACATCATATTTCTATCTATCATCAATATTTCTTCTAAAATTAACATCACATTTCTATCTATCATCTAAAATTCCTCTAATTAACATCATATTTCTATTTACCATCAAAATTTCTTCTTAGTGAAATCTTCATAGCAATATCATTGGTACAATTCTACATCCACAATATCAGCAACATACATCATGATGATATTAAAAAAATAAAAAAACATCATGTATGGGGAATTCATATTCATATCAATACCATATAACATAAATCATCCTATATCATCATCACATGAGCATAAAACGAGAATGAATCGAAGAAGGTATATCTCATTTATATCATCATAAAATAAGAGAGTGCATCATTAGTGTGATAGGATATACAAAATCATAATATCTATACGAGGCCTCAACTGGGCCAATGAATATGGGAATACAAAATAAATTTCTACAAAATGCCTCTAAGCAATGAAAAACATAAAGATCAAGTACCAAAGTAAGACCCTAACAAGAAAGGATGAAACCCTATAGATCACCAAAATGATTTGTCTATCTTACAAACTGATCACCTCCACCACCAACTGCACCATCACCAGCCATAGAACTAGGCTCTCCAAACCATGGATGTCAAGCACCCCTAGGAACAAAAGCCTCATATAAATTTGATTGTAGGTAGACCTCTGCAAATAATGATTGCATTCTTCCCTAAGAGAATCTATCTTTGTGGTCATCAACTATAAAAAAGCCTCTGTAGCATGCCATCAGCCACTCTCGCTATCCCGTTCAGCCATCAAAATATCTATTTGAGCCTCTACAACTTGTCTCGCTATCTCTTCATCTCTGGCAACAATAATCTGAGCTAACAGAATGTCGAGCCATCCCTAGCTGGTGGAGGAGGATCTAGGGCCTACATACGACCCTGCACCTGAGGTGGTTACTCATCCTGATCATCCTGCACTCTATCACAATGAGCTCTACCCTAAGATATATCCAAATTCTCTACAAGGACCTCGATATTTTTTCCCTCCCTTTATGACCTATAATACCTAATATGCCTAAAGAAAGAGTACCCCTGGGAGCAGTGAGTTTCAAAGACCTACAGAAAGACCACCACTCATTATAGTCATTAGAGGTACCTAGATCCACAGGACCAACTGACCAACCCCAAACAACTAGGGAAAGTGTTATGAACTCAACAATAGAAATATTTATATTTGGCTAAATACCCCATACATGAACCTCCTGTGTCGTCCGACCAAAACGAGCCTCATAACTATCAAGAACTTGACCATATCTCTCTCCAAACTGATGACATACTTGATCTAGTAGATAATGCTCTAGCACAATATCAATATGATCAAGCAACCAATAGGTCTTCCGACAATATAAAAGGTGATCTACATCCTCTAGCTAGGCATCATGCCCCAAATATGGTCTCCACATAAAGTTGGGAATATCATAAAAAAACTCAACCCCAATAAGAAAGATCTCTAGGTAGGGTGTAGTGCACAAAATCCCCATAATGATATGAGTATGGATCTTCAATTAGGGTGATGATCATGTATCCCAACTAGTTGAGTAACTACAATATGCCCCCATGCCCACACATGAAAAAGTGAAACACCTACAAAATAGATTTCTTGCCCCAATACACAACCTTGTGCATATCTCTATATAAGTAAGTGAGAATACATGAACCCCAAGAATATCTCATCCCATACTGAAGCATATTCTCAATGCACACACCCCAACCTATGGGAAACTATTGACCTCAGCTATGAGGAACAATGAGTCTTGAAATAAAACCGCATAGAACAAGCCAGATAGGATCTACACTATCAAAAAAATTAGATAGATCAATCTCTGACTGATGTATCGTCAAATTTTGAGCACCTAACACACACTGCATATCGGGGATACTTTGTTGAATATGATACATAAACAACTCCCCATGGATGGGAAGATGAAGTATCCTCCATACATCCTCAAGGGTGATAGTCACCTCTCCTGTTGGTAGATGAAATGAGGATGTCTTTGAATGCCATTGTTCCAACAATGCGGTCATCATGGTAGTATGAGTCTTGATAGGAGGCATATAAAAAATGTGCAGTATTCACACAACATCAAAAAAGTCCCACTCTAACACACCAAAATGGGAAATGGGATCAAAAAAATGTCATGGATTTCTCTCCCTTGGTCATAGTATGCTAAGACTAGCCTGCAATCATTTTCAAACTACAATGTTAGAGTTTCACTCTAAATAGGTGGGAGATAAAATATAACACAAAAAATGTCATTTAGAATGAAAAATGAACACATGCTAGGGTTCTAAGAAAAATCTAATTCAAATGCAGTAGAAGGAGTAAAAAAAAGAGTTTTGAACAAGTGCTCAGAAAACACAAAACACAAAGCAAGCTTTTTAGGAAAAGGTGAGCCTTTTAGGCAAATTCTCATAAAAAAAGATGGGGAAATATTACAAAGGTGAGGAAATATGGCAAAGGCGATATTTTAGGGTCCCAAATAGTCAAAAGTGAGCTTTTAGAGCAAAGGCGAGGAAAATTAGCAAAGAAGAGGATCCTAGGCAAAGGCATGGATTCTTAGTAGGAAAAATAGGAAAATTTACTTTTGACTTGGAAAAATTTGTACACACAAAATGAGAATGAAACAAGATGGAAGTGAAAAAGCAAGAACATACATATTGAGCCACCAACATCTAGAGGCTATCTACCCTCTCGAACGAGCTTAGAATGATGTGGGGCTCCATCAAAACATGACATTGCTCCTTGAAAACTGATATAACAAAAGAAACAAAGACAAGAATTATCTATAGAGTCAAAACACAAATGAGCTATCTACAGGAAAAATTTCCTATATAAGGCTTAGGAAAACCCTAATTTCTACTTAGGGAAACTTCCTACTTTCAAAATAGAAGTTCAGAGAAACATCAAAACAAGAAACAAAGGACCTATACACTTAATTTTGTGACCTAAATACATCACAACAAAAATAGAATAAAGTCATGAGCCTGACCTCAAACCTCAAAATTTTTGGCCAACCTCTCGAGGGGGTAGTATAGAGTCTTACCATCATTCCATGAAACACTAGGGCATAGTGGGGCATAATTTTTTTCAAAAAAAAATTGATCTTAGAAATAGAATCTTTGAAACAAAGCAACCAATACTTTGTATCAAAGAGGGGGAAAATATAGACATGTAAAATTGACTTAACACTTATCACAAATTCATAATTTCTTAGAATGACCCCAAAATGACTCGGAACGACTTTGAATCAACTCAGACGTCTCGAAATGACCCCGAGATGACTCAGAACAACTCTGAATTAACTCAGATGTCTCGAAATGACCCCGAGATGACTCAGAATAACTCTGAATGAACCTGGAACATCTCAGAAAGACCCTAGAATGACTTGAAAAACCTTTGAATCAAACTAAAACGTATCAGAATGACCCCAAAACAAATCAGAACAACTCTGAATAAACTCAGAACGTCTCGAAATGACCCCAAAATGACTCAGAACAACTCTAAATCAACTTGGAACATCTCAAAATGACCCCAAAATGACTTGAAACAACTTTGAATCAACTTGTACCATATTAGAATGACCTTGAAATGACACAAAACAACTATGAATGAACCTGAAACATCTCATAATGACCTCAAAATGACTCAAAACAACTTTGAATCAACCCAAAATGTCTCAGAACAACCCCAAAATGACTTGAAATGACTCAGAATCATCTGAGAATATCTTTGAATCAATTCAAAAAATCTCAAAACATCTCAAAATCATCCCACAACATCTCACAATACATTGAATGGTATCAAACGACATTGAAAGCCTTATTTCCTCTATTAATTGAATAATACAACATTATTTAATTAATTCACTTTTTCATCATTTTTGGCCAATTAAATAAATTCATTTTATTTAATAAAGTCCTAAGCTTATCTTATTTTATCATGATTAGTCAAATGACACCAATTATTTGATTACATCACTAATTCACCCTATTCCTCAAAATTAATTGAATTATTAAATCATAATAATTTAATTATCACACTTCCCTCCAAAATTTGAATAAATTAAATCAAAATATTTAAATTAGCTAAAATCAAAATCAAAATCAAAATAGAATTAGTTAATTAATATTTTGCACCCACTTTTTGATTGAGAAAATCATGGATTGCTAACTAAGCAATCTATTTTGCTAACAAAGCAATCTAATTTTTTGAACTCAACCATCTAATTCCTAACTCAACCCTGATTGATCAATCAATTTCTAACTAAGCAATCAAAATCCTAACTATCCAATCTATTCTTCAATCACCCTAATTGTGCAATCAACTTTGCACAATATCCTCATGTCTAAATCCCCTCAACTCATTTTGACCGTTGATCTGGATATTCTCCAACATGATCTTGACCACTAGTTCAAAATTGTTTTGTCTAAATAACAAGCCTTTCTATTCACAAATAGGGAGGAGAATTTCAACTTACCTTATGAAACAAAGTGTTTTCAACATCACCATTGATAGAGCTTCCTCATTTCTTCAAACACAAGCATTGTTCATCAAGCTTTTGAACCAAGCAATGCAAGCTTTGCAGTGATACAAACAACCCAACATCATGCAAATACACTCTAAAATGGGATGGTAAACTCTTCTTTTGTTTATTTAAATTTATTTTTAATATCTTAGGATATCATTTCATTTAAATAGCTTAGATTTACACATTTCATGAGTGATGGAATATGATAGATTAAGTGTTTTGAATTAGATTAGTTATTTATTTCAATCTTGCATTTTGATCTTGATTTTGCACATTTCTTGATGTATTCCTTCCCCATCACACAACTACATTAGCCAAACACTAGTGGGCTATGAGTTGAACTACTCACCCATTGAAAGAGCATGTGTCTCTATCATATTTTTGACATAGATGCTAAGACACTATATCTTAAATAGAAAAGAAAAGTTGAAATCAAGGTAGATCCACTAAAGTACCTATTAGCAAAAACAACTCTAATAGGAAAAATTACTAAATGGGTAATGATTTTGAGTGAGTTTGACATAGAGTATGTAGATAAGAGAGCCATAAAAGGAAAGATCATAGAAAACCAACTAACCAAAGCACTAATGGAAGATCACAAGCCTCTTACAATAGACTTCCTAGATGAAAGTATATTGGTGATGGAATAGACAAGGTATTGGACCTTATACTTTGATGGGTCCCACATTCAAGATGGCTCTAGAGAAGGCACCCTATTTCTAACACCAAAGGGAGGTAGTATACT
Organism: Sequoia sempervirens; assembly: GCA_007258455.2. Taxonomy (NCBI): domain Eukaryota; kingdom Viridiplantae; phylum Streptophyta; class Pinopsida; order Cupressales; family Cupressaceae; genus Sequoia; species Sequoia sempervirens. The sequence continues at coordinate 114,153,578 of VDFB02281492.1, forward strand.
TAAGGCATACAAAATTTCTTTCACCTACTCAAATAATATCTCATAGTATGAAGCCCTAATCACAAAACTCAAGATGGCTATTGAATGGAGGATAAAGGAACTGTAGGTCTTTGGAGACTTTTGACTAGTTATTAGATAAGTGAATGATGAGTATCAAACAAAATATGACAAGATGATGTTGTATAAAAGAATGGTGGATAGTTCTAAGGAATATTTTTCCACCATAACATTTTAAAAAACTCTCAAGATCAATAACAGAGTAGTTGATGCCATTTCATCAATAGATTCACTTCTTTATATTCCATAGAACATTCCTAAGTATGAATTCCTTGTAGAGAAATTACTCGTACCAATGTTCGATATCCTCAAATCAGAACTAGTGTGTGTTGTTGTTTATCCTAATTCACCATGGTACAAGGACAAATTTGATTACATCTAGCATGGTATCATACCACTTGAATTGACAACAACCCAAAAGAAGACCTTCACTTGTACGACTTCTTGATTCATGATCCTATGAGATACCTTTCATCATCAAATTCTAGATGGTTTTTTACTCTAATGTTTTAATGCAAAAGAAGAACAAACTACCTTACAAGAGGGACATGAAGGAATTTTTGGGTCTCATTCTAGTGGACCTAACCTAGTACAAAAACTACTTAGAACAAGGTACTATTGGCCCTCCATGGAACAAGAATATATTCAGTATTCTTGGAAATACTATCAATTCCCACAACACAGTGACCTCGTTCATGCACCAAAACATGAGTTGAGACCTATCACCACACTATGACCTTTCTCGTAATGGGGATTAGACTTGGTAGGTAATATTTCTCATACTTCTAATGGGCATAAATTTATTATTTTCGCAACTAAATATTTCACTAAATGGATAGATGCAATTCCATTGACCTACATCACTAGAAAACATATATCCAAGTTCATTCTAAATTACTTGATTTATAGGTATGGAATTGACCAAACCACCATAATAGACAATGGAAATCCATTCAAGAATCAATATTTCCAAGATCTTTGTTCCAAATTCTCTATACAACACAGATTCTCCATGCTGTACTATCCCCAAGGAAATGATCAAGCCAAAGCATCTAACAAAACCATCTTAAAGATACTAAGAAGACTAATAATAATGTCGGATGTGATTGGCATTTTCAAATAAACCCAACCCTATGGGCTTATTGAAACAATATCCAAATACCTACAGGTACCACACCTTTCTCCTTGGTCTACAGATCAGAAGTTATCTTACCTATCAAATTCAAAATCCTCTCATTGTGAATATCACTAAAAGGCATGGTCACTAATGAAGAATATAGGTATCTAGATTAAATGAGTTGGAACTCCCAAAGGAAAGGTGTTTAATTGTGTTAAACCATCTTTAGGTTTATCATAATTAGCTCAAGCAAAGCTATGATAAAACTATCAAGAAAAAAACTTTTAGGTTGGTGACTTGGTACTCAAAGAGAATCAGATCATACAATTGAATCAGGATGGAAAAGGTAAGATTAAACCCAATTGGTTCAGCCCATTCATTATCATATAAAGTTGTGGTTTAGGAGGTATCTCAAGAGGTTCTACACTTGAAATGCATTATAATACCCCAAGCAAAGGGGAAAAAATCCAAAAAAAATAAAAAGAAAAAAAAATAGTAAAGAGAAATAAATCGTTCTTTTAGTGAAAACCACTTTGTGGCACTCCTAGAAAAACTAACATAGTGAAAACATGGAAAATAGGTGCTATGATTGAATAAGACTTGTGTTGTTATCTATTAACATTATTCAAAGCATCCACCCATTCATACCATAATAAAGCATGTGTCCAACCATGGCTCATTACTGATTTAGGAAAGTAGTCCTATCTTGAACTTGGGGAAACTTCTCAAAGCTAGTCATGGATTAGATCCTTGATCATCCCATCATGGGAAGAACTATCAAAAATTAAAAAAAATCTATTAATAAAAAAAATAAAAACAACTTTGGATTATTCCTTCACTCAAAATTCTAAGATATCATGATTTTCTTGAACCTCATGACTAGTTCAAGTGGATTTCCTGCAACATACCCTCTAGAAATAGAAGTGGAATAACAATCCAAGTTATCAACATTGTTTAAATTTCTAAAAACATGTTATGCGTTGAGTCAAACTAATCAAAATACATGGTCTTTGTGTGTACAATGCAGGCAAGGCTTATCAACTCCCAAGGCCCTAGGTCAGACCCCTTAGTTGCCTATCATGCTTTCTTTCAACTTAGTCAAAAAATTAAAAATAAAAATAAAATCCATAAAATAGAAAAATTCAAAAACGTGTTCTTTTCAAACCAAGCAAACTACAAGCTTATACGTGTACAATGTAGGAAATGATTATTTTTTATTAGCCCCCAAGGCCCTAGGTTAGTCCCTTGAAAACAACAAAAACAACATCATAAAACAAAAAAATTTGAAAAGTCCTATCTCCATCATCACAATCCAAAATAAAATTTCCATCCATAAATAAACAAATCATCACATTCAACCTTTCAAAAAATAGACAAATTAACATAGCAAACATCAAAAGCTAGAACTTTCAAGCAAACAATCACAAAGCTTGGATTACAAATAGACAAAAACAATGGCAAAGTGTTAACTACCTATCTTTTGACAATTCACCAATAACATCCTGAGATATGCCTTAACAGATACGTTCCTCTGATAGACATGATTAACAATGGATAATAGCCTAAAACCTCAAATAGATATGGCAAGTGATACTACAACATTGTTTTATCTTTTTATAGTCTTATCTTTTCAATTTATTTTATCGACTCATTCCAAGGATCTCTTAAGGATGTCCATAAGGATTTAGAGAAGGAATGGGGGAAATTGAGCATCATTTCAGTTTGCTATTTGTAAGACATTTTTTTGATACTACCATGGTCAATAATTGCTTTATTGAGTGTATGGAAGTTTTTTTTAAACAATTCATGTAGTAGTTGTGTGTGAGGTATTTCATACCTCTCTATGTAATTATTCTAAAAAAATTTAACACAACCTAACCATATATTTTAAACAAAGTTTCTATATGTTTGGTATGAGCAAGAATATTCTTTATATGTCAAGTCAAGTTCCATGCAATGGATACAAAGTCACCTTGGTTATTAATAACTTGGTGCATAGTGTATGTTTGCTACATTAAAAAGGATTGTTAAAGATGTGAAGTATCTATGTGAAGCAAAAGCAACACTCATCAATAACTAACAACATCAATTTCTATCCAACATCCAATATTTCTTCTAACAAACAACTCTATCCTACATCAAAATATCATTAGTTCCATATCCATCATGCATCAACAATGTCATCAATACATATCATGATGACAATAAAGCAATAAAAATATCATTTATCATGTATAATCAACATAAATCATATTAAATCATATATCATAATGATATATCGATCACCCATCCATTCATATATTAATGATATATCAATCATCCATCCATCAGCATCATATGCATACATTAGAAAAGTACAAAAGCACGTATAAATAAGACATCATCATCCATAGTCATTACATAACACATAATGAAGTTGAATCAAAGTATGTATATCTCATATATATCAAAATGAGAATGTCATAGTATATCATCAACAAAACATATGTGATAGGATAATACAAAAAAACATATATATGAGGCCTCAACTAGGTTGATGAATATATATACAAAATCATGTTTGCAATATAAGTCTCTAAATAGTAAACATCATAAACATAAAATGTAAATATGCCACTACCTGGATGAAAGGACCTCTAAGGATCCTAACTGTGGTGGGGAGAAGGTTGTGGATAAGCTATCTAATGGAATTCCCACCTAATGCAGCACCCGTAGTAGTACTAGGCTCTCCAAACCACAACTGCAACTGAGCTCTAGGAATGAAGGCATCATAGAGTGTTTGATAATATGTCAACCTATAACAACTGATCTCGCTTTACATGAAGAGCATCATGTTTTTCTCTAAGAGTATCTCTCTCCACTATAATCACCTGTACTTAGGCCTCTATAGAATGGCATCACCCACTCTCGCTATCTTGCTCTACCATCAAGCGATCCCTCTCCATTGTCATTTTAGAAACTTGAACCTCCACAACCTATCACCACACTACTTCTGCATCCCTCATAGCTATCATCTATGCTAATTGTAATGTTTCATCTCTAGGTAGAGGAGGAGGACCTATGGCTTTTCCTTGATCCTATTGCATTGGATCACCCTATCCATCATCATGGCAGGATCTTACAAGTTGCTCTACAATGATCTCAACAAGTTTCCTCTCTCTTCAGTGACTAGTAATGCTAGCTCTACCTACTACAAGAACACCATCAATATCTATAAATCTGAGCAAAATATGTCATTCCCACAACTGATCAAAATCTAGGGTATTCCTAATATTTTCTAAACCCACTAGCCAACCCCACTTGAATGGGGAAAGAACTCTAAAATCCACAACGACTAGATTGTGATTATCTTGTAAACCCCAGACACATACCTCTCTAGTATTCTAGCCAAAACAAGCCTCATAAGCATCCAAAAAATCACTTTGTCACTCACCAAACTACTGACAAACCCTATCAAGTGGATAGCTCTCTAGCAAAGAGTGAATGCAACCAATGAGCCATCTAGGCTATCTAAAAAATACTAACTACTCCTAGTTGTCAAGCCATGCCTTGCAATCAAAATATGGCCTCCATACAAAACTTAGCATATCATAAAAAATGTGGCACTAGTAGGGAAGTTTTCTAGGCTAGGTATAGTGATGAAAATCTCCATAACGATAAGAATATGGATCCCTTAGAGTCTGATCCAAAATACCATTAGGTTGAGCAACTAGGATGTGCTCCTAGGCCCATACATACAATAGAGAGACACCACTAGAAATATATCTCCCTCCATGATACACAACCTAGTGCATATCTCTATACAAATTTGCGAGGAGACATGAGCCGCATGCATATCTAGTGTTGTTCTCGAATGTCTGCTTGATCCACACACCCCAACCAATAGGAAACTATATAGTCATAAAATTGTACCTCTCACAATTTTACATACATTCTTGTACCTGCCTTAGTGTCCACTTCCCTAAGATTTGTGTAGGATCATTTTGGCCCTTGCATCAAACTTTTCCCTTCTCAAGATGCTTTAGCACCCCTTTTCATCAAAAAAATTTCTTTACACATTCATGTTTTTTTTTTGTATGACATGTTTGGACACTAGCACGCCGTGCAGACATTTATGTGCCATGCTAGTGTCTTGCGATGTTTCAACATTCAAATGACCAGTTTCATGTTTTCCACTTGTCACTTATTTTTTTAGTGGTAGCAGCTGAGGATGCCTTGTAACAGCTCAAGAAGCTTCTTTTCCCTCCTAAAAAGCATTATTTTTAATCCATTTGCTCTTCTAAGTTCTTCTAGCTCCTCTCTTCTACCTCTAACTTCTCTCTAGCACTTCTCTAGCTTCATTCCAACCTCTAAATTCTTCTTCTCCCATCTTGCTCTTGCTTTCACAACTCCCTTACTTGTCATAACAGCTTCAAGCTCTCTTGGCACCTCCCTTTGCAACACTCTCAAGCTTTCTTAGCCACTCTTTGTAGCCCTCTTGGATCTCGTGTCTATCTCCCTTGTCTTATGCTTGTGAGCATTTTGGGATTCCATATCCCTTATCTATTACATCTTTTCTTTCTGATATAGGTTCTCCCCCTTGAGCGGGGATTGCTTTTATCACCTCTTTTTGACACGTGTTCTCCTCCTCGAGTAGGGTTTTATTTTATCACTTGTACTTGATGGTGCGGGTTCTACTCTTGAGTAGGTTTTTCTTTCACCACATAATTTTTCCATTTTGATTACGCTTTTTCTTTCTATCTTTTGGCTTTCCATGGAGGTGAGAACACCAAAACGAGGGTTTGACTAAGGAAAATGCCTATACAACCTGACACTTTCTCCAGATCTTACAGATGTAGGCATTAAAGATATCTACTAGCTAGAGGCTTCATTAGTTGGATTTTTGTGAGCATTTTATTTCCTTTCTTCTCCTTATCTCTATTATTTCTACACTTTATTTTAGTTCTATCACTTTATGTCATTTTCCTACATTCTGTAATTTCTTAGTAATCTAATTGTTAGTAGTCATTTAGCCATTTTTTGTGATAATCTCAATTGTTGGTCCATACGATATGTTAGCATGGCTCTAGGATGCCAACATTCCACATTGTCATTGGTATTTTGCATTATCGTCCTTTAGCTAAGAGCTTGTCAGTATGTGTAGAAAATCTTCATGACCTACTCTTTTTGATCCTAGAAATCTCATTGTTGTTCCTTGAGGTAGTTTAGGGAAGTTCATCCTCTGAGGCTCTCTAAATGAAGAGAGTTCATGAGTAGAAAATCCACCTTCTCTATAGAAACTATCAACCTCACCTATTAGGAATGACAAGCCCCATGACCAAACCACAGAGAACTAGGGAAATAGAATCAACACTTCCCACAAAATCAGATAAGTCTATCTCTTCCTCCCAAACCTAAAGATGTCTCACACCAAGTACCAGGTACCTCATCAAACAAAATATGTAACGATCTCCCCATGAATGGGTATATAAAGGATCATCCACACATCCTCTAGAGTGATGGTGGCCTCCCTAACATGTAAATGAAAGGATGAGGTCTGTAAGTGCCACCTCTCCACAAGAGTGGTCATCATCCCTCTAAGGCATCTAATTATAGGCATGTAGCAAATATGCCACAACCTGACAACATCTAAATCATCTCGCTCTAACTCCTAAAACCCAATGATCAAATCAAACAAATCACACGATCATCACTCCCTCAACTAGAGTGTATTAAGAACCACCTGTATCCATTCAACCCACGATGTTAGGGATTTACTATGAAAATTTAGAATGCTTCTCAAATGGAAAAAAATTGTCTTAAAATTTCAAAATATTCCAAAGAAAAACCTTTTTGTCAAAAGTGGACATAATTTTTGTAAAACCATTATAGATAGGTGAAAGTGGTAAATTTTTTGTCAAAAGCGAAAATCTCAAAAGTGAGAATATTTTTCAAATGAAAAAAATTTAAACAAAGGTGTACAAAATGGCACAAAAAAGTCAAAAGTGAAATTTTAAGGCATAAGCAAAAAAAAATGCACATTTTTAGGTCAAGAGAAATTTTTTTTAGCAAGTGCGAACACAAAAATCAAGAGTGAACCATTCAGAAATAGCAAAAGTGATAAAAATGATGTAGAAGTGAACAAAACATAAACCTAATGCTATTGAAAAATTTGACTTCATGCATTAATTACGCAAACACGAAAAGATGGAAATGCAAAACAAAAGGGTACATACTAGGGCACCAATTCCTATAGGCCATATGAACTCATGAGCCACATTTGTACAATTTGGGGCTCCTCAAAACCTTGCCATGGCACCTCAACAATTGACAAAACATGAAATCTAGAGGCAAGAATTTCCTATAGGCTCAAAGTGACAATGAGGTAATTTGAACCCTAATTACATATTTGAACCCCAAAAACCTTAATTTTTTTACCTATGAAACCTTCCTAGGTTAAAATTATGAGCTCCTGAGAACATCTAAACTTTCCACAAGAGACCTATAGGATTAATTTTGCATCCTCTATACATCTAAATTGCAATGAAATATTGTCATGAGCCCAACCTCAAAAGTGATATTTTAGGCCAACCTCTCAAGGGGGCAGCCCAACATCCTACCATCATTCTGCTAACCATAAAAAAATAGTGGGGTATATAAAAATTTTCAAATCTTGATCTTAACATCAATTTCTTTGAAACAAAGCAACCAATACTTTGTCTCAAAGATGGGTAAAATGTAGACATGTAAAATAGACCTAACACTTATCACACATTTTAAATGATATTGTCTCATCATCAACATCATTATCACCTAATATCACTGCATTTCACATCAAATACATTAAAAACCCTAATTTATTTTATTAATTAAATAATAATACATTATTTAATTAATTCACATTTTCATTATTTTTGACCAATTAAATAAATTTAATTTATTTAATGTATTCCTAATCTAACTTTATTCCTCCTGATTAATTAAATAACATCAATTATTAATTATGTCACTAATTTACCCTATTCCCCCAAGTCAGTTGAATTATTAAAACATAATAGTTTAACAATGTCATTTTAACCTAAATTTGAATAATTAATTTAATTATTTAAAACAACATCAAAAAGGTTAAATAAAAAAAATATAACTTTGTTTGCAAAATTCAAACTTGATTTGCATGTTCAACTACAAAAATATTAATTAATTAATTATCCTCACCCACTTATATGATTGAGAAAATTACAATCCTCTCATTGCTCAATCTGATTGGTTGACTAATCCATCTATTTCCTAACAAATCAATTTATTTCACAATTCCATAGATTTTTCAATCTATTTCCTCATCCCACTTAAAAATCAACATTATTTCTTCAATCACACCATTTATGTAATAAAAATACATTGATTATTCGCATCTAATTCCTCTCAACATTTTTGAACCATTGATGAGGATATCCTACTATGCAATCTTGAGAATTCATTTTGAAACAAAAATTCTATATAACAACCATCTTTCTTCTCAAAAATAATCAAAGAATAAATATTATTTAAATGATGAAGTAATGCAGAAATCACAATCAACCTTTTGAAACTTTACACATATCTTTGATCAACAACATTGTGTTGGAAACTTGCAGCCATTTAAAGACAATTTCCACATAACCCAAAAGAGAAATCTAAGAAACTAAGTATTTAGAATCCACATGCAAGAGAATTTACAACATACCCATTAAAATATGACACAATATATACCCTAGGAAAACCCTCAAGAGGGAAACAAACCAGCCTCCAAAGGCATCCATCTCTCATGTATTATTCAATAATAAAGATTACAACACATCTTCAGAGTCTCTATGAACACCATTGAAGCATCAAGCCCTCTCCAACCAATCCATGTGAAAAAGCATGTAACCACACATCCCATGCCATGCTTCAAAACCTCACAAATTCTAACTAGAGATTACATGTAAAACTCTCCTTAACCTTAAAAACTACCCTTGTGGCTGCTTTTATAGAAATAGACTCCCACAAAACCACCAAGTGGTATTACACAAAACCATGTGACTAAAACCATGAGATTACAAAACCATGGCCCCTTATTCAATATTGGGTAATTTATTCATTTATTTTCCCCAATAATAATTAATTACATTTTAGCAACATAACTTATGTCCCAATGTTACATGCAACATAAAGTGACCCCAAGAATAATTACAATAAATATATTATGCAAGGTGTACAACACCTTTTCCTAACATTCTCCCACTTGTTGTATAGATTGTATAAGGGTAACAAGTAACCTCAAAACATGAATCTAGAGAATAATCCATTAGCCACATATACCATAAAGGAATCAAAGTGCTCCATGTGCTCCATCTAGATACCTACAACAAGAATCAAAGTGAACACCATCCCAAGAATGAATGATCTCATCCTCCATCATGCCAATGCACAAAGATAAGAAGACATCCAATAGAGAAGCCACAAAATCTATCAAAACTAAGCATAATTCCTACCTCAACTAATATCCCGAACACATACACTCAATCCAAAGGTAACAATATGCACTAGTAGTCATCAAGATACACAAGCCAATAGCTAAAATAAAAACCATAGCAAGTGCCAATACATCCAAGTATCCATACCTCCAAGGTATACTAAACATAGTAAACTCATGCCATAACTGCAATCATAAACTCCATGTGCAAAACCTGCCAAAGAATGACATACACATCCAAGAGCTCCCACTCATGGGTAATACAAATCTGAAAAAAGATCAAGGAATACCAATTCTACCCATAGCATCATATAGAAAGTGTAAACAACATCATGTATAACCAAGGAATCATCCGCAATGATATGTAAATTTGTAAATCTATAACCTATAATATCAACTCTCACCACAAGTCTCCATAGCTCTCCCAAGTTCTCCACACCAAACAAAGGAAAAAGATAAAGGAACCTTCATTTCCTCACCCAAGAACATAAGTGAAAGCACATGACCACAAGCTAGTGATCACAGTAGCTCCAACCAGACCTCAAACCAATATAATGTGAAACCAAACATCCAAGAAGATAACCAAGACCAAAAAGAGAAACTCTGCACATCATATACCTATAGAAAAATCTCCTACATACACCTCTAAATGCCAACTATGTCAAGTATGATCTCCTCCACAACACCCCAAAAGAAAAGCCATGAAAACACCCAATCGTTCAATCACCAAGATCAAACATAACATATGTATCATGTAATCAATATGGATGTAAGCCTCTCATAACCAAAAAGATCAAACTAAATCCACTCCCAATGAATGATATAAGCCCAATACATCTCCTAAACTAAACATCAGTGAATGTAATTGTTGATCATCAAAGCTTGTGCCTCTCCAATAGTCTTATGGGAAATTCAGTGAGTGGGGGACCAATTTGCACCTCACTGAATTCCTTTGGGATTTTTATAGAAAGTCAACTCTTCTTTAGGGTTTAGAGAAAAGGGTAGAAGGAAACATAAAAAATGGTGATGTGCCAATGCTTTTACAACATTTCAAACCCAAGCATTCCTATGATTGACATAATTAGACACATAATGACACAAACCTTCATTTTGGGAAAGAGATCAAATAGTAAAGGCTAACAACAAGAACAGTGTAGAATTTCAAATCTTTCTATAGGCAGTGTTCATTAAGGTTTGATCAAACATAAAGATTTTAAGGGTAACAAAAAAACATTCAGAAATTGCATGAGCTCTCCCTCATAATACAACTTAATATGATAAAACAACAATCTTTCAAAAAAATAGAGAATTCAAATGACATAATCTAGTTTTCACAAGTTATTATTCTACTATACAACCATATAGCATGGAAATTAGTTACACTATTCAAAATCAGCTTGCAAGACATAGTGTTCCATTCAAAACAAGAAAACAAAGAAAGAAATATTTATAAAGGTCTTACATGCACATTCTCAATGATTTGTTCTCAATAAATCATTCTTTAAATATCAAATGAACTTTAAAATAGAGGTTAGATGCCAACTCGACAATAGTTTAAACCTTAAAAGATATAACATACTAAAGAAAAGTAGTTTTGCAACTTTACTCCTGAAAATAGTTCTATATCCTAAGAAAACTAAAGAAACTTTTCCTTGACAATGGAAACTAAAACTTGGAATCGAACCCTTCATTATGTTCCCACCTCTCTTTTATAGCTATAGAAAGAAGAAAAGGCTGCCACAACACAAGTGTAATCATTGCCAAGTGTTGGCTTTTGATAATAACTATCTGATCATAGATCCTTGATTAGGTCACAACAATCATTTATCATCAATTCTCAATTGCTACATTAATGATTTTCAGATATTTAGCAAAGATTGAGGTTTGTAAACAATGAATTCCTAGTAACACAACCTAGAAAAAAGGTTCAGTTGACCAATCACATCACCCAAAGGCACCGACTCAATGCTTCCTTCCTAAAAACCAAGAAAAGAAAAATCTCAACAAGCTCCAACAAACTGCTAAAAGATATCACTTCATAAGAAGTCCAATCCACCTATAGCAAAGAGATGACATGTCAATTAGGTGGAAACTTTTGAGCTCATGAATATAGCTCCTTAGAAATTATCTAATGAGCCAACATGTGTCCTGACTCTCTCCTAAAAGGAAGGTGAAAAATGAAAGCCGTGTAGCCACCACGTGGAACATTGCGCACATTTTTGATAACTCTACTTGAGCACGGGAACATCTGAAACTGAGAACATTACACAAGAAAAAAATCAAAAATGTCAAGGAAAAAATGCTTCACAATTCTGGTGAATCACAGGGGGCCTTGGTTACGAAGGAATCAACCTAGGCCTCTAGTAATTATTAAAGTTTGAGGAAAGAAAAATGTTGTGCCTCTCAATTTGCATCAGTTGGTAGGATGAGAGTATGAATCTGCAAATATGCTTCCTCTAGCTTGAAAACCTCTTTAAAAGAGACAAATCCCCATATAGAAGAAACTACTCCACAGTTATAATAGAGTCAAGAAAGAGGATAAATCTCATGCTCAATATCATCAACCATGGGCACTATACTTGAACCTAAGAGTTTTGTAGATGTCTGGATCTTGTGTCGGATTGCATCCATGACCTACTCAACTATCATCACATCTTCATTTGGTCAAAGAAGAGGAGGTAGCCCATAGTTAACTAAGATTCCAAAGTCCTTGATCTCAACAACCCACTTGTTCAGTGTCATCTAAAAAATTTTACATTTTGTCACAACCTTGTGATAGTTGATGATCTCATTAGCTTTGATAGAGGTGATCCGCCAATCAAGAATCCCACACCTTTTAGGGCCTTGTTAGTGGCTATGCATAACTTGGAAATGAAGCTTTGTGATTCCACCACTCAGGGTGAGCATTTTTGGATGAATTGATCAACCATTGGGCCAACCTTAGCATTCAATTCTTGAACATTTCATAAGAATTGCATAGCAGGCCCAAGAATGGTAAAACCAACTATGATCCACTCCCAATTTGTGGATATCGATTTCTTCATTATTGGGAGGACTTAGATCATTGTGCAACAACTATCTCTTGGTTAAACTAAGCCTCTCTTGCTCTTGTACTCTCCTCCATTTGACTTCTCTCTCTAAGGGAATTTGTCAATTATGAGCTTAGCCTTCTGATCTCTTGTTTTGACTATTTTTCTTTTGATTGGGCCTTTCTAAGATCATCAGAAGTTTGGGATTGAACATCAATCAACTCTCTTTTCATATTTTCCATTTCAGCATGAAGCTAAACTTGTTCACTTTGGGCTTCTACAAGCAACTTAGATATTTCCCCTTGCTAGCCTTGAATTTTCCTTACACAGGTCATTTTAGCTTTTCTAGCTTAGATCTCATTCTATAGTCTACTCATTATTTCCTTCACATTTTCCAACTTTACCTTGTGGTTCTTCAATTTCATGTCCATCCTTTCATAATAAACATATACCACCTTATAAGTGGCCTTAGCTAGGACCACTTTGTTGCACGAGTGAGTTTCATTCAAGTCTAGGCCCATGGCATGAATGTCTTAGTCCTCCATCTACATTTTCCCTTTGGGATTGGAAATGAGTGGCTTCATGGTAGTGATTAGCAAAGAGTTTCACTCTTCATTGAAGCAAGCTTCAATCTTCTTGGTAGCAGGCATCTTGTCTTTTTAAATAATATTTTTTTCTTTTTACCCTATCAGGACTAATTCATGGCATCAAAATGGCCTTGAAGAGTCTAAGGAACATCAATGCTTTGTCCTGCAATGAAAGCACTAGGAGACAGTCTGAAAAAGGGAGATAGGAGGGGAAACTTTGGATGTATGAGTAGGGGAAAAACTAGTTGGGGGTGAATAGAGAAATAGACTGATGGAGAGGTTCCTTCCTAGTAGTAGATGGGCTGGGAATGATGAGCAAAGTGAGGGTATCAACTATTTCAATGGGGGCCCTTAATAGGGTGATTAAAGAGACAACAATGACCCTAGTGGATGATGCTCCTTTGGCACGTAGGGTAGCCTCAAAAGATTCATTGAAAATGGCAAGGGGTGCATCTAGGATCATAAGCTCATGGTATAAGGATAGATGATTCATTTCCATGGGAGGGGGTAGGGGATTAACCAAAGATGCAGAAGTAAGAAGAAGAGGGGGATCAAAACTTACCTAGGCTGTAGTAGTCAAAACATTTTGTAGGATGGACTCTTCTTCTTCTTCTTGTCAGACTAGTACATTAGGGGCACCTAGATCTTGGATTCATCTCTCTTTGCATGATCAGAACTGGTATGTCCTGATGCTCTAACAACTGATCCTTCCAAAATTTGGCCTTCAATGACCACAGTAGACCCTCTGAGAGACCATCAGGCTTGTTTCCCTTTACTTCAAGCACTGGAGGAGAACGAAGCTTGTGAATCATTTTTCCTTGAGTCTCTTTGACTATCGGATTCTCAAGGTTGAGAAGTCTGATATAGAACTTGTTCCTCATCAATTTTTTGGCCTGTGTTTGGGTTTCTATTCATCATCTCCTTGAATTCATCATCATGTCATTGAAAGTTATCAAACAAGGCTCCTAGGCACCTCATCCCCTATTGAAACCTCTAGAAGTCTTCCTTTTTCCTTTTCAACCATCCCTTTTGCTTCAGCTACGTGTTGAGGGATTTTCCCATTGGGAGGTTCCTCTGATACTTTGCTTGTGGTTCATATAAATTTAGCCATTTTGGTTGCTGGAATGGAATGTGAGCCAAATCAATGTACACCTCCGCACTTTCTCAAGTTGGATTCCTCCTCCTCTCGAAATATTCCTTAATCTCATGTTTCAAAGTGTAAAATCTAACTAGGTTATAATCCCATTTGTAATAAATGAGGACCAGGCCTAAAGCCACTAGAAAATTCATGATTTTCCTCTTGGACTTCCATTTATTCAACATTACCTGACTTTTAGTAATTAAGAGGGGAAGCAGATATATCTTCATTTTTTTTCTTTTAGAACTATAAATCTTGTCAACAACGTTCAACTAATGGCATGCCTCTAATGTGAAAAATCTATTTGTTACAAATTTAGGGAGGCGGAAAGGCTTCCTGAAAAACCATGAAATATGATAAATATGAAATCCTCACCCAAGAAATAATCTATTGGGGTCAGTGGATCTTCTATCCATTGTATGAACCTTGAGAGAAATGACCAATAGGGTGAGGCAAAAAATCTTGAAGCACTAGCCTTAGAAAGTGATATAAAAATGAATAATAATCCCTCATTCTCGAAAGCACATGATTCCACACATAAATTGGCTGGAGATAGCCCCTTTCATCTAACCTAGGCATTGGTATATTCCTCCCCAACCACTCAAAATTTTGATGCAAAATTAAATGAGCCAAGAAAGAAGAATACCTGAATTTAGACTCATTACTGTAATTCTTTAGATGTTTTAGCATTTTTCTAGCTATCACCTCAGAAAAATCATAGTACTTCTAGCTCCTTTCCTTTTTGAGTGCATAAGCCAGGCCAAACTGAAAAGGATTGACCTACTCATTGTTATCAAGGCTGAAAACCCATTCCAGCATTGAGAATACAGACTATGTGTCCTTCTTGAATTTCTTCTGTGAAAAAGGAAAGAGAAGATGACCTCTCTCCATCCTTTCCTTTGCCTCATCCTCATAAAAATTTGTTTTCCTAGACATTTCTTCCTTGAAGGTGTCCATCCATTCTTCATAAAAAATTTCAACTCCCCAAGTTGTAGGGATACACAACACATCCCATATAGCTTTAGCAGAAATGGTAGCCTTGACCTTGTTGCCCTCAAGAAATTCTATCATTTTATTGAATATTTTGACGCATGCAGCGACCAAATCCAGGAATGGATGTACAATAGGTAGTATAAACTATGGAAAACTACAATTCCACAGCTGAAACACAAAACCCTCTATCGGTTCATGCTCTACCATTCTCTAAAATGCACCTTTCCTCAAACTTTTAGGGTTATCTGACAACTTAGGGTCAACAACATTGTGGCGATATCTTGCAATGCCTCTCTTGTGATGCCTTTATTAAGTAGTACCTTCCTGTAGAATTTGAATGGTTGTTCCTCAACTATTGGGGCATTGGTGAATGAGTTCCACTAAAAAATATCAGTGAAACTAAGCCTTTTTCTTGAAACTACATCTCTTCTACCAGAGATTGATGCTTCCACCATGGCTATATGAGAAAGTTGCAAAGTTTCCTTAACAACAATGGCCACTTGTCTTTCACTTCTTTGGAGAAATCTACTTTTGAGTATAATTAATTCGCTCGCTCATACATGTAATTAAAGCTATGCCATTACCATTGGTCCATTTAATTCTACCACTGAGGTGATATGTGTGGATTTGAGATCTATTTGGGAATGTCAAAAATACTGTAAGAATATAATTAGTAAATTCTCCCCACTGCCTTTATAATAAATAAACTCATTGTATTGAAAAGAATGCTTTTCACTATGTGAAATGTGTTGAGGTGATAAAAGAAACCCTTGAAAATATGTGACCATTAATTTGTTAGATTCTAGCATGTTAATCCATCTTATTTCTCATTAGCAAGTAGGTTGGTGCTGATGATGGAAAAGGACACATGTCAACAATTGACATACAAGAGCATATTCTCCCAACACCCAAACTTATTTCTCAAGACATTCTATCAGATTCTATGTAGTATTTATCTACCCTTCTCCATTTTTCCTTACTATTTTCTCATTTTCATCCAACCAAAAATAGACCTTTTGTTGGTTGAGTTTGTTGAACCATCCTTTTATATATAGTGATGCCACCTTATGAAATATTGATTCAAAAATATAGCTTCTTAAGTTTAGCAAGATTTCCACTTATTCCATTCTTCCATAGTTCGATACTCTTTCAAAATGTATGTTGGCTTGGGCACTCCTATTCGGCTCCTCCCATAGAGGCCACAATACTACTTCATGGGAAAGGTCACTAGTGACCAAATTAAGTGCTTGGCGAAGAAATGTGACTGCCTTGTCATTGTTGTGTTCAAGTGGGTAGTTGACTAGGACTTCATCAATGATGAAAACTAGCTTTGGAGAAACTACAACATCCTTTCCCACTTCATGGCCTTGATACTTGAGTTGAATGTGTCCAAGCCTATGATAATTGAGCTATGCCACTAGATGATTGATGCTTTGCTAATGGAAGGGCTTGGCGAGATAGTGTAAGTGGCCATCCTCAACATTAGTATCCCAAGTGCCATGGACCTCTGTAGGCATGTGCACTTTGGAATAGACATGCCCTAGTTGCCCTTCCTTTCTAACTTTCGTACTATGGACCTTGAGATGGACCACTACTCTTCTCAACCAATGGCCACCTATCTACTATGAGAGTATGGCATGGAGCACATTTTGAGACTCGCATGGAGGAAGCACTTTGTGGTGCAGGAGCACCCAAGGCCTTCAAGGAGTTGTTCAAGAGCCAGGAGTTTGCAAGGGTTAGGAGGACCTATCCATTATATCAAAACATCAACTATGACCTTTTGAAGCCTATAATGGCATTTGGAGAGGATAAATGCAATGAGAGAGTCAACTGTCCTAAGGGTCCTGATAAGGATCCTAGGACCAAAATGCAATATAAAGGGAAAATCATGTTCTAGGGGTTTGATTAGTAATCTAATGCTTTAATTAGGTCAAATAAGGTTGGACATTGAAGATCCAATGGTTTTTAGATAATAGAATTTAATAAATTTCAAGATTGTAATTTCAAATTTTTGAATTTCACTTTAGGCGGGAAAAGGAGTTTTAGGTGTTTTAGAGGTAATTATGCATTGTAATCAATTCCAATCAGTTGGATCAGTTGGGGGATGGTTCTATAACCCAAAAATGGTCATTTTTATGGAGGTTGGGCATTTGGAGAAGTGACTGTACGGACTGCTACAGGAAATAGTGAAAAAACACAGTTTTCTTGCATTTTCTTGAGTCTTTTTGATGATCTATTGATTCCTTTTGAATTTCTAATCAATTGGATGGTTTAAGAACCTGTATTTACTTTCAATTAACCTCTTGAATGATCTGATAGATGTTAGGAATCAGTTTTTGTAACATATTGCTGACTGTCCTCAAGAATAACATAGAATTTTCACTAGTTTTGGTGGTTTTCATGGATGATTGATCCATTTCAAGGTAGAATGCTGCTGTGACCTATGAAATGGATCATTCCTAACATGTAACATACATATTTAACAAACTAATGTGCAGGGAAGAAGAATATTGAGGTGTACACCAAGATTTCACAATGCAAAGTGCTTGAAGTTGGAGGCTAGGGTATAGCAGTAGAAGATCTGCCTTAATGAGGGGCATGTTTTTGAGTTGGGATAGACTAAATATGTTGTCCTAATGGTGTAGAGTCAATGAGAAAGTTCTGGAAGTGATTGGAAGGTTAGTTTTCAAGAAGCCCTAGTTTTTGAGGCAAGTTAAGGAGGGGTTTGTGCTTGAGCATGTTAGAGGTGTCATAGAGGTCTAAAAACTTGGATTCCTTGGTTTTGAGTCATTTTAAGGAGATTGATGAAAGTTTCATGGTCAGGGGTTGAGTTTAAAGAGGGTTACTTTGAAAAAGAGGGCTAATTAGGGCTAAATTGGAGGAAACAACAGATTTTTGATTGGTGTGCTCCAAAAAAGTGCCATCAAAATCTAGTATGTTATGTATCATCACAAACCACATTTGGTTCAATCATTAGTTTGGAGGTTCCTTTGGAAATTTTGAGTGCAAAGTCAAAAATCCTTCGCTAGGAGGCCTAGTTGGGCTAGTAGCCTAGTTAAGGTGAAAAATTGGTTTTGTGTCTAAGTCAAAGGGTTGGGCTTTGAAATCATTCAAAAAAAAAAAAATTGGGTCTCTTAAAGAGTGTTCCTAGGGTTTGGGTCCATAAGGAAGGCAAATAAGTCATTTTTGCATTATTGAGGTTTGTCTCCCCCAGGGTGCCTAAAGAAGGGTTGAGATTGCATCATTAAGTTCCTTGAAATCTTTGTGTTTCTTTCAAATTCCCAGACACTCTACATTAGAGTGGTATCAGAGCAGTGAGTAGGTCCTTTAGGGATTGGAGAAACAACAATGGCACCAAAAAATCAATTGGCAGGAGGGTTGGAAGAGTTGAAGGAGATCTTGGAAAGGGAGAGAAGAGAAAGAAGGGAACAAGAAGCAGCAAGAGAGCAGGCCAGAGCAAGAGAAGAAAGGAAATGGAGAAGGGAGAGAGAGACCATGCAAGCAAGGATAAATAACCTTGAGAGGAGCAGGAGGAGAGAAGAGCAAGAAGACCAAGAAGACAATGATGAAGATGAAGAGCATGTGAGGGTAAATCAAGAACAACAAGCAGATGAGACAGAGGACCCTGAGGAAAGGAGGTTACTGAGATTGTTGAAGGCAGTACAAGGTCATGGAGGGAAGAGTCACATAGACTTGCCTATCTATCAAGGGAAGATGGATAGTGAAGAGGTGTTGGGATGGCTTGATGCCTTAGAAAACTATTTTGAGTTTGAGGAGATGGATGAAGAGAGGAAGGTTAAGTTTGCCAAAACCAAGTTGAGAGGCACAGCATTGACATGGTGGACTATTTTTCAAAATGATAGGATGGCTAGAGGATTGGCAAAAGTCTCTACATGGGCAAGGATGAAGAGTTTGTTCAAGGAACAATTCCTACCATTTGATTACACAATTCATGTGAAGAGGATGAGGCAGAATTTAAGGAAAAAGGACATGGATGTGATGTCCTATACTGAGCAATTTCACAAGCTTAGTATCAGAGGAGGTTATGAGGAAGAGGATGAGAAAATAGCCAGGTACATCAATGGCTTGAGGTACAATCTACAAGATGAGATTAGTTTGCAATTGCCAAGGACATTAGGAGAATGTTTTCAGTTGGCCATTAGAGCATAAGAAAAGGTGAAAAGGAACCAAGAAAGGTCAAGCAATGGTGGAAGAGGAGGTAGTTCAAACAGGGGCAGAGGTAATAGAGAACAAGGACAAGGCAGCAATGATAAGAGCAGCAATGACAAAGGCAAAAGAATTTTTGATCAAAAGTGGATACACTCCTAGAGGAGGAGGCGATTTGGATAAGGTAGAGCCGTCCGCAATTAGATGTTTCAATTGCAATGAACCCGGAGATCCTTCCTTCAAATTGTCTAAATGAGAACAAGGCTGATAGGGGTAGAGATAGGAGCTAACTGGTATAAGAAGAAAGAAGACAAGAAGGAGGAACCAAAACATTCATGGCAGACCACGTGGTACATTGGTGGTTTTGTATGATCAAGCAAGGAGAAAGACTTCATAAAGAGCCAAAGGTAACTATTTTTCAAAACAAATTGTCTCAGTCAATGGTAAGATCTGCTTGGTGCTCATGGATTAGAGTCCTGTAGATTTGGCTTCCTTGATGTGATAACCAAGCTAGGGATTAGAGCATTTGATCATCCTACTCCTGAGGCCACTTGGGTAACTCAAGGATAGCATGTAGAGATTTGTAAGAGGGCTTATGTAGATTTCTCAATTGCATCATATCATGATAGGTTACTTTTTGATGTCATTCCAATGACTTGTGGTCATATCATCTTGGGAAGACCATGGCAATATGCTAGAAGGACATTGCATGATGGATTTCTTAACACATATTTGGTTCACAAAGGAGATGTTAGATACAAATTAGTGCCTTTGCCTTTGGAGCAGTCTAATGATAGTTTTGTGATTTGTTTTGAGAAGAGTTTGCAGGTGAAAAAGCAGGGTGAAATAAGGGAAGACATTGGTAGATTGAGAAAAGACAAGTTGCAGCTGAAAATACTTGATAATGACTGAGAATAACAAGCCACTTCAAAGGGGGAAAACCTCCAAATATCTCCTAATGAGAACACACACTTCACAACTTGATGATGAAATAGACTCACAACCTCCTATATATGCCTATTATGCCAAGGATATCACCTAGGCCGACTTAGACACACCTATATAAGACTTAGGCTGACCTAAAAAACTAAATAACAATATACTAATGATAATATGACTTAATAGAGAGTTAAGATAGCCACAAGCCGACTATTCATAACCAGATGTACACTAATATTGGGGTGTGCAATGGATATATCTTCATTTTTTTTCTTTTAGAACTATAAATCTTGTCAACAACGTTCAACTAATGGCATGCCTCTAATGTGAAAAATCTATTTGTTACAAATTTAGGGAGGCGGAAAGGCTTCCTGAAAAACCATGAAATATGATAAATATGAAATCCTCACCCAAGAAATAATCTATTGGGGTCAGTGGATCTTCTATCCATTGTATGAACCTTGAGAGAAATGACCAATAGGGTGAGGCAAAAATCTTGAAACACTAGCCTTACAAAGTGATATAAAAATGAATAATAATCCCTCATTCTCGAAAGCACGGGATTCCACACATAAATTGGTTGGAGATAGCCCCTTTCATCTAACTTAGGCATAGGTATATTCCTCCCCAACCACTCAAAATTTTGATGCAAAATTAAATGAGCCAAGAAAGAAGAATACCTGAATTTAGACTCATACTGTAATTCTTTAGATGTTTTAGCATTTTTCTAGCTATCACCTCAGAAAAATCATAGTACTTCTAGCTCCTTTCCTTTTTGAGTGCATAAGCCAGGCCAAACTGAAAAGGATTGACCTACTCATTGTTATCAAGGCTGAAAACCCATTCCACATTGAGAATACAGACTATGTGTCCTTCTTGAATTTCTTCTGTGAAAAGGAAAGAGAAGATGACCTCTCTCCATCCTTTCCTTTGCCTCATCCTCATAAAAATTTGTTTTCCTAGACATTTCTTCCTTGAAGGTGTCCATCCATTCTTCATAAAAAATTTCAACTCCCCAAGTTGTAGGGATACACAACACATCCCATATAGCTTTAGCAGAAATGGTAGCCTTGACCTTGTTGCCCTCAAGAAATTCTATCATTTTATTGAATATTTTGGCACATGCATCGACCAACTCCAGGAATGGATGTACAATAGGTAGTATAAACTATGGAAAACCACAATTCCACAGCTGAAACACAAAACCCTTTATTGGTTCATGCTCTACCATTCTCTAAAATGCACCTTTCCTCAAACTTTTAGGGTTAGCTAACAACTTAGGGTCAACAACATTGTGGCGATAACTTGCAATACCTCTCTTGATGCCTTTATTAAGTAGTACCTTCCTGCATAATTTGAATGGTTTTCCTCAACTATTGGGGCATTGGTGAATGAGTTCCACTAAAAAATATCAGTGAAACTAAGCCTTTTTTTGAAACTACATCTCTTCTACCAAGATTGATGCTTCCACCATGGTATATGAAAGTTGTAAAGTTTCCTTAACACAATGGCCACTTTTTTCACTTCTTTGGAGAAATCTACTTTTGAGTATAATTAATTCGCTCGCTCATACATGTAATTAAAGCTATGCCATTACCATTGGTCCATTTAATTCTACCACTGAGGTGATATGTGTGGATTTGAGATCTATTTGGGAATGTCAAAAATACTGTAAGAATATAATTAGTAAATTCTCCCCACTGCTTTATAATAAATAAACTCATTGTATTGAAAAGAATGCTTTTCACTATGTGAAATGTGTTGAGGTGATAAAAGAAACCCTTGAAAATATGTGACCATTAATTTGTTAGATTCTAGCATGTTAATCCATCTTATTTCTCATTAGCAAGTAGGTTGGTGCTGATGATGGAAAAGGACACATGTCAACAATTGACATACAAGAGCATATTCTCCCAACACCCAAACTTATTTCTCAAGACATTCTATCAGATTCTATGTAGTATTTATCTACCCTTCTCCATTTTTCCTTACTATTTTCTCATTTTCATCCAACCAAAAATAGACCTTTTGTTGGTTGAGTTTGTTGAACCATCCTTTTATATATAGTGATGCCACCTTATGAAATATTGATTCAAAAATATAGCTTCTTAAGTTTAGCAAGATTTCCACTTATTCCATTCTTCCATAGTTCGATACTCTTTCAAAATGTATGTTGGCTTGGGCACTCCTATTCGGCTCCTCCCATAGAGGCCACAATACTACTTCATGGGAAAGGTCACTAGTGACCAAATTAAGTGCTTGGCGAAGAAATGTGACTGCCTTGTCATTGTTGTGTTCAAGTGGGTAGTTGACTAGGACTTCATCAATGATGAAAACTAGCTTTGGAGAAACTACAACATCCTTTCCCACTTCATGGCCTTGATACTTGAGTTGAATGTGTCCAAGCCTATGATAATTGAGCTATGCCACTAGATGATTGATGCTTTGCTAATGGAAGGGCTTGGCGAGATAGTGTAAGTGGCCATCCTCAACATTAGTATCCCAAGTGCCATGGACCTCTGTAGGCATGTGCACTTTGGAATAGACATGCCCTAGTTGCCCTTCCTTTCTAACTTTCGTACTATGGACCTTGAGATGGACCACTACTCTTCTCAACCAATGGCCACCTATCTACTATGAGAGTATGGCATGGAGCACATTTTGAGACTCGCATGGAGGAAGCACTTTGTCTTTTTGGTGTAGAGTCGCAGTGAATAGGCCTTGGGTCTACATTGTGTGGAGCCTACATGTATTTTGTGTTCAAGCCCTTTTGCACTCTATTAGATAAGAAGAATAAGAACCCGATAATGAGCCATTTTTCTTCATCGACAATGGCTGGAGGCTTTACTTTTCTATTTTTTGCATGTTCTCCCCTTTGCTTCTTTTTTCCCTGCTACTCTTTTTAGGTTTGCTTGAGGGAGCCTCATGTTCAAATCTGAGCCTCAATCCTTGCATCATATTGTAATTTTTTTTTATGAATATAATATAATACAACTTTTCATCTCTTTAGTGTAATTCTCAAATGACTTATTCTCAAAACTTAGAATGTATTTACAAAAAAATTATACATATGGTACATAACTATTAATTTTTTAAAGAACTATGTATTTTAATGGAATAACCTCAAATAAATATTGTTCGCTATTATCTCTAAAGTGTTATCTTCCATATCTTCAAGTTAGTATGCATTCTTCTCCTTGCACATGCTAATTTAGAAGGGTCCCTTCCATAACACTTCAAATTTTGTGTGTTGTCCTAGTAGTGCAAAATGTTCATCATACATTAGCACTAAGCTCTCCTCTTTGAATTATGGGTTGGAAGTTTTTTTTTTGAACCACCACTTTATTGTTTGTTAATTTTTGATCATGGTTTCATAAGCTTTTTCTCTATCTTCTTCTATCTTGAGGAGTTATGCTAGTCGTACTTCCATTTTGTTGCTTTCTTCAATTTCTAGGGCTTTTAGTAGTTGTAGGGCAAGAATCTCTATGGAAATGGGTAACACTACCTCTTTTCCATACACCAATTCACAAGGGGAAGGCTTCAAAATTTTCTTGGGAGTAATCCAGTCTACCTACAGAGTAGCTAGTAGATGTTTTTTTCCAATCCCTTTGTCATTCCACTCTAATGCACTTGATTAACCTAATTAGGTTTTTGTTGGTTGATTCTTCTAACCCATTCCCTTATGGGTAGTAGTTTGATGACGTTTTAAGGAAAATCCCATGTCTAATAGAAAAATATGACATTCTTATCCTACAAAAGCTCAGGCAATTTTGGATATGATGGTCTTGGGCTAGCCAAATGTGGCTAGTAGCTCTTCAAGGAAATTGACAATTTGCCACTCCATGACATTTTTTAGGGGTACGACCTCTGTCCACCTTGTGAAGTAGTTAGTTTTTGTGAGGATCCACTTATGTATAGCACTAGAAATAGGATTTATCATTTCGATAAAATCCAAACCCCATTGAGCAAATGGTTCCTCGGTTACGATCGGGCTCAGGGGCAAGGCAACATTTTTTATTTTTCCAACAAAATATTGGAATTAGGTACACTTTTGCACCAAATGATGTACTTTGACAAACATAGATGGACAATAATATCCTAATCACATGATCTTTAAAGTAGTAGTTGATAAGCCTAGTTTTTGGTCTAGTTTGGGTAAAATATATAGTCTATTTGCTCATTGAAGTCATGGATTTTGATGCTTAAGTGTTGATATTGGCATAATGTTCCCTCAAACCCTTGACATTTGAAATTACCCTATCTTTGTAGGCTTTAATGATATTTGGCATAATATGTGGGTCATCTATGTTGATTTTTCATGGAATTAATGTGTTTTTCTTAGAGTGGTTATTGATGTGCAATTATTGTGCGTACTAACCTTGGATTGTAGAAATAATACATCAAGTTATTGATGACATCACCAATTAGGCATGCACCAGTTGAGGACAACTAAGGAGCCACTCCAGGTCAAAGGAAACCAACACTACAGATTCTTCATGCAACCAAATGTAACCACCTTGTAGTGGACCTTAATTATTGAGCATGCATGGGTGTTACTATTGTGTTGAAATTGTGCTTGAATCAAATGTTTGCTTGGATTCCATGCATGCATAACTGATACTGCTCCACTTTTCCCTTCTTTCCCTAAATGGCAGCCTCCTAGTCGTTGAGTTGACTGCCTTCTTAGCTATAGCATAAATAACAATTTGATGCTCCTTCTTTAGGAGGTTGCATGATTCTACATTGTACACTCATTCTAGTTATATAGATACATCACTCTTTGTATGCACAATTTATAGTGAATGAAAAAAAGTTCTAATTTTGAACATCTGAGTTGTTGTTAGTATAGAGGATACTTATCTAAGGGGGCCCACTTGGTGAGTAATCTATTCTCTTAGTTTAGCAGTAGCTTAGTATTACTTGTCATTTAATGCTTAGTTTGAAATTTGGCATTGATTGTTCCTACAACCACTAGAAGTCCATTCTATGTATGTTCCTAGAGCCAAGGAAGACAGAGTAGTTCCTTTTTGTTGCTTAAATTTTTCATTCTCACTTTACATTTCAGTTCAGCATAGTTGTGGTTGATGCTTAGCATTTTCTTTACTTCCTTTTCAGCAGTGTACTTTTGGTATTGTGTTTATTAGCTATAGGACATAGTGACTACTTGAGCCCCTAGTGCACATGCAGTGCTGACCCATTTCAAGTTCATGTCCTTGGGTTGACAAGTTAAATGCACCTTCATAGTGGTTGAATGACTATTTAGGTTACATGTCCAATCTTTGAATTGTGGCTATAAAAGCCCAGTTATGAAATCATTGTAGGAGGAAGACATTTTTGGTGCCATTTCTAGGGATGGTGTCAAGCTAGGAAGTTTTTGGAGTCATTGGTAGTTTTTCTATAGTTTTTTTATAAGTTTTTCTTAGAAAAATCTCATATAGGAATTAATGACCCTCCTGATTCTTTACCAATTTTTTATGTGAGCTGACTGATAGTGGGTGATACCACATGCATAGAGGAAGGAGAAGGGATGCTTATGGGAGATTTATTCAGAACAATCCTCATCCATTCCAGTTAGTTGAGTACCAAAACTTATCAGAAGGAGATCCACACCCCTTTGTAGACACATATCTTGATTTGACTAGTTCTGAAGTATCCTTAGAAGATCAAAATCAGCTTGAGAACCCCTTTGTGCTTGAACCACATCAAGCAGGCATGGGTGATGCAAATAGGAATAGAAAAAACCAATCAAATTTTCCTTTTTCCATTGCTCATCAAAATGAAGTTGACAACATTAAGAACATCCTTGCCTCAACACTCCCCAAGTTCTATGGACTTGTGATAGAAGATCATGATACCTTCTTATTTGAATTTTACATACTTTGTAGGAGTTATGATTATACTAAAGATTCCCATAGGCTCAAGTTATTTCCCACCACTTTGAAAGAGGATGCATTAAGATGGTTCATGAGCCTAGGCAGTGATATTGTGGAAACTTGCAAAGATATGAAGACAAACTTCCTTGAGAAGTACAAGGAATACTGTAGGGGTAGTGATATGAGAGGAGGAGAGATTTTTAGAATGCAACAAAAGGAGGATGATAGCCTGGAAGACTACATTGCAAGATTTTTGTTTTTCCTACAAAAATATCCACACCATGCACTTAATGAGGACTCACAAAAGTTTCTTTTCCTAAGAGGAATCAATGAAGGTTGTATTGATGCTTTGGATCTCTTGGTAGGAGGAGATATCTCCCAAGTTCCTTGGGAAGATCTCAAGAAGATATGCCAAAATTACTCTAGATTAGCTTCAAAGAAAGGGAGAGCTTATCAATCATCCATGGGTAAGTTAACTACTAGTGGAGTTTCAAGAATGGAGATCACTAATTTGCTGGCAGACTTCAAGCAAGATATTATTAACAATCTAGCTACTCATCTAGATACACTTCAGTCCAAGAAGAAGCAAGAGGAGGAAGAAATGATGTTGATAGAATATTGTCCACACTGGAGACAAAAGAAGATGGATTGTAGATGTAATATGGTCGCTAATTTGGAAAGTAAGTAAATTCCACCAGAGTTCAAGCCAGTTTAGATTGGAGAATACCAGGTCTACTATGTTGCACAAAGAAAGCCCTGGGATCCAAGACAAAGTATGCCACTTGAACCACTATTCTATGCTAGACCATATTTTAATTCTTATTCATTTGGAAACCAATGGAATCCCACATATCCACCTAGTTATGGAGGATATCCACTATATCCTTGGAGTAACCCTCCAAATGCTTGGCCTAGCCACCAGAGTCCTCCACCTCAGTGGCAACAACCTTAGGGGAATTGGAAACAATTTCAAGGGCACTGGAAACCACCTCCATGAAATTGGTAGCAAGCAAACCAATGGAGAGGAGGGCAGCAATGGCCTACCTAAAATACCATCTACATGCAACCATCTTCTCAGCCCTAACAACCTGCTATAATTCCTCCACCTGCTAACCCAAATTATAATGCACTTAAACTAACCCAAGTACCGGCTCATCACACACCCAATCCTAATAATAAACCACAAAAATAGCCTATATATTATGCTAATTAAAACCAATTTCCTAGATATGCTTTGAGTGTAAGTGATATCCATTTACATTCAGGAACCAAGTTACTAGCCCCTTCCAAGCCCATCATTACTGAGCTTCTGATGGAAGAGGAGGAGGAGCCTCTGAATTATCCTATTCAGCCAAATGCACCTAAAGGTCCTGAACTAGTCTAAGCCAAATGGACCAAGCAAGAACTACCATTTCCTGAGAGACTAGAAGTTACTAAGAAGGAAGAGAAGGAGGATACTACTTTTGACATCTTGGATCAGCTAAAGCATATATGCATTCAAATACCCCTATTTCAGGCTATAAAAGATGTCCCAATCTATGGTAAAGCCATTAAGGAAGCTTGTCTTAAGAAGCCAAGAAGAAAGACCCAAATACAGTTCATGTGGTGGGATATCTAGCTAATATCATGTTGGGAAAAGTGACTATTCCCAAGTATAATGACCCAAGCAGTCTTATGGTAGTAGTTGTCATAAATGGGATTCAAGTGAAGAATGCTCTGATTGATTTAGGGGTAGTAATAAATGTAATGACCAAAGGAATCCTGTAGAAAATAAATATTGCAAGCACAAGATCTACTCCTACTATCTTGCAACTTGCAGACAACTCTATTGTTAAGCCCGACAGTGTAGTGGAGGATCTTGTGGTACTATTAGACTCTTGGGAATATCTAGCAGATTTTATGATTCTTTCTCCTAAAGCCACATTAGGTTGGTATCCAATTATCCTTGGAAGACCTTGGTTGGAAGCTTCGGATGCCTACATTGAATTTTAGTCAGGTGACATGACCATTTTAGATAGGAGTACTAAAATTTTTGTTCTTTATCCACCTGCTTAGCCATCTCATGATGAAGAAGATTTTTTATGGCCACAAGTTGGTGAAGAGGCCGAAGAAGTTAATTTTGTGGCACAAATCATGATGCTAGGTAGAAGCTCTTTCATGCACCTCCAAGATGAGGATGAGGTATTGGTTAACATCATTCAAAATCATTATGGAGTGGAGGACATATCATCTTCTTCTCCAGTCAATACACTTATGCTTGTTCTTCTTGGAACCACTATTCCTGCAAACATTTCTCTTGTAGCCACTATTCCTGTAGACGCTTTTCCTATAGATAGACTTCTTGTAGTGATAGGTGTGTTCCATACATTACTACCACATGAACTAAAGGTACCATGTTTTAATGAAGTATCCATGGTAGAGTTAACTACACAAATACAAGTGTCAGAAGGAAGATATCTAAATATCAATAATAAATTGAGTGAAACACAACAACTATTGTTGGAATATCTATTAAGAGACCATTAGCATGAATTTTCATGGGGTTATCATGACATGAATGGAATAGATCCTAAACTTTGTACCCATATAATTTATATCAAAAACAATTTCACTCTAGTAAGACAACCACACAGGAGGATTAACCTTGTACTAAGAAAAATTGTGAAAGGAGAACTACAAAAATTGCTAGATGTAGGCTTTATCTATCCCATTTCAGATAGTCAATGGGCATCTCCATTGGTGATTGTGCCCAAGAAAGGAGGGAAGTGATTTTTTGTTGATTATAGAGAACTTAATGCTACCACCAAGAAAGATCACTTTCCTTTACCATTCATTGATCAAGTCTTAGATGCTTTTAGGAAATCAATACTTCTCTTTTCTAGATGGATTCAATGGCTACAACTAGATCCAAATTGCACCAGAGGACCAGGAAAATACCACATTCACCTATCCATGGGGGACCTATGCTTACTTGGTACTCCCATTCGGCTTGTGCAATGCACTTGCAACCTTCTAGAGGGCAGTCATGGGTATACTTTTAGACATTTCTCATGATTGCATGGAGATTTACATGGACGACTTTACCACTTATGTTGTTGAATTTGATCAAGCATTAGAGAATCTCAAAAGGGTCCTACAAATATGTGAGGATCAAAACTTGTCCTTAAATAGTGAAAAATACTTTATGATGATGCAAGAGGGTGTAGTTCTTTTCCACTACATTGCCCACAAGGGAATTCAAATAGATCCTACAAAAATAGAGGTAATCACAAATCTTCCTACACCTGCAAAACAAAAAGATGTTAGAAGTTTCTTGGATCATATAGGATATTATAGATGATTCATCAAATACTTCAACAACGTAGTAGCACTGTTGTATACCCTTCTCACTAAGGATGTTGAATTTAATTTGACTAAAGCTTGTGACAAGAAATTTTTTTCTTTGAAGATAGCTTTGAAAAATGCTCCTATACTTAAGGGACCCAATTAGGAGCTTCCTTTCCACATTCACATTGATGCATCAAATTATGCCATAGGACTATTCCTAGGACAAAAAGAGGGAGTTTTCAAACATGCTATTTACTTTTTCAGCAAAAGCTTGTAGGGAGCTGAATTCAATTATACTATGAAAAAGAAGAAAATGTTGGTCATAGTTTATGCACTGAATAAATTCAGACATTACATAATAGGCTATCAAATCTTTGTACACACTAATCATGCAACCATTATATATCTAATGAATAAACCTTTGATCACAAGGAGGTTGGTGAGATGGTTATTATTGATGCAGGAGTTTGATATAACTATTATAGATATGCCAGGAAGAGCTAATGTTGTTGCAGATTTTCTTTCAAGGTTGACTACATCAGAGGACAACCAGCCCATAGATGACTCTTTTCCTGATGAGCATCTATTCTCCCCCAGTGTGCAAATACCCTGGTTTCTAACATAGCCAACTAATTGGTCACAAGTAGAGTTCCTTCTAATTTCTCCCCAAAAGAGAAAAGGGAACTCATTGAAAAATCTCTTCATTTCTCTTGGATTGTTGGATGTTTTTTTTACACTAGACCTGACCATGTTATGAGAAGATGCATGAGAGAAGATGAGACTTATGAAAATTTTCATGCATGTCATAATGAGCCATGTGGAGGACACTTTGCAGCTGAAAGGACAACAATAAAGATCTTGAACATAGGGTAGTATTGGCCAACACTCCATAGAGATGCAGGAAGGTATACCAAAAAATGTGATAGATGTCATAGGATGGGAAAACCAACTAGATCTGAAGAGATGCGACTGTGCCCTCAAATAGTGATCACTCCTTTTGACAAATGGGGATTAGATTTTGTGGGACCAATTGACCATCCATCAAATCATAAGTCTTATATATTGGTATGAACTGATTATGTAACAAAAGGGGTAGAAGTCAAAGCCATGAAGCATGCAAAGGATAAAAAAGTTGCAGAATTTCTTTATGAAGATATTTTCATAGGATATGGAGTTCCAAGAGAAATAGTGACTAATCAATGGTCACAATTCACATCAACCCTTGTTGCAACATAGTGAATGAATATAACATCAGGCACATAAAGCATACTCCTTATCATCCCCAGGCTAATGGCCAAGTTGAGGTAAAAAACTAAGAAATTGAAGCTATTTTAACCAAAATGATGGCTATTCATAGGAAAGATTGGGCTAATAGATTACCCAAAGCTATCTGGACCTATAGGACAACATGGAAAACAACTATAGGCTTAACCCCATTTGAGCTGTTGTATGAAAGATCGCCATGATTCCAATCAAATTTGAACACAAAACTCTACAGACTCTAGTGGATTTAGGGATGGACATTTCTAAAGCACAGAGAGAAAGAATCATGCAGCTAAATGCTTTGGATGAGATAAGGAGAGAATCCTTGCAAGATATTGAAGTAGTACAAAACTAGAGAATCAGGTCACATGATAGATTTATCAAAGAAAAAATGTTCAAACCAGGAGATTGGGCCTTGCTCTATGATTCTTGATACCTAGATAATGCAAGAAAATTGCAAATGAGATGGCTAGGACCCTATGAGATTGTTGAGGTCTTTCCCGATCGAGTTGTCTAGCTTACCACCATTGACCCTGTCAAGTTTAAATTACTTGTCAATGGTCATCACCTTAGGTTATATCATAAGCTAGCTTCTAAAGAAGAATTCTTGCAGCAGTTCACCCAGCATTTAGAGCTTCCTGTAGCCAAAAGTAGTGGACCTAGTGTCCCTCCTTCAACCTAATTAAGGTACGCACTATTCATAATAGACTTTCACTTATGTGGAAGTCCATTTATTTGTTATCCACCCATCTGTACCACCTTTCTCTATCTTCCATCACTTCATTCCATTCCACCCCATTTTCTAGCAAGGTGAGTGTTACTTATCCACAATCTTTGTAGTAAATATTCCACACATTTAGGTATGTGCATATTAATTGCTATCTTTAATCATATTTTAAGTAAATTCATTTAGTCATTGTACGTTAGCATAGGTATTTGCATAAATTCCATTATTGCTTGTCAATCACCACTCCCCATCTCACATGTGTGGACACATGTCCAAATTTAGGTTGGGGGGAGGGAAACAAAAAAGTTGCAAATATTTTATTTCCCATGTGTCAAACCATATTAGGTTCGTCAAAATTTTAAAATGAGTTGATTGCTTGAGTGAGATGATAGTTACTATAGTCGCCAATTCTTCCTATCATAACTTCCCTCTATCACTTCTTTTCTTGCTATTATTGCCCTATCCTAACTGTGAGTTGCAAGCAAGAAGAAAAAACAAACAAAAGGAATATATAGTTGACACAGATATTGTAGGGAAGTGAAAAAGTTGAAAGGAGCTACTAGGCATTTTTTTTATTGTAGAAAATGGGAGGTGGGTTAGTTTGAAATGAACCCACATTGCATGATATCTTACTACATGATGCACAATGCCTGACTAAATTTCAAAACTGTGGATGGATAGACTACTTTTTGAAATTGGATGGTTTTGATGAATACATTGCCCTTGAATTTTCCTACACATTTTTAGAAGGAAAAGCCATAGTAAAAGGGTTAAAAGTTGTAGCAAAAGATGAAATAATTGTAGAAGTCACATGGCTACCTACTTATGGAAAAAAATTACCTTGTTTCTAGAGATTCCAGGACAACTAGGGCTGAATTTGCAGAGCCAAACAATCCCCCATTGACCATAGACAAGCAGGGTGCAAAAAGAATGTATCTGCCCAAGCCATGGAAGTAGATAGTTTTGTATGTCATCAAATACATTACTTGCAAGGACTACCAGTCAAACTTGCATTCTATTCACTTCAAGATTTTGAGCCACATGAGGCATGAGAGGACGAATGTACCCAATTTCTTGTACAATCTTCTCTCAATCATGGCAATTGAGACTCAAAAAGGTAGAGATAATTTTGTTTCCCACCATTTCTTAATTAAATTGCTAGTTGAAAAATCTTTGTGTGATGTTTCTGGAATGAATTGGGAAGAGTTTATTAAGGTTGATTAAGATTATTTCTAGGAGGAGTCTATCAATGTTGAACATTTTCCACCTAGGGCCATACCTCAATCTCATAGGTCTAGCAGGAGTGTAAGCATGGCGGAAGACATTCCTAGTGCTTCAACCCTTGACATTGGCTCTGGCATGAATCCTCCTATAGTTGAGGAAACCATTGAAATTGGTTCTTCCGGAACATAGCACTTAGAAAAATAAATCTCTTCGTTAGACTCTGATGATGATGAATTTCCACTTGAAACCCTCATGAAAACTAGGGCACAATAGAGGGAGGTGGAAACAAGAAAATGAAAGGCTAAAATATAACCCATGGAAATAAAAGTACCAAGTACAAAAAAGAGGAAAGCTTATACTCTTCCTCCTATAGCCAAAGGAAGATGTGAAGGACTCACCAGGAAATCAAGACCAATTGGGCCTATCTAGGAAAGCCCTAAACTTGATGAGACCCCACATGAAGACCCTAAAGCTCCAATGGAGTAGGTGTGTGAAAAAGAAGGAGAAGGCATATTTAAGGGAGCAACAAACTTAACACTAGCTGATCTTGCTAGCATTACAGAGGAATTGGAAGAAAATCAAAACTTCTTGTAGCATGAAGTCCTACAGCAACAATCAGAACCAAAGTAGGAGTTCTTGCAGCTACAACAAGAGCAAGAGTCCTTGTAGCAAAGGGAAGAAGAAACAACACCTTTATAGCCAGAGATAACTAGAATTCTCGAGTCTATGCAAATAACACCATATACCAAAAGATTAGTAGGTATTCATAATCCTCCTTATTTTTCAATACATGTAGTAATTTTCAATCTTTGGATAGAAATAAAAAGAAGGAAAGAAGAATGGAAAAGGGAAAAATGAAAGTTAAAGGAAGAAATTCAAAGGAAGGAAGAAGAAACTAAGGAGAAAAATGTAGAAATTTCTACCTTGAAGTAGAGGGTAGATGATATGGAAGCTTTGGCACTAAAGATTCTGGAATGTAGAGAACCCCCAAGGGTCTATGCTTTGCTCCTAAAAGAGAAGTATCTCTCTGTTAAGATGTCAAGACTTGCCTCAGAATTGAATCCTTTTGTTTATACCCTATGGAATTTTAGAATGCTTATAGGATTGCCTCTCCTGAACTAAAGAATCTTCAATGTGAATTTGATTTACATAATTATGTTGTCACAAAAGATCATGAATGGAACCCACTGTTGCATGTTGGAGATGTTCAATTGAGAGCATTCATGTCTTGGGTGCAAAATAAAATTAGTTGGGGATAGCAACACAGTGTTTATAAGCAGTCAGAATCTGATATCCCCTTGCATGTTAGAGATGAATCAAGTAACCTAAGGGATATTTACAAAGAATGACATAGAATGCTACTCAAACCAAGCTATGAAAATAGGATTATGCCTTGGATTGAGGAAACTTACACTAAGTATGAGTTAAAAACAATAGCAAAAGAGGAAACCATGAAGAGATGTTTATCCCAATGATGGAATAGTTTGACTGATGAGTTGAAGTAGGTTGAGTCTCATTCCATCCACAATTATGTTGTAGCACTGAAAATAATTGAGAGACATATTTAGATTGGAAGAACTCAGGGATGACATTGGCTTCCTCTAGCTTTTCAGCCACCCATGCTCATGTGGCCTGTTCCAAATTTTAGATTTTACCAGATTGATATTGTTGCAGAAAGGAATAGATGGAATATATTTGATAGATTGGGGGGATTCTATTAGGATACTAACTCATGTACTATGGCCACTGATGTTGCACAACCCTCAATTTTAAATTTTAGAGCTTTGACCAAGCAAAAGAACAACTCTTCCCTTGTTGGAGGACCAACAAAACACTAGGTTAGGGGGAGTGATGGGCCTAGTTTTTTGTCTAGTTTGGGTAAAATCTATATTCTATTTGCTCATTGATGTCATGGATTTTGATGCTTAAGGGTTGATATTAGCATAATGTTTCCCTCAAACCCTTGACATTTGACATTACCCTATCTCTACAAGCTTTAATGATATTTGGAATAATATGTGGGTCATCTATGTTGATTTTGCATGTAATTAATGAGTGTTTCTTAGAGTGGTTATTGATGTGTAATAACCTTGGAATGCAAACATAATAAATCAAGTTATGGAGGACACCGCCAGCTGGGCATGCACCATAATGTCTAGCTGAGGAGTCGCTCCAAGTCAAAGGAAGCCGGTAGTATATATTCTTCATGTAACTAAATTTAACCATGTTGTAGTGGACCTTAATGGTCGATCATGAAAGGGTGTTACTATTGTGTTGAATCTACTCTTGACTCAAATGTCTGCCTAGATTCCATGTGCACATAACCGCAACTGTTCCACTTTTCCTTTCTTTCCCTAAATGGCATCCTCCTAGGCGTGGAGTTGACTGCTTTGTTAGCTATACTATAAATAATAATTTGATGCTCCTTCTTCAGGAGGTTGCACGATTCTACATTGTAGTCTCATTCTAGTGATATAGATACATCACTTTTTGTATGCACAATTTACAGTGAATGAAAATAAAGTTCTAAGTTTGAATATCTGAGTTGTTAGTATAAAGGATACTTAACCAAGGGGGACCACTTGGTGAGTAATGTGTTCTCTTAGTTTAGCAGTAGCTTAGTATTACTTGTCATTTAATGCTTAGTTTGAAATCTAGATTGATGTTCCTATAGTTATTAGAAGTCCATTTTGTCTTTGTTCCTACAGCCAAAGCAAATAGAGTAATTCTTATTTGTTGCTCAAATATTTCATTCTCACTTTTCATTTTAGTTTAACATAGTTGTGGTTGATGCTTAGTAGTTTCTTTACTTCCTTTTCAGTAGCTTACTTCCAGTATTGTGTTTCTTAGTTGTAGGAAATAGTGACTACTTGAGCCTCTAGTGCACATACAGTGTCAACCCATTTCAAGTTCACGTCCCTAGGTTGACAAGTTAAATGCACCTTCATAATTGTTGAATGACTATTCAGGTTAGATGTCCAATCTTTGAATTGTGGCCGTAGAAGCCTAGTTATGAAATCATTGTAGGAGGTAGATAGTAGTCATGGCAGAGAAATGTCCACCCTTAGTAATATGATGGAATTCATTGAGAACTCTTTCTGCATGTAGCTTGTCTAGACATCAAAGCAATACACCATCATAATTTCTTTTGAATAATATACCCTTAATTAATGCATACCTAGTGCCTTGGAATCAGTAGTATCACCCTTTATGGAATGAAAGGTTGGTCAGGTAGTACCCCTTTTTCATATAGTGTGTCTGATCAACCACCCAAGATTCTTCATACTTGAATTTGTTTGAGTAGACCTGATTGGTATCTCTTTTAGCTTCGTGACTTGATTCCTGTGCAATATATTCACATTGACCTCTTCCCTGAACTAGCTTGGTTGGTCTAATGTCCACATCATATTCTAGGATCTTGGTGATCCAATTTTCCCTCTTTTCTATTATCTCACCTTCTGTAATGTATTCCCACACACTAGGATGTACCAAAAGAATAGTAATCTTATTGGCTAACACCAAGTGTCAGAACTTATTGAAACTTTTAACAATGGAAAAAACCTTATTTTATGTGAAATTATACTTGGCTTCATAACCTTTTAGGGTCCTTGAATGGAATGTGATAGGATTCTCCCTATTATCTTCCTCACACTTCTGAGTGAGCATCAAAGCTATACTATGTTTACCAGTGTACATACATGTATACTATCTTGACCACTGTACATATAGAGAAAAAAGTATTTGGAAAAATACAGGTTGAACAAAACAAAGGATATGGAGATGGCTATGTTTAGCTACTCAAAATTTGCTTTTCCTTCAGGGGTCCACTTGAAAAGTAGGTTCTTCTTAAGCATTAGCGTAATTGGTCTCACAATGCCTATGAAATCTAATATGAATCTACTAATAAATTTGATCTTCCTCTAAAAATATTGTAGTCCCTTTTGGTTTACTAGTAGATATAATTCCATTATAGATCTGACCCTTTTGGGGTATATTTCTATTCCCTCCTTTGATACTACAAAGCCATGGAGCTTACCTTGAGGTACTCTGAAGACACATTTTTTGGGATTTAAAGAAATCCCTAAACTATTGTAATTTTTGGAAAACCTTCTCTGGATTATCAAAGTGACCATATTTCAATTTTTAAAAGACCATTAGGTCATCCAGATATATTAGGATAATCAAGTTGATCAATCCATTGCTCATTAAAAAGTCACACCAAAATTGGAAATTTTGAATGACATATTTGAGTATGCAAATGTTCCCTACTTAGTGGTAAACATTGTCTTATGTTGGTCAGCTTCCTTCACATAGACTTGATTATATCCTGAGAAACTGTCTAACAAAGATAACATCTTTGATCCAACCACAATCTGCAAGATCTCCATTAGTGGCAAGGGGCAATGGTCTTTTAATGAGGCTTTATTCAAATCCTAGAAATCAACACAAAGTTGAATATCGCCATTCTTTTTTTAAACTAGAACTCAATTTGACACCTAGGTAGAATGTTTGATAGGTTATATGATCTTTGACTCAACCAATTTGGTTAGATCTTGTGCCATCAATGCTTTGACCTTTGGTTTGACTAGCCTTTGCTTCTCTCGAACAAGTTTGGATCCTTCCACCAATTCAATGGTATGTTGAATTATGTCTAGGTCATAACCTCTCAGATCATCATAGGTCCAAGTGATAACCCGTCATATTTGAAACATATATCATTTAGTCTTTTCTTGTCCTTGTGAGGAACTTCTTTTCCAACTTTCAACTTTGTACCACATTCGACATCAAGCACTTCATAATCCCTTGCATCCATAGTGAATCTTTGCTTGTCATTTCTTGCATCTTCACAATCAAAGAGATTCTTGAGAGAAATTAATCCTTCATGGAAGCTTGTTCCCTTTTAATTGGATGACTTTCTCCTCAGGAAATTCTACTCCTACTGGTGAATAGTCAGAAGCTGTCCTTAATTTTTGTATGAAGGAAGAAATTTGTATGTCATCATCAAAGACTTGCCAGTTTTCATCATTTTCAGGAATTGAGGGTTGAACGATGACTTGCACTATACTTTTCTTGGTTGGATAAGAAATTGGTTCAAATTGTGAGCTGACATAAGCCATCCAATAAGAAAAAATATTTTGCGATCGGATAATAACTTATATATTGAAAATTCAAATAAGGTTTTTGATGATGAACAAAATATCCTTGATATTTCATTCAAAATTCGCAAAATGATTTACATAAGGAGAATAGATTCTTTATGCATAAGATTTGTTTCAATATCAGTAATTTCTATAAAACTATTTTAAGATTTACATAAGTATAACTCAAAGCCAAGATAATTCAACTATTCTATTCACTGGTATTCAAGTCCTACTTTCTATGGTTTGTGTATACTGGACTCAAAGATTTGAAAAACTAGAACCCCTTCAAATGAGCCATGATATCCCTTTTATAATGCAAGGGATCAAACAAGCTTCTAGCTCAAAATGCAAATTACATAAGAAATGTTTCATTTTAGCTTGAATTTGGGTTGCATTTCAAAATTTTCCCAATGTTGAATCTATAGTCACATGTTGAAAATGAGGAAGCAACAATTGTAACTAGCATCAAAATGGAAATGCATAGTGCAACCAAAATTCCTTTTAGCTGCCAATTAGGCCATATATCCATCGTCCACATCACCAAGAAACTACATAATCAACATAAAAAACCCTAAAAAATAGT
Organism: Sequoia sempervirens; assembly: GCA_007258455.2. Classification (NCBI taxonomy): domain Eukaryota; kingdom Viridiplantae; phylum Streptophyta; class Pinopsida; order Cupressales; family Cupressaceae; genus Sequoia; species Sequoia sempervirens. Next base: position 114,192,216 of record VDFB02281492.1, read on the forward strand.
ACCACCCACATAGAATATGAGCAACCACCATAGTAATTTATCAAACAACACAAAATTCACCATCAACACACGACCTCTTTATTGACTAGAAAACCTTCCACCACCACCAAGCCTAGTGTGCACATGCCCACTTCGCATCATTGTAGGAGATGGAGAAGAAACTTCTACTCCTTCCTTGTCCTTGTCCTATCCAAGCACAAAACCATCTCGCCCACTTGGAGTCTTCACAACCAATGGTGGAACAGACAACACCTCTATCCCTAGATTGCAACTCAGCTAAGTGTCATGATGTACTGTTGATAGCTAGAGTCCATCTCTATTTCACTTTTTTATGGGCTATTCATGACATCAATTGGTCAATTATGTCGTCCAAAGGAATTGCATCCATACCTAACCTTCTTGCAAACTCCAGAGGAAAATTGTGTAGGTTCCTTACCCTTCTCCTCCATATTCTCAATAACAATTCCTTGGTAATGTAGCCTCCTACTACATCTAGAGGGAACAATCATAGGCCTTTTGATAGGGGCTTTCTCTTCTTCAATTGGTGCATGTTCACTCATCTCATGTACAAAAGTGTCACTAGGAAAATTCTATATTTTGAGTTTGGATGACCTTATAGGTACCTCAAACTTGCCTGTCTTACTCATTTTTTATGCTTGGTAATCACTCAAGCTCACAATTGAGAAATCCTTGCTCTACAAAAATTTAGAATGATGCTAAATACTAAATTCAATGGTGAGAGTGACAACCACTTCATCTATATTTATCGAGTCATTTAGTAATGTTTTCTCATCAGTGTTGTCATCACATGGTCAAGGGATTAATTAATGGTTAGCATCAATCTCTTCACCATTGACAACCCAAGAATTTGGAGATTTACAAATCACTTTGCATAATGAATGAGAACTAATTCATCACACACATAGGGACTTGATTTGATCATTTATGAAGAGAACATGCCATTAATGCTTTAATGGTTACAGAACAAAAATGGCTATCACATTCTTGTGTTGTTGATTTTGGATATACGCTATTGATCTAAGAGTTAGAAGGACAATTAAGCAACCTAGATACAATAAAATTGGGTTTGAAAACATAGAACCATAGATCATCATCCTTTGGCTAATAAGAAAAATCTTACTGGGTTCCAAGTCACTCATCCCATAGGATCCACTTTGCTATGCATTACAGTCAAGAACGCTACATGTCACCATTTTGTGCACCTCGCAAAGTGTTGGGAAAGCATTAATCATGTACCATGAGGTGTGCGATGAATGAGAGGGATTAAACCATAATCCATAATTATAGTCATTAATTCCATTGCCATTGGTTATTAGGCACTGGTACAAGGGTTAGGATCTATATGGAAAGGACATGCGTTAGCATCCCATGGACCTCACATGCTTCAGATCAACTCTTCATCAATGCCTACATGGTGTGCAATGTGTGGTAGAGATTTAATCCTTAAATCCAATAGTTCCTATTCTTGCACACATTTAAATGTTAGTCATAAAAGGGGGGCTAGAACTAGGCCAATAATGATAAGACCCTTAAGGGTGCCAAATTAAAATACATTAAACATTATTTGCTTGACTTAGGAAAAATTCAGCACAGGATGAAATGCATGGTGACCGTTTGTCCTAACTGAAGGGGTAAGTAACCTAACATGTTTGAAGGCTCAAGTTATGACTTACATAACTAGCAACTAGTACAAACAGTTCATTGCAATATTATAAAAATGGAGGGTTTTTGGGATATGATGCTTATGATGTTAAGGCTTTTAAACCAAAAAAATGGCCAAACCTAGGTTACAAAAAATTGGAAAATCATAATCCAAGTATGATTTTCTAACAACCCTTCAAGATTTTATAAGATCCATCAGTTTCTCATGCTCGGGGACACATACCCCTAGTTGGTATAGCAAGAATCCATATCTCATGTTGAAGCAAACTAGGGCTGAAACAAAAAATCCCAATAGCTTTCCCTAGCAAAGCAAGTAGACACAACAACAACTAGCATCACCTATTCCACTTACTGCAATGCTACCTCATTCATTAGTATTTTCCACTAGAGGCTTATCAAATTGAATTGGGAAAATAAAAAAATCATACTCCATATTATCATGAATTACATCATCAAATTGGAATCCTTCATAGACACTTTGGCTCATACTTGGCCAGTACTTGACAAGATCAAGGAAGAAAAATATAGAATTAGGCATACCTTTAGTTTGCTTGTTATGAGTGGTGTCTTCATGGGATGGTTAGAGTTCCATGATAAGAGCCAGAAGATAGGGAGTATCTGCAAAGAACTCAAGTGTAGCTTCATACTAATTAACATCATACCTCTAGTTTTCCACACCTTTCAATTGTTCTTCACATGGAGCAAACAATTCTACAATACTAAAACATGCTATGAAAATTCATCAATTGGCTCCTTGTCACTAATACATAATTATGTTGCTCCAATATCAATGCATTCATCTTGGCCTACAATTTTACCACCCAAGAATGGGCTTCCTTATCTATTAGTGCAAATATCATTATGTGGAACATGGGTGGTTGACACTGCAACAACTTCTTCAAGCACATGACTAGGTATGATGGGAAAATTAGCATAATCATCTACATCTCCCTTAATAATATTGTATTCAAGACTATCATTATAGTCTTCAACTTATTCACCATGTGAGCAATTATCACATTCAAATATCAGAAAATCTGAATTACACTCTTGGTGTTTACCATGTGCAATTTTCTCATTCACATGTTGGCAAGTTAATTTACCAACATCTGTGCCACCACATTCTCCATACAACTGATAAGTTGTTAAATCATATTTCACACCTTCAAAGGAAAATCCATAGATGCCAATATCAACTTGGCTCTTATTTGTACCTTCTTCAAGATATTCACCAGTAGTATTTGCCACAGCCTTATCAGAATCCTCCTCAAAGAGTGGATTGTTGCTACACCAGTAAGAGTCATTATTTATAACCTCATATTCTAGTAATGATTAACCTCATCTTCTAGTGATGATTCATAAAATAAGGGATTGTGCCATATCTTCATGGTTGTCACATATACCACTACCTTTCCATCATGAGGATCCCAATCTCTTAAATCATCAGTTATTTCAAAATTAGTATAGTCACTAAGATAAAAGAGAGATAGTTTTCTAACATGTAGACACCTTAAAAATGACCTAGGCCCCGCAAGCTTCCATTTTACCACCTTCTCGTCTCTGTAGCATAATTAAGTTATCTAATTATGTCCTTGGTCCACATTCGACTATTGATTAAATAATTCATAATTATTTAATTAATTCATGTCATTTGTTCCTCCTTGATTATTAAATAAATAAATAATATTTATTTATTTAATACATCACTAATTATCTAAAGTCTTCCTTTGATTAAATAAATTTCATAATTTATTTAATTTCCCTTGTCATCTAAGTCTTCCCTTGATTAAATAAATTTCATAATCCTATTTAATTTCCCTGTCACCATGTCTTCCTTCAATTAAATAAATTCCCCGCGACCATTTAATTTCCCTCATTATTTTATGTTCGATTAATTAAATAAATCCATTTATTTAATTCACTACCACTAAGTCCCTTCTAAAAATTAAATAAATTCTTATTTATTTAATTGTCCACTTTCCACTATAATTAAATAATTTTAATCTAATTATTTAATTATTCATTAGCTGTTTCTCTCACTAAAATTAAATAAATTTGATTTATTTAATCTAGCCAATTCTCTTGAATTTTGAATTAAAATCATTATTTAAATTCAAAATAATTCCTTTTGTCACATTCCTCCATAATTAAATAATATCTTTATTATTTAATTATTTACTGGTCAGCTAGAGTAAATAAATTTTATTATTTAACTTCTCCAGCAACCTCTTTGTCCGTGCCAGCCTTATCTTCCAAATTAATTCTTGACTTTTGACTTCTCATTTAATTTCGACCCTTGATTGAATTATCTTATAATTCAATCTTGGCCCTTCATCCTTATCATTTGCCCTAATTTCGACCTAACCCTAATGCACACAGCAACATTCAATCTTAAGCATTGATCTTAGGGTTCTTGTCATCTTTTCATCCTGGCCACACATTCAAAATTGCAGTTTTTATAAAAGGGCAATTTTGTTCTCATTTGCCTCTCTCAGCTCCCTTGACTTCTTGCACTCTTAGTCTTTCATGTTTAGGTTTCAATTTATGCTACTAATCTTACAGTCATAGTCACTTATAGTCATAGGCATTTTAGTCCATTGTAGGGTCATTTTATTTTCTGCAAATCCTTCAACACTTGCATAGGGCTTAGTCATTTTGTCATAGTTGCTCATACAAATCTGAGGGCATCTTTTATTTATCTGCAAGCTAGGAGGTGTAACAAAGGTTAATCATGGAAGGTGGAGACTTAGGGTAACTTCATCCCTTTTGTCTTCATATTACTTCCTTTGTACTTTGTTACTTCATAGGAATTTTAATGTTATTGTGCTAACCCCACTTAATAATAATTTTAGGATTTTCCCTTGATTACATTGGTGAACCCAACGTTGTTATTTTGGCTTTTCGTACGTTTTTTTTGTTGTTTTCTGTTGTTTTGCAGGTACAGGTACGGATCGCCGCAACATTTTTAAAAATAGTGTGACGCATCATATGCGTCGCGAAGCACACGACAACAGTAGAGCCGCAACCGACATGCAGCAACGCAACTGATGCACAGAACGACGCATCCGTTACTCCTGAGCTGCATCTGAAACCCCGAAAGCCGCATTCGCAAATCGCGCCGCATCCGTCTGGTATAACATTTTTCTTTCCAGTTTGGGGTTTTTATTTTCGGATTTCGGGTTGTTTAATCGTATGTGTTTCTGCATTCGGTTTTTATTCCTGCATGATTCAATAAGATTAGATCTTCTGTCACTAATCCTTTCTGGTAGTGGCTTTCTGTTTTCGTAGGATTTTTTTGTTGTTTTCTGTTGTTTTGCAGACAACTGGTACGGATCGCCGCAAACGTTGCAACGCATCTGATGACACAAACGACGCAACTGTTCTGACAAGCCGCAACTGCCAATTACAGAGACGCAACTGACATTCCGAGCCGCATTCGCAGAACATAACGACGCATCTGATAAACCGAGCCGCATCTGTCTGGTAATACCGCGCCGCATTTGCCTGGTAAACTTTTTCTGTCAGTCTTTAGATTTTAATTGCCGAATTTCGAGTTGTTTCTGTTTTCTAGTTTTCTGTTTTCTGTCTTTTTCTATGTTGGTTATTCCTGCATGTTAACCAGATTAGATATTTTGTGTTACTAATAGTTTCTTGTAGCGTGTGGCGATCCTTTTTCGTGTGTCCAAGACCAACACATACAAGACTACTAACTCAATGTTTGCAGATTCGCATGTCAAAGAAGGAGAAAACAAACAGTATGCTTGTTTATTCCTAGATTAGCAAACTTTGAATTTGGTGCTTTTAAAACGAATCATGTCTTTCATGCTTGAGTGTGCTTGTGGAGTGGTAGGTGAGTATGCTCTCACTTGGTGAAAACCTTGTGATCAGAAAACCAGACCCATTCCTTTATTGTTATTTTACCCTTCACGATTCGGTATATCGGAGTATCCTCTCCCCTTGCGCATTTGTGCGATCCTGGGTGTAAGAGAAACGGTTATCGACTCTAGAACTTGGGCCTGTTCTGGTGGGAAAAAGTACTCACCCCAGGACAACTCAGACTGGTAGCACCCTGACACCGAGGGACTTTCAGCCGGTATAGAAAAGTGGGTTCTTGGGGAAAGCCCAAGAATCACGAGCGTGGTTCCGACGAGATGGATCCGAAAGGGGACTCTCGCCGCATGGATCATGCCCCACGAACGGAATGCCCGAATTAAACACCTCTTGTCTTAGTGTCCAACCGTTCTATTGGCCGTTGCTTGATATAAGTGTAGGGTACAGTATCATGCCCGAAGATTACTCACTACTGATCCCCTTGAGTAGAGATAGCAATTCTTGGGATGTCACTACCCAATGAATCCGAATTTGGTGTGCTCAAATGACGTTAATGAGCCGTGGAGGGGAGCCAATGCCACCAAATTCTAAGCTATCCGCTCTCGAGAAGGAAAGGTGTTCATCACCGATCCGGGGTATAACTGGTGGGCTTTATCAAGTATACAAACCCAAGGCCTAGTGGCCTTTCTAGGATTGTGCTTATCTCATGTGTGTTTGGTTATCCCTTAAAACGCTGTGTTTGTCAAGTGCATTCTGGTTTTGTCACAGTCCAAACAAAACAGTCATCAAACAGATCAAAAACTTCCATCAACATACCATGAAAATCACTTTGAAACAAAACTGTCATATCTGTCGAACCGCAACTGACATTCTGTAACGCAACTGCTCTGATAAACCACATCTGAAACTCATAACAACGCATCTGTATGCGTTGCGACGCATCTGTCGACCCGAAAGGCGCATCTGTTAAACCGAGTCGCATCTGACAGTCAGAAAACCGCAAGTGAAAAACTGAACCGCAATTGCTAAACCGAGACGCAATTGACAAACTGAGACACATCTGCCTCTCAAAATTTTTAAACTGCACAGTCGAAACCAGAGACCGCCAAACTGTCAACCATCTGTCAAACTCTGTCATTAGAAGGATTCTGCCAGCAACCCAATTTGAAATTGCTCAAAGTTTTGTCCCTTAGCTTGCATTGATCACCTTAGGTTTCATACCTCACCCCATTTAGTATCATACATTCAACATTACGTTGTTCCTAGGCTCATATCTTGCATACTTAGGAATAGACAAATCTTAAGCACCCCTTGGCAAAATCATTGTTTTCGAAATTAGACCCTTTTGGACCAAGTTATCAAACATCCTTTTAGTCATTGTCCTCCTTTGTAAGATTTCTTCCAACTCAAAAGTCTAGTTAGGAAGACTCATTAGTCCTCTTGTCAACTTGTCATTAACAACAAAGTCCTCTAGCAGTCCAAATCGAAAACAAAGTTCAAGCCTAGAAGTGCTTAGATAGCCTCATTTCACATTGCATCCACATTGCATACCTTATTCACAAAAATCCAAAAACAGTGGTCATTTTAGTCGTCAGTTTGAACCTTAGATTTCACCTAGTGTCATACTTGCATTTAGTGGACATCCCCTTTGAGCAATCTCATTTATGGTCGAAACCAGACTTCAAAAGCGCAAAAGATAAATGGAAAACTTTAGGCAAGATCCCAACAGTCCTCCACATGACTCAAACTGGACCGTGAATGATCCCTTTACCAATCTAGACAATCAACCTCCAGTGACAACACAATCCCCACCTAACAACTCATTCGAACGCTACATGCAAAGAGATGAAAACGGTCAACTCCTTCAAGAACACATAGAAGCATTGACACAAGACCCAGAAGTCTATCAGTTGGCTGAAACAATAGCGCATCACGACAGGGACAGATTCGTAGCTATGCTCTTGAGTGAAGGAGCTAGGTTACCACCAGGATTTGACAGTAACTCGCTACATGATCCTAATGCCAACAATGTTCACAACACCTCGCACAGTGGTCAAATCCTAAATACTACAAGCAACATCCCTTTTGACACAACGACATTGCATACCACATCCAACATCCCAAACATCTCCAATACAATAAACACTACGTCTCTTGGGGGATCACAATCATCCACAACATCCACAACACTACCCCAATTAAACACAACCACTCTTGGTTCCCTGACATCATCGGAAAATTATTCCAACCCTCCTGTTATCACAACAGCAAATACCACGGGGGCATCATCAAGTCATCACAACTCCCCCTTGACAACTACATCTACTACCATGAACACAACTTCAACGAAAGCATTCAGTAATAGTTCACAACATCCTTTGGGAGGAGCCACAGGACGTATCTTTATACAAGGACAACAACAAAACGTGAACACGACAACACAGTCAAACGTCATTACCTCCCAAGGTACAAATACCAATGTTCCCCTTGTGCAAAATCAGCAATTCACACAAAAGGGCCAAATAACCCAACCCATGACATCATTAATACATCATAACATTCATGGTCACAACATACCCCAAATAATGACACGCACAGCTGGGGGACACATTCCAACATACTCATCCACCGTTCACACTCATCAACATGCACCTAACCACAACTTCCAATACCAACAACACACATCATACGTACCACAACAACCCGTACCGCCACAATACACCTATACTCCCGCAGGAACACATGGTGTACCAGGCAATTCAACGTATGGAAATGTAAATGACCCCACCATAGATGAACTCAAAACAACAGTGCGGGATATGGCGAAGCAAATGCAAAACATGCTCATTACAGGCGGGAAATCCGAAATATCATATGACTTGGATGTGTACCCATTCGACACAAACTTACGTATGCCCGCATTTCCGCCAGGATATGTGTCACCCAACTTCACTAAATACAAAGGCAAAACAAATCCCATTGAACATCTTCGCGAATTCGCAACTAACTGTATGGATATCGCCTACGAACCCACATACTTGATGAGACTTTTCTCCAAAAGTTTGGCGGGTCAAGCCCTTGAATGGTTTTCAACGCAAAAAGATATCCAAACATGGGATGAGCTCAAAAGAAGGTTCATAAAAAATTACGCATACAATATTGACATGGACACCTCTATCACTAGTTTGTGCAATCTCACACAAGAAGAGTCGGGTGAGACATTTATCCCGTTCTTTCAAAAATGGAGAAGCCTCGCTAGTCGATGTCACATTGACATTCCTGAAAGAGAAAAAGTTGACATGTTTGTCCAAACACTTTTAGGGCCCCTCAAATTCGCATTGCAAATACATTGTTGCACAACCTTCACAGAATTAGTGGAAAAGGGGGTCCAAATTGAGAAAGCCCTTATCGCAAAGGGAGAACTGAGGTATGGTTCCAAAAACACAAACACCAACCCACCCGCTGACAAAAACAAATATTGGGTCAAGAATAAACATGTCACAAACGATGGTGTCGTAGACGCCAAGACCGCAAGTCCCGTATTGGCTCTGAAAGGGGTACAACAACAAAATAGACCAACAACGACACTGACACCTTCCCCCAATACTCCTTCGAACAGTCAAAATGATCAAAACCGTCAAGGACAATATCGTCAACAAAGACAATTCCCTAGAGGTCGCACATACACCAATTTAGGTGAACCCATTGCAGACGTCCTCAAGAAATGTATCCAACATGGGGTCATCACACTTCCGGAAATAAAACCTTATGACCCAGGACAATTCAAACCAGCATGGTGGGATGACAACGCAATTTGCGAATACCATCGAGTCAAAGGGCATACAACCTCCAACTGTCGACAACTGAAAAATGTAATCCAAGACCTCATTGAAAATCGCACCATTGAAGTAGGTGGATCGCAATTCAATTCCAACTCAGATCATACTATCCACAAGAATCCACTACAGGATCATGGTCCCCATAATGCTTCCACTTCAGGTCCACAAAACCAGGCTAACTTCACCCGAGCCAAGTACGATACTCTGGTGGACCAATAATCAATAATGTTAGAACGGACGAGGAATACATCAACACCATTACGATCAGGAGAGCACCACAGTGCAATGCTACTACACGAAGTGGCAAGGTCACTATAGATGGTCCACCTCCCCCTGGCCAAGCCAAGATCATTGTAGGAGGCCCATCTGCTAAGCAATCACAACCAGCTTCATCTGCTAAACAACCAAAACCTGTCTCAACCCCACAACAGTGGAAACCCAAAAGTCAGTTCAATCTCATTGACCAACTAGGCAAGACTCCTGCGCAAATATCTATCCTTGAGCTGCTTCGTATTTCTCCCGCACACAAAGAAATCCTGGATAAAACTCTCTTAGAGTCGTCGGTCCCGAAGGACATTGATGTCAATCAGTTTGAAACTATGGTGGGATATCTCACCACGCCGTACCATGTCACCTTCTCAGATCAGGATTACTCATCATCAAAAACCAACCACAATGATGCGTTACACATAGAAGTTTTTGTCCACAAGCACAAGGTTAGACGGGTTTTAATAGATGGCGGAGCAGGGTTGAATATATGCTCCCTTAAACTGGTTAAGGCTCTTGGATTCTCTGATGCATGCGTAGACCCAACAAAAAGCATAGTGATCAAAGCATATGATGACGAGGAACGCTCTTCGCGAGGTGTTATCTCTCTCCCTATCCGAGTGGGACCACTCATTGTCGACACAACTTGCCAGGTCCTGGATTTGGAACTACCATATAACATTTTACTTGGCCGTCCATGGATCCACGCTTTGAAAGCTGTTCCGTCAACATACCACCAATGCCTCAAGTTCCCTTTTGACGGTACAGAAGTCACCATATATGGAGACCCCGACCCTTTCCAATATTGTACCAATTTAAGGGGTATCTCCGAACACCAAGTACCTATTAACCGAGAAGCATCTGGCTCCTCGTCCAAATACATCGACCCTTCCATGCTCGGGTCATCTTCCACATCCACTCCATCCACGTCTTCTGACATATCACAACCCTCCACCAACCCTAAGACCGAATCAACCGATAAAATCCAGGACCTCGGCTGCGGAGAGTTCAAACTAAATACAGCATACAGCATAACTACAATACCCACTCCTCCAAAGATACATGGTCGACCATGTTTCAGAATGGAACCGCAAGAAACATTCAAAGTTCCACCGAATACAGTTTTCATCAAGTGGGGAGACATGAGTGATGAAGACCTTGCCGATATCACAGGATGGATCTACAAGGACACAGTCTCATTACCTCCACTACCAGTCCAGAGATATGGCAAGGGTTACAATATCATGAAGGCTAAAGGCTACGATGGTACTAGTGGCCTTGGAAAAAATAAAACTGGTCGAAGAGAACCCATAGAAACTTTCCAAACTCTGAAGTATCTTGGATTAGGGTTTGGATCACTCGACAATGGCGATCGACGTACCCATGAACTTTCCAGTGAGCAAGTACATGCTTCTGAAAGTGTTGAGACTACTAGGGAATACCTATCTGAAACAGACTCCCACGAGTGGGAATTTGGCTCCGAACGATCCCTAAGTGACTGTTGTCTTGATGATTTGTTTGTTGAACCAGGGGAATTGACCTCTGAACAACGATTTTGGCAAACATTCAAAATTGACCGGGCACCAAACAGTCAAAATCCCACTACCACATCTCATGACACGCAACAACCACCATCCGAACCCCCTCAGTCTAACCTATCTGAAGTATCAGATAATATTGATAACCAGGACTCTCAAACCTTCACCCCTTATTATGACAATGAATATGACACTAGTGAAGGAGAATACTGGGTAGAGTCCGATGTCGAGTTGGACGATGATAACCTCATCTACAACATCAACACATCTATCTGTATGCTATCCGCATCCTCACCCGAATTCACTAGCTGTGACGACGGCATTTCCTTAGTCTACCCTGAACTAGTCGATTGGGACCAACAAGGACCGCCAGTTCTAGACACATTCCAAAATGATGAAGCCATTGCTGAATTCATGGGATTACGCGAGGGCATACCCAGTGGGGACCACAGATCAGGATTTACTATTGATTTGGATTGCGCGGCATACTTTGGTGAGACGGTTCAGTCCTCTAGTCGCAAAAATAAAAATCAAGTAAAAAATGAAACGTCTCTAGGTGAAAACCGAAAGGCACCTCTTGACGATAAAATAGTAAAAACAAAGGACGTATCTACGGGTGAAAACCTCTCGGAGGCGCCCAAAGATGGAGGACTGGACTTTCTCCCCGTGCAACAGGAGAGATCAGCCATGCTTGTTGAGGACACCATAGAGGATAACATTTCGACTCCAGAAGACCCCAAGATGGTACTATTTGCGGCATCATTGACAGATGAAGAGAAACCGGAATTTCATAAATTCTTTGCAGAACGGAAAATAAACTTTGCATGGTCCTACGCTGACATGCCAGGATTGGACCCCAAACTGGTTCTACATCATCTGCCACTAGTACCCAATGCTAAACCAGTCAAGCAGAAGTTGCGCAAGATGCACCCTCAAGTTGCTCTATTGGTTAAGGCCGAGTTAAAGAAATTACTGGATGCCGAATTCATAAGGTCTATAGATTATGCTGAATGGATTTCCAACCTAGTGCCGGTGACAAAGCCAAATGGACTAATTCGGGTATGTACAGATTTCTGAGACTTAAACAAAGCATGTCCAAAGGATGACTTTCCTTTGCCCAACATTGACATCATAGTCGATCTAACTGCAGGACATGAGATGCTATCCCTCATGGATGGTTTCTCGGGTTATAATCAAATCCGCATTGCTCCTGAGGACCAACACAAAACAGCATTTACTTGCCCATGGGGTACATACTGTTGGAACGTCATGCCCTTCGGCCTCAAAAATGCAGGTGCCACATACCAAAGGGCTATGACCACGATCTTCCATGACATGATGCACAATATAATGGAAGACTATGTAGACGACTTATTGGCCAAATCAGCAACAAGGAAAGATCATTTGAAGGTACTTGACAAAATCTTCAAGAGACTAGAAGAGTACAAGGTGCGGTTAAACCCTAAGAAATGTGTTTTTGGCGTCACGTCAGGTAAGCTATTGGGATACATAGTTTCCCGAAGAGGCATAGAGGTCGATCCGGCAAAGGTTAAAGCAATCATAGACATGCCTCCACCTAGAGGGATCAGTGAACTCAGAACCCTGCAAGGCAGAGTACAATCTATTCGCCGCTTCATAGCACAGTTGGCAGATAAGTGCCACCCATTCCAGTATCTGTTACGCAAAGGTGTCCCCTTCGTATGGACAGATAAATGTCAACAGGCCTTCCAGCAAATCAAAGATTACCTGCTATCAACACCAGTTCTCATGTCGCCTATTCATGGAAAGCCATTAATTCTATACATCTCGACCACTAATTCGGCACTGGGGGCATTACTGGCTCAAAATGATCATGAAGGGAAAGAAAGAGCAATCTACTACATCAGCCGCACACTGATAGGTTATGAGTTGAATTATACATACATTGAACGTGCATGTCTCGCAGTTGTCTTTGCAGCCCAAAAACTAAGGCATTATATGCTTAATCATCAGACGCAATTGGTTGCCAAGATTGACCCATTAAAATACCTATTAAGTCGAGCAGCGTTAACAGGCCGATTGGCAAAATGGGTCATGATCCTAAGTGAGTACGACATACAGTATGTTGAACGCAAGGCAATAAAAGGGCAAGTAATAGCAGATCAACTGGCAGATGCACCAATGCAAGCCTCTCATCCGTTGGTAACTGATTTTCCCGACGAGTCCATCTTTCATACGGAACCAGCAACACCATGGAAGCTGTATTTTGATGGGTCTCACACTGGTCATGGCTCAGGGGCTGGAATCTTGTTCATCACACCACAAGGGGATTCAATTCCTAAGTCATTTCGAATTGCTTTCCCTTGCACAAACAACATCGCCGAATACGAAGCACTAGTTACAGGTCTCAAGTTGGCAATCAAATGGAAAATTCAGACATTGCTTGTATTCGGGGATTCCCAGCTAGTAATCAAACAAGTGAATGGTGACTATGAAACAAAGGATGAAAAGTTGCTTCCTTACAAGAGGATGGTGGATAGCTTCCTAACATACTTCCAATCAGTGTCTTTTGAACAAATCCCCAGGGTACAGAATAAGGCAGCAGACGCAATGGCTACTATTAGTTCTCTCTTGGACATCCCTAAAAATGTGTCGCAATTTGAGTTCCTAGTAGAACAGCTGTTGATACCGGCATATGATATCCCAGAGTCGGAAATGGTTTGTGAACTTGTTGGTCCCAACTCTCCTTGGTATCAGGACATTTATGACTATCTAAAGACTCACACCCTTCCATCGAACCTATCCAATAACCAAAGGAAGTCCCTCATTAGAAAATCCACAAGGTATGCCATTATCAGCGATACCCTATACCGCCGTAGTTTCGACAGTACCCTCCTTAGATGTCTTGACACCGATGAAGCATGTACGACCTTACGAGAAGTGCACGATGGTATATGCGGATCTCATTCGAGCGGTCCTACTCTGGCTAAGAAACTAACGAGACTTGGATATTATTGGCCGACAATGGAAAAAGATGCAATAGAATATGTCAGAACCTGTCGCAAGTGTCAGATCCATAGTGATTTGGTCCATGCTCTAGCACAGGAACTTCGGCCAATCACTTCTCCGTGGCCCTTCGCTCAATGGGGACTCGACCTCGTGGGTAAGATTCATCCAACTTCCTCCAACGGCCATAAATTCATTATCACCGCCACTGAGTACTTCACAAAGTGGATCGAAGCCATTCCATTGACATACATTACTGGCAAACAAATATCGAAGTTTATCCTCAATTACATCATTTGCCGGTATGGCCTCCCACAGTCCATCATCACTGACAATGGACGTCCGTTCAAAAACCAAGACGTACGTGAGTTATGTGAGCGATTCCATATCCAACACCACTTTTCATCCCCATACTACCCCCAAGGAAACGGCCAAGCTGAGGCGTCGAATAAAACCATTATCAAGATCCTTAAGAAGACTGTCAATGACGCTGGTCGCGATTGGCACATACAACTTAACCCTGCCCTGTGGGCTTATCGAACTAGCATTCGTACGCCCACAGGAGCTACCCCATTCACCCTGGTTTTTGGCGCGGAAGCCATCTTACCCATTGAGGTCGAAATTCCTTCGCTACGGGTCTCTTTGAAGGGTCTAGCTAATGAAGAGGAATACCGACAATCACGCTTGCATGAGCTGGAAATGCTGGACGAAAGAAGACAAAACTCATTGAATCACCTCCAGGCATATCAAAATCGCCTTTGTCGCAGCTACAATAAAAAGGTCATGGTCAGAAGGTTTGACATTGGCGACCTGGTTCTCATGCAGAACCCTAAGAATCAAGCAGACAGAGAAAAGCCAGGAAAGTTTGAACCAAACTGGTTGGGTCCATATATCATCATATATTCTTTTGGTTCTGGAGCATATCAACTGGCGACTCCAGATGGGGAACAATTGACTGAACCCATCAACAGTTTACACCTCCGAAAGTTCTACGCATAGCATCAGAGGACAAAGCTGGAGGACCCTAAAATACAAAAAAATTGAAAAATGAAAAAAAATCAAAAAATCACAAAAATAGTAAAAAGAAAAATAATTCGTCCAATAGTGAAAACCTGGCAAACAGGCGCTTTGGACAGGTACCATGGTGAAAACTTGGCAAACAGGCGCCATGCGTAATCAATCATTGCTCTGCCATCTATTGTCACTTGGTCTAAACTTGGCTTAGGATGAAGGCTGTCTTCGCCATTATTCTGCAAGTCACCATCACGTCCTGCTCTACCTGTCCTAGTGGACGAACGATCGACATCAAGTCCTGACGACTGTGTGTCCAACAAGTCAACAGCATCCTATCCGTATCCCTTGCAAATGGCTAAGTCTTAAACCTGACTGGGGGCATAATGTTTATCATGCGACTGCAGTGGATGACACGTGAGATCAAAAACATCATAAAAAGTCCTGTCGAAAAAAGCAAAAACATCATAAAATGTCCTGAAAAAAGCAAAAACATCAAAAATGTCCTGAAAAAAGACCAAAAACATCATAAAATGTCCTGAAAAAAGACAAAACATCATAAAATGTCCTGAAAAAAAATAATAATAAAAAATAAAAAACATAAAACGTCCTGAAGAAAACCAAACAAAACATTCGACCGCGCAAGGCACACAAGTGCACTGTCATCTCCGGTATAAGTCAATCAAGTCACTAAGTCCATGTCATTGTCCGAACTACGTTGTCTCTGCGCATTTGCTACGTAGGCAAGACTCATACTTGAGTCCCCGAGACATTAGGTCAGTCCTATTAGGTTTGTCAAAATAAATCATGGCGCAATCTTTGCCCATCAAGACAAAGTCATTGGTCGTGTCGAACTACGAGGTCTCTGAGTGTATGACGTAGGCAAGGCCATCTATCGATGAGCCCCCGAGGCCGCACTAGGTCAGTCCATTAGGGTTCGTGGCAAAACGTTGGCACACACGTCAAAAGTCTTCACTTATTTTCTGTACGAGGAAAGCTCCTAAAACAAAGTAAAGCAATCTTTTACTCAACATGACAATCTCATTAGGGCAACATTGGCATATAATCAAACACAAGTCAACCTCGGTCACAACAAGTCAACCTCAGTCAAACACAAGTCAAAACAAGTCAAAACATTATAACTGCTCAAACTGTCAAATTTTGGTTAGTCTTCAGATGCGTCCTTCTGAAAGATAACCTCTGTCATTTACGCCTTAGGATATGTCCTTCCTAGGTGTCGTCATCGTCATTCGGCCTTTCGAGCGATCCTCTTGACATCTAAGGATCCCTCTTCCTGACATTAGCATTCTTCAGATGAGTCCTTCTGAAGAACCAACTCTGTCATTTATGCTTTAGGATGTGTCCTTCCTAGGCATCGTCATTATTTTGAGGTACCCCTTACGACCATTAGGGATCAAATCCTCCTGACATTCGGCATCATTCAGGATGTGTCCTTCCTGAATTCACCAAGTCTCGACATTTTCAAGGTCATCAAAACTTTAAACACTCAGACATCTTGACATCGTCAAACATGACACCTTGGCATCAGAACAATGGCTATCCAGATGCACTTGACAAACACTTGGCAACTGTCTTTTCATCTCTTATCATGTTATTAGTTTTTCAGCGAGATCCCACTAAGCAGGATTTAGAGAAGCAGCGATGTAGCATGACAATTGACACGCATGACTACTAGCTTCTCAGCGAGATCCCGATCTTGGGATTTAGAAAAGCAATGACATATCATGATAGAGACTTTATTTTTGTAATTTGGCAATCATGTCACTAGTTTCTCAAGGATGTCCTGGCAACAGGATTTAGAGAAGCCACGACGTTTCATGATCTGTCATTGTCTTTTTCTGCCTGTGGTTGATTATGACGACAAGACTGGGGCAAGCATGCTCCTAGTATGAGTCATAACCATCCTTGTCTGTGACTGTTCTGTCTTGGGTAATGGTACGACCTTGCACACCTGGATCTACGTCATATCTTGGTGTTTGTTGACCATTACAACAGTTTGCCCAATGATGATTAAAGAGCAACGAATATTAAAAGTCTTATAGTAAAGTTTTGAAGGATTTGCATCTTCTCATAGGTCTTCTCCTCTTTGGTCTGGTCATCTTCTCTCATCGGTCCTGTCGTCTTCTCTTGTCCATCCTGCGATGATATCCTGTGTCATTCAAAAACATAAGTGCATACATGCTATATCCACTGCATTAGGTCCATACATACATCATCCATGGCATTAAATAACATCATACATGGCATTCCATCATATACATAATCATAAACATTGCATTAACATAATCATCATCATTGCATATTTTACATAAATGCATCATGCACATCATTAACATAAGCATACGAATATTGCATCATCATGGCATCAAAAATCACAACATAGACATCATAATACACAAATGGCATCATAAAATAAGCATCATACATCATACACACATAATGCATAGAACATCACATAACACATATAGGCCGCATCAAAACTGCATCATCATATAAATATCATCTCAAAAATATGCAAGGTCACAGGATAAAATCAATGGATATCCCAAAAATGGAGCTCGCAGGCTCAACAATAATATAGTGTGTCACAATACAAATATGCCCTAGGGAAGGCTCTCATCATCCCCTCGGGGAGAAGAATGTGGTGGAGGCAACTCTGTCACGGCCGCTGAAGCAAGGGATGGTCCTGTAGTGGCCTGTGTCTGTGGCGCTGACGGAATACTGAGTGAAGGCATCATCTCAACAGTAGTAAACACCTGTGAGGTCACTGCTGCTGGACTCTGAAAAGCGGTAGGATCTGTCACTGGTGGCTGACCCTGTACTGACCTCTGAGCTGACCCAATGGAACCCTGACTGTGCCCCGAATGATGACTCGGAGTATGCCTGCGCGAGTGATGTGATCTGCGGCCTGATGTGTGTCCTGTGGAAGTCGACCCTCCGGCACTGCTGTGGCTCCTGGTACCACTGCCACTACCCGACCTGTGCCCACTGCCTGTCCTCGTCTGTGATCGAGACAGGGTAGGATCTCGCTGCTCTGGTGGCACTGCCTGCTCATATAATGTCCTGTACTGCCCTAGCCTCATGCTCACCCTGGCCAACTCCCGAGCCATGTCCCCTATGGGTCCTGTACATAGGGCCGCGAACTCTGTACACCATCGTGCTGAATCCTGCTGGCAGATCACCGCCTGATCCCGCTCCACACGGGCTACCTCCAGTGCTGACTGCAGGGATCTCACCTGTGCCTGGCTGGCATCTAGTCTCTGCTGCAGATCGGTCACTCGCTGATCGGCTGTAGCATCCGGTGGCAACTCTGAGGATGGTATCTCCTCCTCACCCTCCACCATCTGCCATCTCAGGAGTCTCTCCGCCTCACCTATGGCCTCATCCTCTAGATCATCATCATCATCCTCCTCTCCTGCCACCGCCGTCTCCTCCTCTCCTGCCACCTCCGTCTCCTGTCTCCCCCCCTCCGCCTCCTCCTCCCCGGCCACATCCGCCTCTGGTGCCCTGACCTCCTCCTCCTGTCCCCCTACCTCTGGCCCCCCCTCCTGTCCCCCCTCGCCCTCTCTCTCCTGTCTGGGCTGCTCCTCCATCTCCCCCTCCTCACCGACCTCGGGGATAGCATCTAATGCTACCCTCGCCACGCGCTGTCGCAACCTGCGACCTGGTACCTGTCCATCCCACCGTCGCCTCCTGCCATCTCCACCGTCATCTCCACCTCGGCCTCCCTCTCCACCTCGCCCTCCATCATCACCCCTGCCTCCGTCCCTCCCTCCATCACCACCTCGCCCTCCATCATCACCCCTACCTCCGTCCCTCCCTCCATCACCACCCCTCCCTCCATCTCCATCCCTGCCCCTGCCTCTGCCTCTACCTCTGCCCCCATCTCTGCCTCTGCCCCCTCGTCTGGCCCGCGGCACTCGTGGAATCACTGACCGCCTGTCAACTGGCGCTGGCCCGTCAGGATCTGTCAATGGCACGGGTCGGCGTGCCTGCCACCAGAGCTCATAGGCTGGCGTGGTACCTGGATCTGCCGCTCCACCTCTCCAACCCCAAGCCTGGGCTACTAGCCCGTCAATCTGCTGCGTCGCGAAGGCCACTGGGATGGCCGGCCCCCATGCATGCTCTCTCGACGATCGGGCATACTCTGCTGTCCCCATCGGTACATCCTGCTGCTCCCCGAACTGTCTCAGTACACGCTGTGGCAGATACATCTCAATAATCAGCGATGTCTGTACTGTCCGGCCAATGAGGTATCGATACTGCCTGCAAAAACTGAGATGATCATCCTCATCATCCCATGCCTCACAGTCCCTGTAGGGTCTCCAGATGAAAGTCACCATGGTGTCAATCCGATGTCGCCACCACCCTGTCTCACCTATATGAGTCTGTTGTAATGCGCCGGCATAATAGTACGAATAAGGCATCCCCTCGGCCAGCTGTGGTCTGTCGATCGGAGGGCGGAATATGGCAATATGCTCCCATGCCCAGATCATCATCAATGTGGTCCCACAGGAGATACTCTCTCCTCTCCTGTACACAACGTCATGCAGCTGATGATAAAGCGTCCCCAGCAAACATGGACCCCATGCGTAAACTGTCTTGTCTCGCCGCATGCCGACCATGACATCCCCCCAACCAATCGGAAATCCGTGTCCTCGTCGGTCAGGTACCAAAATCCCACCAATCAGAGTCGCCAGAAATGCATCAAAGTGACTGTAATGCTCCGCCAGGAAATCCCAATGGATCTCGTAACCCTCAATGCCGAGTCCGGCACCCTGATCCTAGTAGTACGCTCGGAAGGTCTGCTCGCCATGGCGGGGATCATAAACGATCCGCTCCCCTCGAATCGGAATCCGGAGAATGCGGTAGACATCCTCCAAAGTGATCGTAGCCTCACCTGTCGGCAGGTGAAAGGAACAGGTCTCCGAATGCCACCTCTCGCATAGCGTCATCAGCAAACCCCTGTTCGCCCGAATGGCGGGCATGAATGCAGCGTGGAATAAGCCAAGTCTCATCAGTCGTCGCCGCTCTCGTGGGCCTAGCTGATCGCCAAACCGAAAGGTCCTCGGTCTGCTCTCCCTCGTGTAAATAGGGGCAAGCTGCCTCTACAAAAAGACGAACACTGCATTAGCACCTTTTGGACAACTGTGACCGTCATGGAAAATAACTTAGGGCATAAAGACATCAAAACAAGTTAAAGTCAAAAAAAACAAATGCGTCGCAAAACAGCAATTGCGTCTCAAAAACACAACTGCGTCGTTCTAAAAATCAAATGCGTTGTATCTAGTGAATTGCGTCACTGTATTACACTTGCGTCGCGAATTTACCCGTTTGCGTCGCCACATTGCGAATGCGGCGCGGAATTTCATTTGCATCATTAAAACAGTCAGTTGCGTCTCGACATTGCGATTGCGGCATTTGATATGTCAAATGCGATTCGGTTAAGCAATTGCGTCGCACAAAATATCGAATGCGGTGCAAACCACCGGCGCGGTTTGTTTGTTCGAAGCAGTTGCGTCGCGACGCATCAAATGCGGCGAACGCGAAGTTAGTTGCGGCTTACGCGAACGCATATGCGTCGCGGCGCATTCGTTCACTACCCTAGAAAGCATAAAAACACACGTAAATCGAGAAAATGACAAAGCAAGTTTAGGGTACATACCGCTGGTCCTGAGCCCTCTGGCCGTTTGAAGGTCCTCACGATCTCTCCGCGGTGCTCTGTCACTGGAATAACCATCGTAGCTGCTGCGTCTTTCGCTCTGAACTCTCAAGGTTTACAAGGTGAATGGTAAAAGTGAATTGACTTTTACCCCTTTGACCACCTATTTATAGGGTGAAAATGACATTTTTTTAACCACAGTCAGTACTGGAGGCTCATTTCCGCACCTTTGACCTCCCCGTAAGTTGCTTTAAACATGTCAGAATCTGAAACCGACTGCACCGTTGTTTTTCTAGCCATCAAATTGATTTATCGGGACCTTTTGCAAATTTTTCCGGTGCCGACCCAAAATTTGAAAATTTCCCGAGGGGGCAGGAATACTCTGTACCTTCGCTGGGGCATATTCTTGACGTATTTTCTTTGTCACAATACGACAAGCGACATTATGACAAAGAGGGGCAAAATGTAGACACCTAAAAATGACCTAGGCCTGCAAGCTTCATTTTTTACCACCTTCGTCCTAGCATAATTAAGTTATCTAATTATGTCCTTGGTCCACATTCGACTATTGATTAAATAATTCATAATTATTTAATTAATTCATGTCATTTGTTCCTCCTTGATTATTAAATAAATAAATATTATTTATTTATCTAATACGCCATTAATTATCTAAGTCTTCCTTTGATTAAATAAATTTCATAATTTATTTAATTTCCCTTTGTCATCTATGTCTTCCTTCAATTAAATAAATTTCATAATTTATTTAATTTCCCTTTGTCATTTTATGTCTTCTTGATTAATTAAATAAATTTTATCTATTTAATTACGTCACTAATTAAGTCCCCCTCTTCTAAAAATTAAATAAATTTGATTTATTTAATTGTCCACTTTCCACTATAATTAAATAATTTTAATTTAATTATTTAATTATTCATTAGCTGTTTCTCTTACTAAAATTAAATAAATTTGATTTATTTAATTTA